>OZ010693.1:2388923-2609300 GCA_963932265.1 Thymelicus lineola | reverse complement strand
GAAGGTACAGGCCATAGTATACCTCGCTGGCCAACTGCGGATTGATAGACTTCACACACCATTGAGAACATTATGGAGAACTCTCAGGTTGAAGATGCATATATATTTATATTAAAATTGCTCTATTATACATTATAGATATAATAATTACTAATTATATTTATTATATATTTCTTTATGTAAATATCCAACAAATTAAGACTAAGGAAATGATCGGTTTTAGCCCACACATAAAATGCATTTACATTTTCCCAGCTTACTAAAGTCTAGGGCGATTACAATTGTGGAGAAAACGCTAGGGAATTACATCCTGTATTAGACTTTGTAGCTCAAGTGACGCTAATTAGGCCAACAACGCCTTTGAAAGGATCGCTTTAAGTAACGTGTCGTATGCCTTTAGTACGGGAATTGCGAACCGTATAGCCTTGACATTTTTTACTTTATAAAATTAGCTCTCCGAACTGCTAAACCGTGCTTTTTATTTTAAATAAGTGAAATGAAAAAAATTTTTTTTTTAAACGCTTTTATTTCAATTTTTTTTTTGATTTTCGTGTATTGTCATCGGAAATACACATGTCTGCCAAATTTCATCAATTTTCATTAACACGTTCATCGCCGACTATTATTTTACAAAATCATAAAAAAATGTCATTGGTTTTTATGATTATTTATAGGTTTATTTGTTCATATATAAAAGTTTTACAGTGATATTTGTTTATTTTGGCTTTATTTTAGGGTTTTTTTAAGTGCCGGTCATTATGACCCGGCGCGGCCTAAACGGAATAATTATTACATTCAGGCCGTGCCGGTCACAATGCCGGTCAGCGTACTTACGTACGCGTAATTTTCGATCGATGAGACATAGACAAACGTTATAGACACGTCTACTACGCACGGGTACCGCGCGCCTAATGGATGCTAGCGCGGGAGTACACCGTGCGTGCGGTTGTTGTTCCCGCCTCCCTTCACCCCTTTCACCTCTCCCTATGACTCAAGGCAATCACGGATTGTTTTCGTTAGTTCGCACTTGTTTTGGTCATCAAATGCACACTAAGATATTGTTTAGCAGAAAAAATAGTTTTATTGTTAAAATGGACACTTTTTTTGACTTTGAGTTTACACAAGAACAATTACATGTAATTGACAGTTTAGAGAGGTCACATTGCAGTATTGACCATGTCATAAGTGAGGGTGATGAAGTGATAAATATTCCACGTACCAGAAAACGTCGAGTTATTTTGTCGGACAGTGAAGAAGATGACCGTGATTTATCTCCAGCTTTATCCGGCCATACACCTGAATGTGAGTGGTACCAGCCACGTGGTAAGCAGCCTCGTTTAATTCCTTTTACCGAAATACCGGGACTGAAACCTTACTCACTTCGAAATCAACTATCCAATGCTACACCTGTTGATTTCTATTCCCTCTTAGTCACTGACCAGTTATTTGAAAATATAGCACATCAGACGAATATATTTGCCCAACAAAGTATCGATAAAGGTGGCATTAAAGATAAGTCGAGACTACGGCTCTGGACGTCAACCGACAAAGAAGAAATGAAACGATTTTTAGGCGTGATTATTTGGATGGGTATAGTGAAGTTACCAAAAATCGTAGACTATTGGTCTAATGATGAAATGTTGGGTCAATCTTTTGCAAAAAAGACTATGAGTCGCAACCGCTTCGAAGTTTTGCTTAGAATGCTCCACTTTTCCAACAACGAAGAAGTTCCAAAAAATGACCGGCTGGGTAAAATACGAAGATTGGTTGAAATATTGAACCAAACATTTTCAATTCATTATACTCCCGATGAATGTTTATGCGTCGATGAAAGTATGATACCATTTCGTGGGCGTATCATTTTCCGCCAATATAATAAGTCGAAAAGACATAAATATGGCATCAAGCTATTTAAATTGTGTACTACTCCTGGCTATACGACAAAGGTGGAGGTATATGGAGGAAAGACATTAGATTCACAGGATAATACTCCAACCAACGTTGTCTTGAATTTAGCACGTAACTACTTTGGAAAAGGTCATACCATGTTCGTAGATAATTGGTATACAAGCTTAGATCTAGCTGAGAAGTTAGTTCAACACGATACTCATTTAGTAGGGACCCTACGAAAAAACAGGAAGAACTTACCAAAGGACGTCATGACTGGAAATCTGAAACCGGGTGAGTTTATGGCAAAAGAAAACAAAAACGGAGTCACGGTTATGAAGTGGAAGGATAAGAGGGACGTGTGTTTGTTGTCAACCAAACATTCGATTGGTTTTACAAAAAAAAAGAACAAAAGAGGGGTTGAAATAATTAAACCGAAAATTGTGATTGATTATAATAAAGCCAAAGCAGCCGTTGACTTGTCTGACCAAATGAGTGCTTATTCGAGTCCATTGCGAAAGACGTTAAAGTGGTATAAGAAGCTCGGTATCGAATTATTACTCAATACTGCTGTAGTAAATGCAAGAGTACTATATGAAAGTACAACGAAGAAGAAGATATCTGTCGTCGATTTTAGGCGACTGTTGGCAAAGCAGTTGATTGAGGGTAGTCAAGAAAATACGGGATTGACCACACCACGACCCAGAAGACAAAAACACGAGCTTAAGAAAAAAGAAGGTGCAGCAGTATCAACAAGAAAATTTTGTCGTGATTGTTACAAATCAAATGTTGAGTTGCATGGAAGAAATGTGGCCAAGAACAAAACAAAGAAGGTTTCTTGGTTTTGCACTATTTGTCCCGGCAATCCCCATTTATGTCGTCAATGTTTTGACAAATGCCACTAAAATGTTTGAATATCCATTTAGAGTTGAATTAATCTTTAGTTTGATTGTTGTTCGTATGACGATTTGTAATTGTGGTTTGATAAAAAACGTTCCTAATATTTTTTGTTCTATTGTCTTTGATTTGATAAAAACATGCCTAAAATTAATAATATTCTATTGTCTTTTCATTTTTATGCATAAATGCAACTTATAACAGAAATAAAAATATATGATTCGTAATCCTATGTTTTTTCCTTAACTTTTTTCTCTAAGTCCTAAAAACAGGTATGCCATCAAAAAATCAAAAAACCAAGTAGTTACAGGTGTTCATTGGGGCCGCGCCGGTCACATTGTATGGTTGAATACACAGCTTTTGCATTCTGCGGCGCGAACGGGCTTCGCAAAGGTAGGTCTGGCGTGCCGGTCATTTTGACCCCCCATGGCCCAAATGGCTAGATCAAGTGCCGGTCATTTTGACCCACCATGGCGATGAACGTGTTAAGTATTATGGACACTAATATAAATGATATATCCTATATATCCTTATAATATATGTAGAGAATTTCTTCATAATGAAGCAAACTTTTATACCGCTGAAAAACTTTAAGCTTTTTAGCTCCAAACTTATGTATTGACCGTTATGGAGATTGTGACGTTGAAATAATTGTTATTGTTTAACATACCTAAAATCTTATGGAGGCATACCATTGTAAAAATTAATTACAAAGCTTATAATTATATTTTTGTATTCTAAAAGGGCCTCTAAGGTGTGTTTATTTCAATACGAATATATGAATATACCTACGATTGGATGGAAGTATAATAATATTCAAATGATGTGATGGCATACTGGCCCATTATTGCATCATGCGCTCCATCCAGTTTTGCAAGGTAGGGCACACTTATTTCATTTGTATTTATGGAAATGTATACTCTTACAATATTGTCACGGTCAATATTTATGGCATCGTAATTAAACATTACCATGCAGTAGTTAGTAGGGATCATTTATATGCTGTAAACAAATAAATTGCTTTAAATGCTATAAATGTAAAATAAAGGTATACCTACTTAATACTAGTAGATAATCTATAAACGAGCAATTTTTGTTTGTTTACATATTTTCTGAATCTTGGAAACGGCTCCAACAATTTTCATGTTTAGTATGCTGGGGGTTTCGGTGACGATAAATCGATCTAGCAAGGATTAATTTTTAGAAATTGTCATTTTATCCGTATTTTCAGGCAACGAGTAGCCATACTAAAGTTACTTCAGTAGATGGCGTTGTTAATCAAAGCTAAACCGAGCAAAGCTCGGTCATCCGGGTACTTTAATATTAATGAAGTTATTATCACAAACACTTTCATTGCATATAGTTTAATAATTTTTAATTTATTAAGGAATTACTGTAACGGGGTACTGAAAACGACATCTCTCTCTTGTCGTCTCTTATCATATAAAAAGAGATCTACAGAAAGCAGAATGTACCTAGCTAATAAAATTATCGTTGCCCCTTCGACAGTATTGGAGCCAGTAACCTTATAGAGGAGTGAACTGGCACCTTAGAGTCTCTATAATACTCTAATACAAGATGGACAAGGTTTGGTAAAACTTATGGAATGATGAAGTCCCTTCCCAAATCTACAAAAAAATATTTGATGTAAAACGAATATTTTAGTAGTTCAATCTCAATCTTCCGGGTCAACTAATTGTTCCTTGTTTATCACATTTGGCTAAAAATAACGCTAAATAATGAATAAAATTTTAATAAGTTAGTATTTTAAAAGGTCAACTTTTAGGCGTGTAGTAGGTATACCTACTAAGAACTTCAGTTTCTTTAATACACCTAGCTGTAGCTAAGCGGCGTAGAATACAAAATGTGTTTAAATGTTTGATCAGTTTTGCAGCTGACTTGGCTGAAGTGATTGTGATAAATAAATTCTTTATTTCTTAGTCTGCATTATCTTCATCCATCCATTCATCCATCAGCCCTTGGAGGTCCACTGCTGGACATAGGCCTCTCCTAACTTGCGCCACTCTGACCAGTCCTGAGCCTTCTGAATCTTATTGATAAAATTAATTAATTTTATCAATTACTTTACTTGCTAGTTGTTGACAATGTTTTGGATTTTATTTAATTACTTCAGGTTTAATATAAGTATCAATATCAATGACAGAATAAAATGTATTCCTCATAATCAAAAATCATCGAATCTGACTTTTAACTATTTCTCATCTCAAATTCCAGGCTCGCTAAGAACCTTTGCACCAGGAAGGGCAGTCGTCGGGCTAACACCGGGAACCGCCTGGAACACGCCGTGCTAACCCACATACAACACGTGCCATAGGTCCTCTGCCAGCTCCGACCTCTCATCATCACCCATCATCACCCGGCTTCCGACTAGACCAGCTAGGTCCTACACAATGGCCCGAGGAGACGAATGCAAGACCGCCAACAAGGCTAACAATGCCTGCAAGAATCTTGATGTTGCTGGGCCCATAAAGTAAGTACCTACGAGTAGATTTGAGCAAATTTTGATTTGATTTTGTCTGAGATTAGAAATGTATTGGACAGAATTATTGATTAAACTTACTTCGACAAGGAAATATCGCACGCTCAGTGGAAAAAAGGCATAGGTAAGAGGAAAATAGCAATTTTACAGGAGATCAAAAAACTGTTAAAATATCAGTAAGGACATTGTAAGGATTGTGATGTACAATTTCATGCACAAATCCATCAAGATAAATGATAAAAATTTGAAAAAAAATTTGAGCATATGCAGCTTTTGTCCCTCTTTCCAATCATATTAATATCTAAAATTCAACGTAAGGTGACTTATGCTTTTTTCCACTGAGGGTGCGATATGTCCTTAAGAATCAATACAAGTCAGACCATGAAACTAAACATAAATTGAAATTGACATTCTTATTTTCAGAAAACCAGTAGCATCACCAACTGCTTTTTCTTCATCGAAGAAGCCAGAGACTAAGACTCAAGGAAATTTTGGCCCAATTTTCAAGGACAGAAAAAGTTTCACCGAAATGCACTTCTGTTAAACAGAACTTCAACGAACTAAAAGCCGGACCATCAATTCATATTTCACCATCAACATCATCATCGCAACCATCATCATGTAGATTAACAGTTCTACCAAAAATGTATTAATTCGGCTTTAATAAAGATATTGTTTTATATAAAATCTTTCTGTGAACATTTCTTTCTATCACGGTGTCAGTTATCACTCTGTACTAACTTTATGTAATGCATCTTTAACAAATTAAATATCATATTCATTTGCATTAGATTTTTTGTTATATACCAATTTTTAATGATACGATACTTATTAGTAAAGAGTTTCAACAATGCTTTTGTATTTCTTGTAGTGACAAAAAATGTTTAAAGGTTTGCAATGTAGTTTTGCAAAACCTATCTAATGTTCTAAAAATTTTCATAATATTAAAGTATTCCTGTCTACTAAAATGAAAGGACAAGACCTTATTTTCGTTTTGTAGATTTATATTACATTATTTACAGAACAAAGGCAAACAGAACATGAAACATTATTAGTAATGGAACACACACAGATTGACTAATTAAATGATTGTTAGATTCTTTAAACGCTCGTTGGCGTAATTAGTTGAAGAAAGTAATAAAATAGGCCAGAGTTTTACAATGAGCAGTTATGAAGCTGAAACGAATGCGTTATTTTCTTTTGTATAAGAACAGGTGCAACAAGAGGGCTTTGTTCTTTGGATTCCTCGCTGACCCAGAAAGTAGAAACATAAATTTTTTAAGCGAAGGTCAGGAATCGCGGGCTGTAGTTTTTTCGCTTACACGAATTGACTCGTTAAAAGAGACTTCTTCTTAGATAGGAATTTTTCTTTAGACGTTAATAGATTAGTGGTTTGAATTTTTATCTCTGTCTCGTTCAAAAGCAGAGTTCTTGGCCAAACTTTTGGGACCGTACCAAAAGTAAGAACTCTTAGTCAAGTCTGTCTGTATGTCACGGCTATCCAGTAGGATAGCACAGCGGATCAGTGAGTAACTGATTTAGTGCTCCATAAATTAAGGGGCCCGAGTTCAAATCCTGGCACGCACCTCTAATTTTCAAATATTATGTGCGTATTACAAGTTAATTATCACTTGCTTCGGAAAAGGAAAACATCGTGAGGAAACCTGCACACCGGAGAGTTCTCCAGAAAGTTCTCAAAGGTGTGTGAAGTCTATTAATCCGCACTTGGCCAGCGTGGTAGTCTATGGCCTATACCCCTCACATTGTGAGAGGAGACCTCGAGTCCAGCAGTGGGACAATTATGGGTTGTTGCTTTGCTTTGCTTTGCTTAAATGAAATTTGGAAAACAATGTAATTTGGGAAAAATTAAGGGTTCTTTTTTATGTAATGACGATAGAAAACGAGCTACTATTCTTTTCCGCCCATGGACATCTGTGACATCCTCGAATAGTACTGTAAGAGGGACTGTGGGCAGTACCACGTTAGCAGCTTAGTACCTACTAGGTGTTAGTAAGAGGAATGTGGAAATTAGGACTGCGAGGTAGGTATGCCATGTTAGTAAATATTAGTAATTGTTAGTGTTACTCCCTCAAGTTGGCCACAGATGCGTTGTTTCCCCTGAGGATGGTCGCCTCTTGTATCAGTTGTCAGTGTAACTACCAACTTCTTGCCGAATGCCTCCATGATAGTAAAACTTTTTAATTCTGAAAAAATCTGGTTAATGACCCTAAAAAAAGTACTTACAACTAAATTTAATTTTGAATTTCACATAATGCCTTTTATAATGTGAGGGCAATGGGCCATCGTGCTGGCTAAGTATGGATTGGTAGACTTCACACAACTTTTAGAACATTAGAACATTAAGGCTAAACTTAAACCTACTCATGTTTTCTAACAATGTTTTCCCTCACCACAGAAAGTAATAATTAATTCCAAACACGCACATGACTTCGAAAGTTTCAGTAGATTTTAATGTGTTGTGTGAACCGAGTGTAGGAGATCGATGTTGTTCTCAGCTACTTCTTACTTTTTCAACTTACACACAAAATAATAATAACTGATAAGTAAAACTAATGTATCTCTTTTAAAGAGACTCTTTACATCATTGCACCATCAAATAGTTTTTGCAAGTAATAGAAGAACTGTAAGATTAAATAAGAAGTTATTAGTAGGTATTGTTTAAGTCTAAATTAAGTCCGGTTTACACGTATTAAGTAGTTAAGTAGATAACTAAATTTTAACTAAAAAGTTACTAAATTGTCCGTTTACACGTATTAATTTACTTAAAACTTAGTTAAAATTTAGTTATCTACTTAACTACTTAATATTGGTTCTACGACATTATATTTCAATCGTTCATTCAAATTATATCACGTTAAACGAAGCGGGCGTGCAATGGATAGATACAGATACTAAATAATAAGTCAACGTTTTCCGAGGCTTCAGCTTAAAAAACAATATCTGTTATTCTCCTCCCTTTTAATAATGATATTGTTCTACGAAAATGAAGTACCTTGTAATCTTTTCCAACACGCTATTCCACTCAAGCCGCACTGACTTTAATTTGTCTTGAATGGAACATTGTTTATCTATATTTATACGGTTGCTGCACCAGTAATGGATATTTAGAGGAAAATTTATTTTTAAAGTAATTAAATCAAATTTTGTAATATAACTAGTCCAGCCATAAGTTCTGTTACAAATGAAAATGTTTTTTTTTTAAATGAAGTAATGTAATATTAATAAAATTTATACCTACATATTTATTAAAGTCTCAGCAAAAAATAAAAAAAATATTCTATTCGAAATGGCCACCTTTGGCTTTTATACAGGCCTTTAATCTGTTTGGCCACGAATCTATGGATTTACGCACTGTTTCCAAGGGAAATTTCGCCACTGCTTGCTCCAAAGATTTTTTAAGAGACTCAATGTCGCCGTGTCGTTTAGAGCAGGCAATGTCCTCTAAAACTGACCATAATTTGAAGTCTAAAGGGTTGAGGTCTGGGCTAGATGAGGACCAGTCTTCAGCTCTTATAAAGTCCGGAACATTGGTTTCAAGCCAGGCTTGGGTAGTTCGTGCCTTGTGACCAGGTGCAGAGTCCTGTTGGAAAGTCCACGGTATATTTTTAAAAAGAGTATTGCTGAGAGGTTTCACAACATGATCTAAGACTGTATCTTGATACACTTTGGCTGAAGTTTTCACTCCTTTTTATAAAGACACGCCCCACCAAACCATCACTGACGCAGGATGATGACCACGTTGTACCTTCCCGACCACTTGAGCAGCTTCTTTAGAACTGTGAGCGTACACTTTATCATTTTGCTTATTGTAGTGTTCTTCAATCGTGAACATTTTTTCATCGGTAAAGAGGATATTTCTGTGCCTTTCACCTGCGTATCGCGACAGAAGGCGTTTTGATCGATCCACTCTCTTTAATTGTAAAGATTGATTAAGGGCATGTCCTGTATATCGACGATAAGCACCGAGCTTCAGGTCTTGTTTTATAATACGCGACAGAGTCCTAGGGGGAATCTTCATTTCTCGCGATAAGATTTTTTGCTTCCTAATGGGGTTTAGACGAATTCTGGCTTTAACAGCATTAACAGCATGAAATGGCGCGAAATCGAAAGAAGTTTTTAAAATAATATACGTGTTCCAAATTCAAAATAATTAAAAAGCTGAAAAAAAGAAAAGTTTTTATGTAACAGTATTTATGGCCAGACTAGGTAGTTAATGGTTAAATGGAATCAATACATAGGATATTGATCAAATATTTATTTAATTTACTATATAAATATTATAAAATTCCTCTGTTCCAGATATGAACTGTTATGAAATGAATCAAGGAAAAACATAAACAATATTTTTATTAAATACAACACCTTATGCCTTTTCCAACACGCTATGATAAATGAACAAATCACAAACTTACAACGGGCATATGAATTCTCTTAAGAATTTTGAACTTCGTACATTTAATTTAATTAGAATATGTCTTCTACATTGAGTTTTGGAATAAAATCAAAGATAATACAATATAATCGTTTCAGTTTACTGTTTTAAACGACTTTCAATTATATTTAATTAATGATAATATAAAAAGTAAGCATTTTTGCAAATTTATATGTATGTCAGTTAGATTGTCCACAACTGGAGCAGTCACCATATCTTTATCATCAGATGAGAAACTTGTACAATAAATCATTGCAATGGTCTGTTCAGAGAGATTTTTTTCTTTTTATTAAATCTAGAGAATGAACACTTTTTTTGATTGATTAAACAGAATTATTATTAATTAAAAAGAATGGGTGACCGAAATCAATTATCTTTTCGAAGCTATTATTTGAATGGCGGGCTGTTATACTGATAGTTGAAGAATTCATGTTCTGGCATGTAAAAT
This sequence comes from Thymelicus lineola, assembly GCA_963932265.1. Taxonomy (NCBI): domain Eukaryota; kingdom Metazoa; phylum Arthropoda; class Insecta; order Lepidoptera; family Hesperiidae; genus Thymelicus; species Thymelicus lineola. The sequence continues at coordinate 2,599,115 of OZ010693.1, read as the reverse complement.
TTTTCAAATGATATTATTTATATTATTATTTATTTTTAAAATGTACATACCTTTGAAACTATGAATAGCTAAAAGTGGTCAAAGCTTAGGAGTCTCGGAGCCGATTTTGATGAATACTAAAACTGTATTATCACATTTTTGAAAAATCAATATTCCTAGTCAGAAAACAAACCCGTTGATTTTGGAAAAAACACAGCCTGTATTATTACACCATTCGATAGCGTCGCTAACAAGGATCGAATTCTGGGAAGCATTTCTGGGAAGCTGCATTTCTTGTCAGAATTTGATCATTGTTAGCAGCTATATTGAATGGTGTAATACAGGATGAGTTTTTTTTTTCATTTGAAAGTCAATAATGCGGAGATGGATTTAGACCACCAAAAAATGCATTAGGCACATTCTATCCATTCATGAAGTCTTTTCGATTTATCCCGTACAAAATTTTTTAGCTTAGCTTAGCCCACGCCGGGTATCCTATATAATTCTACTTTCCTTTAAAATTGAATGCTTGACTCTAGCCAGATGATAAATGACCGTGATACATTTTTCGTCGTGACTCGGTTCTATGTAACAGTATGAAGTATGAACATCAAAACTAGTGATAAAGTGACATGTTCATCAACATCAACCAATATTGATGCGTTTAAAGTTAACTTCATACGTTTCGTTTGTTTTTTTACATTTCAAATTTTTTATTTTATTAAAATATCTGAAAAATATTTAAAGATAAACCACATGCATATTTCTTATTGGGCTACTGCTCATTCGAGATTGCAGTGACAGGCTTGCTTGTATGCTTTGCCGTTTCATAACAAAAAATACACAAACTGGCGTGCTACGATATCACCATACAATACAATACAATACAATATTCTTTATTGTGCACACAAAAAGTACATAAAATACCACCATAGCAAAGTTAGACTTGGAAACTTACCATTGCCTTTACAAACGATGTAAATTGCGCCTTGTTCAAATGTCAGAAAGGTATAGATTTGAATGTAACGTTAATTTAATATCACTGTTTTATCACGGGACCATTTTGTTTAAATGTGACGTTTGTTATTGAGGCCGAAATATAAGTGTATAGTTGCAATTTTCTGAAAACTTATTTCATGTGAACGTAAAGTTTTACACAGTCAGTAAGTAGGTAGGTCATGTTTAGTGGTGATTTAAAAGTATATTTTTATAAATTGTGTTTCATTTACTTAACTGTTAATTAGAGGAAAATATTTAATTACGCTGATGGCTCTTAGCGTGTGGCATTTTATATTATGTATTTAAGTGTTGGTTTGAATATTTTTTTTCCTAATAATTTAAAACACACCTTACAAAAATCTATATTTTAAACACTTAAGAGTAGAAACGTTTAGCTATACAATGATAAAGTACCTAATTAAATAATCGTGGCTGAATATTTTCCGTGAAAAATTGCTCATTGAGTCTTTTAGGATCGAAATAAATAATGTGTGAGCCAGTTCATGCTTCCGAGGAAACGTCAAGAAACGTTGGTCTTTTGGAGTTTGGTTATAGCGTCTTTAGGTTTTTGCTATTTATCATTAATCTCTTGATAAGTTAGTAGCTAAAGTAATATCAACTAACGCTATAACTTTTTAACCGACTTCAAAAAAAGGAGGAGGTTCTCAATTCAACTGTTTTTTTTATGTTTGTTACCTCAGAAATTTGGACTGGGTGAACCGATTTGGATGATTTTTATTTTAATCGAAAGCTGGTGCTTGTCGTGTGGTCCCACATAAATTTGAACGAGATCTGACAATGCCATCCATGTCAAAATCATATAAGTCTTAAATTTGCATTAAGTATGTGCGCGATAAATGGACGAATAACTCAATATCGCGCCAAACGATTTCGATGATTCTTTTTTTAATCGAAAACTGGTGTTTTTCATGTAGTCCCACATAAATTTGAGCGAGATCTGACAATGGTATCCATGTCAAAATTACAATGTACTTCATTTGAAGTCGGTTAATTTTTTGTTAAAATGTTAGATTATTTACCCGAATGCCAGGAAGGGCTATGTTTTTCGCGCGTATCTTGTATGTAGATATGTGTGTATGTATGTATATTGTATATGTTTAATATTCTCTATTACCTCATATTTTCCACACAGCTTAAGATATCGTTAGATGCGTCTTGATATCCCAAGTGTTCTTAGATAAGTGAAAAAAAAACAGGCGGCATTAATTACTTCCAATGATTAGCTGGCTACTGGTATGGTTTCAAAGGCAAATAGTACCGTAGAAATCTCGCCCAGAGCGTGGTATTAAGCCGGCACTGACCGTGCGCGATAACGATGACTTGGCAATGATTCAGGACTTGACTTGAACTCAACTTTGGTATGAAAACCACCTTTCATATCAAGTACAGCTATTACCTTGGTGTAGCAAGCGCTACAAGCGACTTAAATATTCAAAATTTGTATTATGGAACAGAGGCAGAAAACGGGAGCAAAATTTATAAATCCTATAAAATGTTGAAGAATCCTAACACTTGCATTGATCGGAATACTGAAACTTGTTATAAATTATTCAACGACTCAAGAGATAGTGCAATGCAATGATATTATATATTAAAAAGAGGCAGATATGTCATAAGCGCGCGCGTTGTGTGACTCAAAAAGTTCCCAATTGGGAACTCTTATTCAGGTGAAGAAAGAGATAGCGATGTAGTTTTGACGCGAGAGCGATAAAGACGTGCGATAAAGCAATAAAGCGTGCCTTGCGGACATCGGAACAGATTTTTCGGTTGATTTGTAAGGGCATAACGTATCTATATTTATTTAAACATCATTGGTGCAATGCTTGTGGCAACTGGCAAGTAAAATATGGGAGTTTTATTTTCTTATAGTTACCCGAACTAGGCTAGTAAAGTATCTTTTATGAAATCCTTACTAGGTTCTTTAGGGTTACAACATGGTTTTAAGGTCTTTGGGATCTTAACCCTCACTCACACTACAGAAAATACCTATTAGTGGATTGTTTATCCCGAAATAAATGACACAAAATCCTTTACGCATCACTTCATATTCACGGTTCACGGTGTATCCTTCAAAGCCTAGTAAGTCTCTGGAACTCCTTGCCCGCCGAGTTGAGACATGCTCCTAGCAGGTTCTCCTTTAAGCATCGCTTGCGTGAACATCTGTTACATTCAGTTTCTGATTAATGTCACTTCTATTTTTTTTTTTTTTTTTTTTTTTTAATACTATTTTTTAGTGTTACTTTTTTCTTCAGCATACTGTGCAAAAATTCCCTATACTTATATATGTATATGTATTCCCTAAATATTTATATATTATATATTTATATATTATTTATTATATATTTATGTTATTATTGGTATTTATGTATGTCCGTGTATTTGTATGTATTCTTGTTATGTAGTATATCTATATCTCATGTTAGCACCTGCCATCAGCTATTTCCACATCCACCCAGGGTTGACTGGTGGACAATGCCATTAGGCATTAAGTTTGCCCTTTGTTTCTTCTTTTTAAGAGGTGACATAAACATGTAAATAAATAAATAAATAAATATCCGTATACATATTCCATCAGACCAGAGGATATATGTATTATAATTATAATATTTTTTATGTTATTTTTATTTTAATTCAGATATTTTCGGTAAACTATGATTTCTCTTTGTTTTCTGGATGCCAAAGAACATACTAGATTTCACTAACAGACAATATTTTCCAGTAGGTTTCTTATTTAAGTAGGATTATGTCGATTGTGGTGATTTACGGAATTGGGCAACCACGTGCGGCGTTGGAAAAATGGGTGACCGCCACAGGTGAGCTACTGGTATAAAGGTGGATATGCGTAATGGTAGAAGCCATTGGAGGCGTTGATTGATTGATGGGTGATTTAAAGGGTGATTTAATCAAACAACATAAATAATAATTGGTTTTACTACTCGTATGATTTAAAATAAAACTTTTATAAAGCGTAAATTACCGGCACTGTATTACTTAGTCAAAGGAAGCACTGGTTGAGATTGGTTTGAGAACTTATGGGAGAGAACAAAGATATTTTAGTCTATGCCTAAATGCATATATTTTTAAGCTAGTTAAAATAATTTATAGTTCTACAATATAAGCCTTTGTTCTTTCATCTCAGAGTACAACGTCAAAAGTAACAGATATGTAATAAGGAGGCGTTTGGGCGACGCAATAAAATTACATACAGTCGTATGCTTAAAATGCAAATTTTATTGTGGTCGGAAGGTACTCGGTATAATATAGCGCTCTACCATTGAAGTATAATGTCATAGAACAGACATCTCGAACAAAATGTGTCCCGCCGGGAGGTTCCATTTTCAAAATTGAGCCCCCGTTCTCCTTTCAAAATGGAACGAATCCATTGAAGATTGAAGCCACGTGGCGCCAATGCATTGGGACATACATGATGTTCGCGGTGTCGGTTCTATACGCTAATGATAATACTTCAATGCGCTCTAGTGAAATTATCAGTATCTAGTAGTCTCCTAGAAAAGAAATGGGATCCAGGCAGTCAAGCTAAGCCGATGGTAAACCGTACCCTGAACATTGCGCAGAAATGATTACAGTCCTCGTCATCGAGTAGAATCACTTCTACACTAGTTCAGTTTCGTCGGTAATGGACAAAAAGAGTTGACAAGCGTCTTGACAGATGCCTCCAATGATATTACATATTAAAAAGAGGCAGATATGTCATAAGCGCGCGCGTTGTGATGACTCAAAAAGTTCCCAATTGGGAACTCATATTCAGGTGAAGAAAGAGACAGCGATGTAGTTTTGACGCGAAAGCGATATAGACGTGCGATAAAGCAATAAAGCGTGCCTTGCGGACATCGGAACAGATTTTTCGGTTGATTTGTAAGGGCATAACGTATCTATATTTATTTAAACATCATTGGATGCCTCGGACAGACCCGATGGACGGATGAACATGACGAAACTATAAGAGTTCCGATTTTAATTTGGAATCCTAAAAAGGACAGTTTCTACTTTTATACATACAACTACGTATAATTTTCCATTTGACTAAAGTCATATTTATTTGTTTTGACTAAACTCATATTTATGTGCAATATTAAACAGAAACTAATAAAACATGTGCAAGTTGTTAAGAATAAAAGGAAATGCACAGTACAGTATTATGACGTCATAAAGTTCATTATGAATTTCGTTAGAGTTCGTAATATTCACTTTGCATGTTTGCAAGTATATGACTGTACATTACTTATGCTTTTATAATTTATTATCGAAAAATATTGAGTTTTTTTATGTTATGGTTTCTCTCTGAAATATTTAATTCCCAGTGTCTGAGGTCATAATATAAGTATAATTCAACTGGTCATGGCGATTTTATTCAAAATTCTAGGAACATATTTTTAATTAAGTAATGTTTGACTAAACTAACATTAACATTATTATAACCCGATTTATTTTGAGAAAGGTTCATTTATGATTTCCACGAGAGATATGTATCATAAATTAGCAGATTAGGAATTGCCCCTGTTATAATTTCTCACGAAGACGGTAGGTTTTTGCCCTTTATGAAATAACCTAGTTTATATCTTTTGACTCACGCAAACGAAGACCTGGATTCAAATAACTTTTTCTTTTTATTCAAATTTTACTTTTTTTAATAGCCGTCAATCGTGTAGGCTGGTCGATATGATGGTAAATGGTACCAACCTCTTCCATTGACTGCGCTGTTCTGCACAAAAAAACAATACAAGAAACAGTAGAGGAGAAAAACATTGTGAGGAAACTATTGCACCTGAGAGTCTGTGAGTGTCGAATTATTTTTTCTGAATTAAATCACATTTAAACTTTATTTCCCTTATTCATAATAATTCTTAACAAAAAATAACCGACTTAAAAATTAGGAATAGCTCAAAAACTACTCGTCAGATCTCGCTTAAATTTAAATGGGACTACATGACAAGGATCAGCTTTCGATTAAAAAAATAATCATTAAAATCGGTTTACCCAGTCGAAAGTTCTGAGGTAACAAACATAAAAAAATACAGTCGAATTGAATACCTCCTCCTTTTTTGAAGTCGGTTAAAAAGAAGCAAAGTTATAAAATACTTATAAAGTGTTTTGTTTCTTTAGCTAATTTGTGTTAATTCAGTAGCTAATTTTTTTTAAAAAAAAGGTAAAAAGTGTCTGGAGTGAATGCTTGCGTTCTATTCCCAGAAATACAAAGAACTCGGAACGCAGAACAAAGAACTCAGAATGAATCTAAGAACTCTTCTCTTTCTGCTTGCGCGGGCTCATCAGCCAGACGCGTTCACGCCGAATCGAGGTATCGCCTGACACCTGTCAAGTGTCAGCTGTTATGGCAGTAGTAATGAGCTAAGTCAGCTGAACTCGTTGCGAACATTATTAATAGATCGATGCAAATATCAGTATTGGTACGTTACAGTCTAAACACAATTTAACTTTACTCTTTTTATGTGAATAGTTGAAAAACGAGCAGAACTTAAATGGCAGAAGTCAATCATTAACATCAGTAACAAAGGCATCACCGATGTGTCGCCAGCCAATAAAAAAATAGGAGAAACAAAGTAAGGTTTAAGTGCCCAAAAGCAACTTTCAATTGTTCCTTTGTTTGTGCTTCCCTCGGATATTGTTCGTATTATAGCTGCATGGCATGAAGCATTCAAACTGCAGGGACATCCGACATAGTGTAGTTATCTATCGACCACAGACTCTCACGGGACACAAAACATGATAGTAAGCACAGACTTCATTCTAGTTTAATTGTTTTCCCTCTACCATTTTAATATTTAACACCACCGCTTAGGATATGAAAAATTATACAACACGTTACATAATTTTACAGGCTATCTTTGTGAACTTTTGTTGGAATGGGCACGAGTGCGATAAAATGAGGATTTGCCGCCATTTTATAAATTTTAAATTGCTCATTTACCCACAGAGTAGAAAGAAAAGGTGTAACAGAGGAAAACCTTGTGTTTTCTTTTTGGTTTTTTATTTCTGGCTATTATTTTCATTTTATTAAATTAAGTGAATAGTTCGTAGACTCTACGGAAATTATGTATAATCTTGGTATAAAAATATTTATCAACAATTTAAATATTTATTTCAATAAACATGATGTCTTTTGCGACTACAAATCAGGGTTGTCAGTTTCCGTTTGGACGCTCTAATAAAGCCTTTGTTTGAAATTTCCTTTACAAATCACTTCAGTGAACCCGTAGCCGTAGTACATATTTCTATGATTCACGATTGATATTCATAAAATTGACAAAACAATCGTTTAATAAGCTAATACAGAAATTTTATTGAAGACAGTTTTTTCTCGTACACACATACACACACACGCGCAAAGAGAGAGAGAGAAAGTAATGAGAGATGATGATTCTTATTTAATATGAATATTATGTAATTTACTACATATATCTATTTATAAACGTAGTAAATATAAAATCTTACAAGCTTCAATTTGTTTTAAATCGAAACAACATTTTAGCAATGAAAAGTTTCATTGTATGCTGGCCGAAAATAAAGAATAAATTGGTACTTGTACTGCATCCGCATTCGGTCTCGCGCTGCACAGCACGAGGGTTGCGCGCGCACACCGGCTAGTGATGTGCCCGTGTACTTATTTTGTTCAATTAGCCCTAACCACGGCATACCCTCGTAACACGCCACGCATTCCTTAGTGTGTGCGTGGTTACGTACCAGGAATAGCTTGGAATCTAGCAGCTAATTAAATGTTGAACAATGAGTATTACGTATGGTAGGTTTGTTGGAATTCTTGTTCCGGTTAGCAATATTTTAATGAGTTAAGTATTGCAGTGTGGTAAAATTGTATAGTAGAAAAGAAGCCAGATGGCTATATTTTCAGATGATTATTAAGAAGGGACATACATTTTTAGTTCATAGGCTCTAGGAGTTAATTTTAATGAGCATGTATATCAAGCACTATTAATCATATAGGATTTCAGTACTAGGTTTCGAAAAAAGACGAGAGCTTTTAACCAAATGTAGGAAATATTTTACATTTTTTTGTGGTTTTCAGTTCTTGAACCACGTCTATACTTTAAATCTAGAATATAGCTAATTTAAAATTAATTACCTATTATAACTTATTAGAAAACTCCTCCGTGAACAACATAAAACTATTCAGACTAAACAGCCCCTCCTTATTTTTCTTTTTTGCATTCCAATTGAAATCACACCGTGTTACGTGCTAAGCAAATCGAGCTATTAATTGGTTAACAGGTAGTTCGGTAATGGTGTGATAATCTGTTAACGAAAGAAAATTAGTTGCGCGCAAGATTTATCGATAAGCGAGGTGCGGTAGACTTGCCGCGCGACGCCAGACGCCGCCGCGTCGCATGGCGGAACGGAGCAAGCACCGCGTCGCGCCTATCCCGGCGCCGACAAAAAAACAATACGCGTACGTCCCTTGTCCCCGGTCTGAGGAAGTGGGCACAGAGTTCGCGCTCCAACTCCTCAGGAGCCACAGACCTGACGAGCCTCCGACACCCGACAAATCGCCCTCCGGTGAGTTTGACATTAGTTTTGGCGGGAAAAGTTTTTGTTGGCTGTTCTTGAAAAATAAATGTGTTAATTATTTATCTGTGCTATCCAGTGCTGTCGCAAGTGGCAAATTGGATGCTTTGAATACGGAAATTCTAAATATAAGTGGGTATTTAAATTTAAATTTTATAGTTACTCCTAATAATAATGTGCAATTAACGTTAAATGTGATTAAAGTGTAAGTGTGTACAAAATTTGTGCAAACATTAATTTATTTAACGAAAATTTAATTTTAAAATGTGTGAGACATGCAATTATGTAAACAGTCAACCTTTGTTTCGACCATCACTCGCAGTGAAAGCTACGACAAAAGTAGAGTACGGACGTTTAAACTTCGCAATATTATTGCGGATATTGTCACAGCAAATATTACTAGCAGTTTCGTTGGCAAAATATTCAGAGAAAAGCTACTACTACTACTTTACTAGATTAAACAAAATGGTCTTACAATACGATTAAAATAACAACTATTTAAATTCCAAGAAATAATTACTACCTAAATGACCAGTCTAGATGGAATGTCTTTGTGGGTTTTTTTTGTGCACTACTTTTACTATATTCCTTACTTCTATTGACCTAAGAGAAGGTTAGATACTTCTGTTACTATAAAATACACTTCAGAAATTAAAATGTTGTTTTTTAAGTGAATATCCGACAAATGACCGAACAAGCGTGTGAGGATGTAATTAACGCCCGTAATAATAAACCAATCTTAAGATATCTGCGATCTCAAGATTCGGTGTAAGATGCTGAAATATTATGTCAAATCGTATGTAAAAATGACATTTGTAAGGATCATGCTCTTGAGCAGAGATCGGTTTAATAATACGATCCTAAGTTGTCATCATCGCCCATAGGTCCCGTAACATCTTACTTTTCTCTCATCAATAGGCTTCAACTCATTAAGGGCCCACATCTGGGCACGGGTCTTTCCTCTTGAGGAGACCTAGGGCATACTCCACCTCGCTGCTCTAGTGCGGATTGGTGGAGGCGTTAGTGGACAACCCGAGTGTCGGAAGTTTTCAAACCACCCACTTATCAATGATTGGGATAAAATAAACCTAGTCTTATTATGTTCCTAATAAGTACCTTATAACATATAATTGATTACCTACTCTCACGGTGGCTACGTTGCTTATTTACCGTACACCAACTTCTAATCAGTAGTCAATAGCGCTTGACACATTTCTGACTGTTCCGCTCATCTCTTAGTAATCGAGCTCATGGTCTCTCTTCAATTTTCATATTATGCATCGCCTAAGATTTTCATACGCTTGAAGAGAGAAATTAATGAGCTTTTTAAGAGAATCTATGGATCTATGATCTATGGATATTTAAGAGAAGGTTAGATACTTGGGTTACCGTAAAATACACTCAAGAGATTAAAATGTTGTTTTTTTAGATGACTATCCGACAAAGGATCTTACCTTTTTTTCTTCGATTACCTTACCTTAGAAGTTTGATCTTACCTGAAATGTAATGTATTTGAGTATCATCCAGAATGTGCATAAACGCAGATATTACGAAACGTTTAGCGATAAAAAAAAATCCTGCAATATCATCTAAAAGACATAAATGTAACTAAGTATATTGAAATGAATGGTAATAACTGCCGCAGTCTAACTGATTATTTTGTTTTGTTGTCTGATAGAACAAAGAGTCTCGAGTTAGATCCTCAACCGAGTCAACCATTGTTGTGAGAGGCAAATATTTGTTCTTGTTAGTGCTGTATTTATGTATGTTTGTCTCTTTTCCACACAATGCACCTACTACAACCTACTCGGAGAAGTCCCGCCTCGTCGGCAGCCACGTTCACTAAGTATCTGAAACACAGCGAAGTCACTTAACTAAAACTCAGTTCATAAAGATCTGAAACAATTCAACAATATTGGAAACAGTGTACTAATTTGAAACTTCAATTTGTTCTACTCTACAAACATTCAAGACAAGACAGTATTTGAAAAGCACTTCAATGCAACTTGAAATTTGAAACAATTTGACCGACGCGATTGGTAACTTCGCAAATACTCCGGAGAAACAGTCGCTAGTGCAGTGCTATCAAGGAAAATTGGAATATAGATTAGTTATGTGACTGTATTACGTAGAACTGGTCCACTGACATCTTTTGAATCAGGCATGGTGTTTGATTTCATGCCTTTATTAAAAATCTATTGTATTTATAAGTATTATATTATAACATTGGTCAGTGAAGAAAAACTTGTCGAGAAAACCGTGGAACTTGTAATTTCTTTAAGACGTATTAATCTGAAATCTGCCAATCCAAACTTCACTTATTTTTATTTATATATTATATTTACACCACGTAATTTCACCCTTATGCGCAACAAAAATACTAAAACAATTATCACTAAAACTAAGCGTAATTGATATTTTATCATTTTAAATGCTTTCAAATAATGACTGAAACATAAATAGTACCATTAATAATGAACGGAAAGAAAAACATTTATGACGGCTTTGGCAGCACAACAAATCGCACACTTATTGTTATTAATACGATAGTAACATTTAATATCATTGTTATTAATATGATTGGAAAGAGGGACAAAAGTTGCATATGCACAATTTTTTTATCATTAATCTTGACGGTTTTGTGCAAGAAATCGTAATGTAAATTCCTTAACTACTTACTGATATTTTAACAGTTTTTTAGTCTCCTGTAAAATTGCAATTTTCATCTTGTACCTTTTTTCCATTGAAGGTGCGAAATACAACATTAAATCAAAAAGAACATTGACAAAAGAATTAATTTTTACTTCAAAAATAAAATACTACTACATACTATACACTGTAAATTCTTAATGTTTGATATGTTTTATAGAGTTTCCTTCGACTAATATAGTTTATACATATATTTTTTTTAAATATACTTTGATATTATATTAAAACATTCTTTGTTATGTAAGGCCAGGTTGTCAAGTTAAAATGCTATCTTGACAAAAGGCAATATTTTTCATAATACTTGTAAGTAGCAAGAGGTCACGGTCGCGGTAGTGTTCACACGACACATGATACTGTTCTATTTAAAACCGGAACTCAACTCATCAAGATTGTCATTTTTCATCTGTGATATCCCCGTGGTATACGAGAATAAAAAATCTATATATATAAAACGCAAAAAATGTTTGTACGGATGTCCTTTATAGACTCTGAAACCATCCAACCGATATGCCTCAAAATGGTTTCATTTAAAAGGCAATAATCCAAAGGTGGTTTGAGACGACTAAAATATGCATTAGGCACATTCGGTCCATTGATAAAGTCGATTTTCCACTTTTCCCATATGTACAATAAAGTGCAATTCAGGTCACACAGCGCTAATCATCTACAGACGTTGACATCTTGCCATCATCGTCACGTTGCCTCTCTAATCATAATTCTTAATTAATATCCTCTCTGACGTCAGTGTTGTCTTTTTTTTGTGATGACATGTGTAATAGATTACGAATGTATGACACGGCATAGCAGCCCTTCTGAAATTGGCCGGACACGTCGAACGCGGCACGTACTTGTAACGTCATACCAAAAGTGTGGAGTGCGCCAGACCTGGTTAGACGTGAAAAAAGTGTCCTACTAATATTACAAATGTGAAAGTTTGTGAGGATGGAAGGATGTATGGATCTTTGTTGCTCTTTCACGCAAAAACTACTGAACTGATTTACATTGTATACAGGTAGACCATAATTTGGAATACCATTTAGGGTACTTATTATACTGGAAAACGCAGGCGAAGCCGCAGGATTTTAATTTTTATTTCTTGATAGAACCTAGGCCCGTATTAATAAATGGATAGCGACTTAAGAGTGGGATATCAGTTATTACATTATAATATTATGTCACTTTTGCCTTCAACCCATTACTAGCCACGGGTCTCTCACCTTAGGGAGGCCTAGAGCATATTCCACCACGCTGCTCCAGTGCGTATTGGTGGAGGTCCAGTGCGGATTGGTGGAGGATAGCCTAGTTGATAGAGACCCTGCCTGCGAAGCGAGGGGTCCCGGGTTCGATTCACGGCCGGGGCAGATATGAATATGACAGATAAATATTTGTACTCGGGTCGGGTCATGGGTGTCACTTTTACATACTACTAATCTGTCGTAATATCAGCATCTTAAACCAAATCTTGAGGTCGCAGAGATCTTAAGATCTTTTTACGGGCCATATCACTATCTTATATGATAGTTTATTCACTTTATCTCTTTATCTCTCTATGCTTCCTAATGTAATAATTACCTACTATAAAAATGTATTACCCAACACCATGTACATGTAAACATATTCTTGATGAATAAATCAATTTGAATTTGAATTATAGTACTGAAAATATTATATTAGAGGCGTCGTCGCGTCGCGTCGTGTAACAGGCGTAGCGCGTCGGCACATCGCTCACACAATTAGCAATAAGCTGACATGCTAAGTGCGTGTGCGCCAATGCTATTTCTAAATAACAGTTTTTAATATGGTGCAAGAAAACCATCCTACTTCCTACTATTATTATCTATTTACTTTTAAACTAGCAATTCTTGTATACTATGTATATATATAGATATATTTTCTGAATCTCGGAAACGGCTCTAACGATTTTTATGAAATTTAGTATGAACGGGGTTTCGGGGGCAATAAATCGATCTAGCTAGGATTCATTTTTAGAAAATGTCGGTTATCCGTATTTTCAGGCAATTAAAATGCTACAATAGAGACTCTTCCTGACATCTATTGGCGAGTAGCAACACAATAGTTCAGTAGATGGCGTCGTTATGCAATACTAAACCAAGCAATGCTCGGTCATCCGGGTACTCAATATGAATGCTTGTATGGATGTTCCGTTTCTCTTTCACACAAAAACAACTGAACGGATTTCATGAATTGCACACAGGCGTACCATGATGTAAAATAAGATATATCTAGGTACTTATTATCTCGAAAAATGCGGACAAAATTGAAGTCTTCAATAAACGTAACATGGGTAATCCCCTATGATTCTCTAAGGAGACCTCTAACCTCATCGAGTCCAAATTAGTCCAATCTAAAACGAACACAACGGGCACGATGTTAGAAGTTAACCATGGATGTGTTTATCAACAGAAGGCTGACCACGATGTCAACGGATTTAGGGCTTCTGGTGTAAAAGTGACCATCCATCATTCGCGGTGCACACGTCTGAACAAAAGACGACCTCTAAACAAAAGACGAGATTTGTCGGGTCCAAAGTTGAGATCTAAAACCGCGCTATGGTTTTGTTGAGATTTTTAATTATGCGAACAAAAGTAATGGTCCTAAATCAACTTTAACATTTTTTATTACTTTAATTTTTTCAGTAAACAGAATATTGGACTGCTTTCTGGGCGAAGTCCAAGTCTGACGCCCTAACTCAGAGTCACTAATGGTTTCTTAAATCGCTCCTTAGCACAGAATTTGTATGGTGGTTATTTACTAAGGAGCGATTAAAGTAACCGTTACAGATGCCGACGCATATGTCATCCGCATCGGGCTCTCATATGATTTCATACAAATGCGATGCTGACAGCGCTTACGATGCCGATAAATGTGCGTTCAGCATTAGTGACTCTGTGTTGGGACGTACCTAAGTGCGCTTTATATATCTCACCCTAACACTGGACAAAGCGGGAACGGGTTGTAGGTAATGGCAGGTAATGGTAATGGCATTTCTTTATGTTAATTGTGTACAGTGTACAGAGTAGACTGTACACTGTACAGTGTACAGTATATCATTAAAGACAAGTAACGGCTCGTGGCATCTGCAATGCGCTCAAACGGTTGTCCCATTTGCTTAAAATAATATTACTTGGTAACGGTCCGGCCTACTGGTTGTGTACAAGTATAATAGCTTCACAGAGTATTAGACCATAAATCTAATCTAACTCAACTCTCAAATGATAGAGTGTAATGGGCTCTTAAACATCCTTTTTTTTCATCACAAAAAAGATCCTGTGTCCTTAAACCTGTGAAAGTAAGTACCTGATCTGTGGCATTATAATCCTAAACGAATGAACAGATTCAGTTTTCTTTTTGTTTGAAAGGTTTATCAAGAGTGTTCTTGGTCATGATCGAAGAAAATCAGCTGTCAAACTCATTTTATATTATATAATACTTGTTGATATCAAGAGTAACTTCTACTGGTCTATTCATTTCAAAATGTATTAATAATGCTTCAACAATTTACAATTACAATAACGCGACATGGAATATATTATGTCAATCTCATATTAAAGAACAAAAGGTGTGAATATTGTCGCTGCGACATGTCAGGTTTGATGCGCGTGTGAATGAATTATAGATTACCCCATGAATCTATGCATTTTAATACAAAGCGCCTACCGAAAAAATTGTGCGACATTTTGTCGCTGCAATGTTGCATATGTGAACAGGCCCTTACTTTCTTGCTTAGTTTGGATTCTCATTCTAAGAAGGTGAGAGAGAAAAAATCTGCCTCTTGAACTTCAAGGAACGAAGAAGGGATTACGTGAAATTTCACGTAAACGTACGACGTAAGTGTACGAGTAGTTGTTCGGACATGCACAGAAAAAGGGTTCAGTTTAGCTCATTAGAGCGGCCCTCTACTGCGGAATCATAATTAACAGCAAATTAACAGCTATTTATAAGCCAAAGTCCAAATCATTTTATTCATATAGGTATCACTAAATCAAGTATTTTTTTATTCTACATTTCGGAAAGGTCGGAGAATTTATGGCGAAAGAAACTCCTCTTATGTAAGCCCGATGGACATTTCCAATTAAATTGATAGTCACCACAGATAGTCACTGTCCAGTAATTAAATTAAAATAGAGCTATAGCCATTGAAGTATTATTACTAGCGTATAGAACCGACACCGCGAACATCATACAGTATGTCCCAAAGCATTGGCGCCACGTGGCTTCAATCTTCAATGGATTCGTTCCATTTTGAAAGGTGAACCGGGGCTCAATTTTGGAAATCGAACCTCTCGGGCGGGACACATTTTGTTCGAGATGTCTGTTCTATGACATTATACTTCAATGGCTATAGCAGTTTTGTTTTTTTATATGTCATTTTCTTAATACTCGACTACTCCTACGTAAGACCTATATTGTGTTACTGAGTTCGTTTACTTAGCGTCTTAGACTACGCTTCTACTTACTATCACGTAGTATTGTGGTCAAGCATTAAGTTATAGCAATTAAAAAAAAGCTAGGCTTCGTTATCGGAATTGAAGATAAAACTTATTATAAAAAATGAAACAAGGTCCAATTGAGATCTCCGGGAGTATATTTTAATTTAACAGTTAAATTAAACGTTAATCACTTCTAGTACGAGCGGCGACCGCAAGATCCTCTACGTCATCTGATACTAAGATAAGCCCCTTGGCACATGTTCATAAAAATGATGCTTAGTTTCGAAAACTCGGTGGAAAAAATTAGAATTGGCCGAAAGTACGAAAAAAGTACAACTTCCGGTGAAAAAAAATTAATGGCACTTACGTCATTTGATATCGAGAGGATACTTGTGGCATCAAATAGAACTATATTGGTAGTTACAGAAAAATCTTGTCTGCCAGTTCCTGTATGGCCGAAAGTGCTCGGCAGACTGTTTCAAAGGTAACAATTCGGACCCCCCAATCTACGTTATTGGATACAAATATGAAATAAGTTGCAAATGTTAGGTATTAATCCTATATTGAATTATGTACTAGTCTGCCAAAGGTATTCTGGCCAAAACCTCACCTCCGTACTTGAATAAAAATAGGTACAGTTGTGAGGAAATAAGTCACTTAATTATGTCATTTGATATCGAGAGGATCCAAGTGCCAAGGGGCTTATCTTAGTATCAGATGACGTAGTGGATCTAGCGGTCGCCGCTGGTACTATTCGGATAACGAGAACACTCCATATAATTTATAGATAAAGGAGATAATTCACAGAAGAAAATTTTTTAGACGTTCATTCATAAAGTCAGGCATTCTTATATCTATAGGAAAATGTTGAAGCCAAAAAAATCGGTATCGGATAAATATAAAATGTTGAGAAAATTTATAATATAAAATATTTAACTTATATACAGTACCTGATATTCAGGGTTCCCAACTTAGGGGTTTTCCCCCCAAATTTAGGGGGTAAATATGTAAGTTGGGATTTTTTTAGGGGTCTTATATGTTTAGGGTTATTTTTAGGGGTTTTTTGATTCTTAATATTTTTTATTTATTGATCAAAATAAAGATGTAAGAGGCCCTGGAACAAACTAGCCAATCAAAGAAGACTGGGACTTTTGGGATTTAAATACAAGATATTAGATTATTCTGCAATCTGTAAAAAGATAAATGCAAAAATGAGTATTTTAAAATTTATCTTACAAAAGAAATCGATATTGTAATCGTAATTTATTTATTTGTAAGTCCTATTTAACGAATCAAATGACAATCAATGAAGAAACAATAAGTTAATTATTATAAATTCATTTTACTTAAAGGCATAGAAATATGTGCATATTTTTTATATAAAGATTTATATTTTTTTCAAAAAAAAATTTTTAGGGGGATTTCCAAGTAATTTGGGCGATTTTAGGGGTTTTTGGTTGAGTTTTAGGGATAAATATTTTTAAGAGTTGGTAACACTGCTGATATTCTATGGGGTCCATCAGGCGACAAGTTCGGATGGGGTTTTGATAGTTCTCATTTTATAAAAAAAAAACTCTGACCTAATGAATCTGTCAATTGTACCCAATGATATTATAAGTAAAAGAGTATTTATTAAACATCATTGATTGTACCTAATAAACAATTAATGGGATAATGACGAGACATAACCAGCGCAAAATTGCAACATAATAACCGAGACAATGTTTCAAGTCTACGGTTTGCGCGGCAAAAAATATTTTTAATAGCTCCAAAATAATAAGGCAAATGACGGTCGAGCCAGACTGCCAATCTCGTACTGAGTGGGGACTGTGGAGGTCATTATGGACAAATTAAACGACAACACCAAGTTATCTGCATTGCGTCCATATTGTCCGCATGAAATTAAAGGATTATTGTCAAAAAATATCATCGTCATTACTGATACTGTTCTAATGCTGAATTCAGATCTCCTTCATGCGTCTGTCTTCGTTAATGTTAATGGCTTCGCCGGTATGCCTCTTACGTAGCTAGGTCGCAGATGTGGCCAATATAATTGAAATCCTTTCATGTCAAAGTCAAAATATTTTATCCATATAGGTATCACTGATACACTTATGCACGAAATGCATAAGTGCATATTATAATATATATGATGCATGTATCGAGAAAGACGCTACCCAATGTGTAATGGCATTATCACGATCATGCCCCTTTTAGCGCGCTGACTGTTGGCTACACCCGCGCAATGTAATTCTTAACGCATTCTTTAACGTGTCAGTACGCAGGTGTGACAAGGACATTAGAATGAGAGAAGTTTAGAATAGTTAAAAACTATGGCCAAGTAAGCTTGGCGGGCTTCTTATCAAAGAGTCGTTTTAAATCTGATGCGAACATTGAAGTACACAGACATCTCGAAAAAATGTGTCCCGCCCGGGAGGTTCGATTTTCAAAATTGAGCCCCGGTTCTCCTTTCAAAATGGAACGAATCCATTGAAGATTGAAGCCACGTGGCGCCAATGCATTGGGACATACATGGTGTTCGCGGTGTCGGTTCTACTCGTATACGCTAGTAATAATACTTCAGTGGGTTAGAAAGGTTTACTATGCATGCAACCTTTCACTAGCAGCGGCTTTTACACTAAATATCTCTTAGTACATAGTAGTATTAATATGTATAATTTAGTCAGAACGAGCAGAATTTCCGCTAGGTTCTACTCTACAGCTTAGTGCTCGAGTCTCGAAGTGCAGGAACCTACTATAAATTCCCACAAATACCGCGCTGAGACTAGTTCCACATATCATTGAGCTGAGCGGACAGAAGATAATAATGTATAATATTATGAAGTTTTATACAACTTAGCCCTGTAGGAGTCAGGCAGGTTAAATTACTCTACTATTATACAAAATATCACGAAATGGTTAATCTTTACTTGAATCAGCAGAGCAACTAAACGTGTATTCAAGTTATTAACTTTTGTATCCTTCTTCTTACTAATAGATATTATAAACTAGCTGAGCCGGCGAACTTCGTATCGCGTTTTTTTTCCTAAAACTATTTTTTTTCTTAAATAAAAGTAGCCTAAGTTACTCGTTGTTACATCAGCTATCTGCCAGGAAAAGTCCCATTAAAATCGATCCAGCCATTTCAGAGATTAGCCGAAACAAACAGACAGACAGACAAAAATTGTAAAAAAAATTGTTTTGGTAGGAATGTGTACCGTGTATCAAATGCACCAAATGCACCAAAATGTACCAAATGCACTGAATAAAAAGCGGTTATTTTAATATTACAAACAGACACTCCAGTTTTATTTATTTGTATAGAGTATAGAAGAACTCTTGCCTCACCTATCCACAGTAATTTTAGCGACAAAACAAATGCTCATTTTCTTAATTAATTTCATTTTAATTAATTATTATCAATTTAATTATACTACCCTATTCCAAAACTCCAAAACAAACTGAAAATAAATCAATAACAATTACAGTATCAATTCTGGAAGCATTACGGTCATAAATTCAGTGCAAGTTGGTGCTGGCGTTATTTATATGGCCCATATTAAATTTCATGAGCTAAAAATCTTGCACTTTACTACTAAGATACAATAACCGTAAAATGTGCACGTGTGAATTGTCTATTAAAATTGTGTTAAGTGGTAGCTGTTACGGTATTTTTAGAAAATGACATTTTCATGCTCAAAGGGAAAGGACGGAATTGATAAAAGAGTTTGGTTTCAACCCTCAAGGCTCACGTCAAGGCAAGTGTATCTCCTCTTCATTGAGGAGGCCTAGAGCGTACTCCACTAAACAACTTCAATGCAGTTCTTTAGTGGTAGCTGTAAGTGATCAAAGCAACCGTAAAAATTCCTGGTATAAAATCAAACGCCCCAACTCAGAGTCACTAACGGTTATTTTAATCGCTCCTTAGTATATAGTATAAAGAATCATCATACAAATTCTGTATTAAGGAGCGATTTAAGTAACCGTTAGTGATTCTGAGTTGGGGTGGACTTATAAAGATAATGTGCCTTCCAAATCATAGATACAACTGCCAAGGTCTAAGAAGACTTGAAACACATTTGAAAACGTGATGGAGAACTTTTCGGTTACAGGTGTCCTCGGGAGGTTCTGCTTCAAGCAAGGTAAGTACGAGTTTAATACAATTTTAGTTCTCATTTAATTTGAATCATTAGTACACGACGGGTGAGATTCATATGGGATACAATACTGCTCTATTCTCTGCTCTGTTCGGGATAATGTTGACCAAACTCGTAAACTAATTTTTATGTGAATAACCGACAATCTATGGTAAGTGATCACCGTCGCTCATGGACGGTAATATTATGGACATAGCTATTGCCCGCAGCTTCGCATACGGAAATTATATTTTACCTTATATGTACCTCTTGCAGATGAAAATTTAAAAAACGGTGAATTGAAGTACTTATATTTAATAATTTATATACTGAAACCCATGACACGATACATTCACAAAGGATTCCTCCAGGAGCGGGTTTTGAAAAATAAGCAATATTCACATTAATTTGTATTTTTTCTTTTTTGCTGGAGCATTTGCTGCAGAAGCAAATCGGTTGATGTTTTAAAAATATTCCAAACAAACTTTCGTTTGCCAGGGAAACCTTTTAATTTTCCGGAATAAAAAGTATCTTAAAATATGACCCGGAGTATTAGTAACAACTTTACCAATTTTAGTCGAAATCCGTTCAAGGGTTTTCATGTGATGCCCGGACAGACAAACAGATGGATAGACAATAATACTAAAAAAAATATTTTTATGCTCTAACACGTTATTGAAGTGCCCCTTAATCGAATTTTTTAGTAAATATTCAAATTCAATGTAAGTACAGAAAAGGAGAACCCCAGCTTCCATAGAAACTCAGGCCTAAGTAGACAAGACTGGAAATTGGCTGTCAATTAGATCATTGCAAAAGGTTTAATTTCTCCAATTTTCACGGCTGTCAGCAATGGCCAACTAAGGAAATCCTAGAGTTTAATGGCTAAAACTAAGTTGGCGGGTGACTATTATACTATCTACTACATAAATGGTTTTTACCCAAAACGAATGTCATAAAAAGGTTGTTTAATAAAAGCTATTACATATTTCAAGAGATTTTATTAGTTATCATTATAATATTATATTAATATTTCGTCTAGTTGTGCAGGAGGCGCTATATTTCGTTGGTACCTTGCCCAATCAAGATACCATAATATACTCATTGTAAGTATGGCCACAGCAACCTCCTGATCTTCTAAAGATGTATAGGGTACATTATCTAGTGTTCAGGACTTATTCTGAACCTTTGTCAGTCACAAAACAGGCGATTAAGGAGTCCATATTCATATAGTATTGGTTTGCAAGAAATTGTAGCGAAACTGCGAAACACATTCACCAAAACACACGTACGAAAGCGAATACAATAGAAAATTAAAATCACTGTATGCGTGTCGATGACTTTCAATAGTAAATAGGACTCCAAATACGCTGAAAATATTTGATAGTAAAAATATACAAGAACTAGAAAGAACGTAGAAAGATGAAAGATCGATGACAAATATGACAATACAGTGATGTTATTTATAAATACTATGGTTACCAAAATGACATTATTAGGGATTACATCATCTTTGTTGTCAATCGATTAATCGATGTCAAAATATTCGAAATGTAATTTAATAAAATTAGCGTAACGATTAAATGGTAATTATAATATATTACATAGTTTTGATTTATATGGAATACGAAAATATGTTAAAATTAAATTAATATTATAATTATAATCAATAAATAATATATAAAATATATTATTATGTTCCATCAATCGATAATTATCAATCTATTCAATCGATTATAAAATCGTATGTAATGAGGTAAATACTGTGAAAACTTTTTTGCATTATTTAGTTCATTTGGCAAGAGCAGCTGAAGCTAAGATTTAAATATGTTTATCTTATAAATAAGACGAATTTTTTGGTATATAGTTTACTCTTGTCTAGTCCGATGTTCTAGCACAGATTACATATGGTTCGAGGCCGAAAATTGGGGATCTCCTTTGCCCTTTGAGTTTTATTATAGTATAGATTACCGATGCATTGCCAGTCAGGAAAGAAAAGGGAGAAGACTATCATTGCAATTTGTGGCTAGGATTTCCCATTTGGCGTTTTGCTAGCTATAGTTTTAAAATCAGTGCTCTCACGTTCTCGCGACCTGTCCAATTTGCACGCTGACAATGAGGTGCGCGGCACAAAGGCTTGCTTTATTTCAGCTCACGAGGCAAATGTTATGTCAACGCGGTGAGATTTATACATATTATATATACCCTCTGTTACGTTTAGATCTTTTGTCGTTAAATATCTAAAAGGGAAGTGCAGTGATGGCCCATTTGTTATGTGAAAACCTCATGGTAATAGAACACCGTTGCCCTTAGAGTTAGGCTTAGTGTCCACGGCACTTCATTTGACGATTGCATGTAAGTTGTATATTGAAACATAGGTAATAGGCAAACTCAACGATACTGCTCCGTGGACAGATTTCGAATTATGACATTCGTCTACGTAAGCAGAAGGCCTTAGATAATAATAAATGTGTTGAAAGGAAGCTAGACGCTAAAATATTTCACGGTAGATTAAATAAAAGTGTGGTAGTTAGCCAGGCCGTTAACAAGCTATAAAAGACTTCCTATTGTCGGGATTGAACTGGGTTCAGAGCACAATCGGAGGGAGTCGGCGCTACAGCCTCGTACGTTGTTCAGGTTATATCACAAGCAGGGGCGAGTAGCTTTTAGCTCAAGGATTTATGGAGGTAATACCTCAATAATTTAGAGGTTCAGGTCTTCTTCGAATGAAAATAAATATTGCACAAACCGTTTCACGATGGAATATGCTGTAGGCCTCCTCAAGAGAAGAGACCCGTGCTGAGTAGTGGGACTTTAACGGGTGTTGCCCAAGGCTACCAACAGTAAGACTGCAGAGATCCAGGTATGCTACAGATACATGTCAGTCTCCCTGCAATGCTGCAACATGTCTGCGGAACTCCTGACTAAGATGTTTATTGAGTTTTACATGCTACTTGTTGCTTAGACTTGGCACAGTTTTCCAAGTGGACTCGAGAGCTGTTGAATAAATCAACTAATGCGGATTAAAGTATGGTGCTTCATGATTTATGTGTGGATATATTTGTTAGTTACTCGTATTTCTGGTGGCACAATCATTTCCAATGTGACATAAATCGCCTTCGGAGATAAATAACGCAAGATTGTGATTTTCATGTTTTCATTTGTATTCAGAATTTTTTTATGGATTTAATAGGATTTTTTAGTACAAGCAATGTAAACTAGTGGTTATAACTTCTGACCCACATTGGAACTCCAGGATTAAATCCTGCACTTAGAATTACCTACACTTGGTTTGATGCGGCAATTATTATGAGGAGAAACTCCTCCATACATTATGCATACCTTTAAACGAGCAATTCTTGTATATATATATATAATTGGAATCTCGGAATCGGCTCCAACGAATTTCATGAAATTTAGTATATAGGGGGTTTCGGGGGCGATAAATCGATCTAGCTAGGTTTCATTTTTAGAAAATGTCGTTTTATCGGTGTTTTCAGGCAATGATAAACTTCTACAATATACTCTTCCTGACATCTATTGGCAAGTAGCAATACTAAAGCTACTTCAGTAAATGTCGTTGTTAAGCAACACTAAACCGAGCAAAGCTCGGTCATCCGGGTACTATATTTTATATCTAATACCTTTAAACGAGCAATTCTTGTATATATATATATATATATATATAATTGGAATCTCGGAATCGGCTCCAACGAATTTCATGAAATTTAGTATATAGGGGGTTTCGGGGGCGATAAATCGATCTAGCTAGGTTTCATTTTTAGAAAATGTCGTTTTATCGGTGTTTTCAGGCAATGATACTCTTCTAAAATATACTCTTCCTGACATCTACTGGCAAGTAGCAATATTAAAGCTACTTCAGTAAATGTCGTTGTTAAGCAACACTAAACCGAGCAAAGTTCGGTCATCCGGGTATATATTTCGACCCAGTTGCAGGGATCGTGGTCACGGCTAGAGTGCGGTGGTGCATAAGTACCCGTATTATACTAAAAATATATTCAGTCCACGATTGGTTAAGTTTAAAATCATGTACCCAACTGTTCTATTAATGGTCTACATTTTCCTCTGATAATATTGCAATTTAGCCACCAAGCTTACCACGTTGATGAAATTGGGATTAGCAGGTGTAAAACACAATTTTGAGGACATAGAGACATATGCTATGAAACTCCTCCATACATTATGCACTAGCATATGTCTCTATGTCCTCAAAATTGTGTTTTACACCTGCTAATCCCAATTTCATCAACGTGGTAAGCTTGGTGGCTAAATTGCAATATTATCAGAGGAAAATGTAGACCATTAATAGAACAGTTGGGTACATGATTTTAAACTTAACCAATCGTGGACTGAATATATTTTTAGTATAATACGGGTACTTATGCACCACCGCACTCTAGCCGTGACCACGATCCCTGCAACTGGGTCGAAATATATACCCGGATGACCGAACTTTGCTCGGTTTAGTGTTGCTTAACAACGACATTTACTGAAGTAGCTTTAATATTGCTACTTGCCAGTAGATGTCAGGAAGAGTATATTTTAGAAGAGTATCATTGCCTGAAAACACCGATAAAACGACATTTTCTAAAAATGAAACCTAGCTAGATCGATTTATCGCCCCCGAAACCCCCTATATACTAAATTTCATGAAATTCGTTGGAGCCGATTCCGAGATTCCAATTATATATATATATATATATATATATATACAAGAATTGCTCGTTTAAAGGTATTAGATATAAAATATAGTACCCGGATGACCGAGCTTTGCTCGGTTTAGTGTTGCTTAACAACGACATTTACTGAAGTAGCTTTAGTATTGCTACTTGCCAATAGATGTCAGGAAGAGTATATTGTAGAAGTTTATCATTGCCTGAAAACACCGATAAAACGACATTTTCTAAAAATGAAACCTAGCTAGATCGATTTATCGCCCCCGAAACCCCCTATATACTAAATTTCATGAAATTCGTTGGAGCCGATTCCGAGATTCCAATTATATATATATATACAAGAATTGCTCGTTTAAAGGTATTAGATATCGTGGGTACACGTATATTTATTTATTTATTTAACAATTTTTGTACACAAATACAATATGTGAGACTTAATAATAGAAAATTTGTACAAAGGTACTGCTTATTTCTATCAGAAATCTCTTCCAGCAGACCTAGGAATGGAGAGGTGATGTAGAACTTGATTAGCGTGCACATTGTTTTTAACATACAAAAAATTATAATATAAACATACACATATTTACATAAATACTTAGCAAATATATATATAATACAAATATATATCAATGTATATATATATATATAAATTAACAAATATAGATATTAACAATACAGTAATAGTGACAAACTGTAATTATGTTAAGGAAAGGTAGTGTTCTTTGACTTGTCTTTTAAAAGAGTGAAGCGACTGAGAATCACGTATTTTTGGCGGAAGTGAGTTCCACAGCCTAACAGCATGAACAGAAAAGGAGTGGGAATATGATGAAGTCTTGTGAAAAGGGATGTGTAGCAAGGACTTAATGTGCGTTCTACAAGGTGCAATAGATGGACGGGCATGGGTAAAACGTTTTCGGAGATAGGAAGGGGAAGATGGGTTTTTAAGGATACTGAACAGTAAACAAAGGATACGAGTGTTCCTGCGAAAGCGGATTGGGAGCCACTTGAGATCCTTGCGAAACTGTGACACACGGTCAAATTTCCGTAACCCAAAAATAAATCTGATACATAAGTTTTGCAAGCGCTCAAGCTTATTTAAAAGCTCCTCTGTGGCATCTAAGTAGCAAACATCTGCGTAATCTAAAATCGGCAAAACAAGAGAGTGACATAAGGATATTTTAGTTTTAAATGGCAGAAAACTTTGAAAGCATCGTAGCGAGTGCAAAGCGTGAAATACCTTACGGCTCACCTCCCCAACGTGCGGCCGCCAAGATAAATTTACATCTAGAGTTAAGCCAAGCATACTAAAAACAGTTGGGTGTATTATATGTTGTATCTCATGAAGCCTGTTTTATTTGTAAAGCATCAGTCAACTATAAAACGTCCATTAAAAATGTAGTCATGAAACAGAAATGATAATGGCTGCGGTGTATACACTAGATACATGAAGAGTTCCGAGGCTTAACTGAATAGAAAAGAAATTCAATAGGCGATAGAGATTGCATAATAGAAAAATTGCTCGTTTAAAGGTATTAGATATTCAGAAAGTCACGTAAAATTAAATGTAACGCATCCCTTAGGAGTGGTATACTGGGAATAGTTTCAAGATTATCACAAAACCTAGAATACATTATTTATGTTACGTAAGTCTTTTTTTTTTACTTGAATGTTTACTATTTAATAGCCTGTTGTTAAGAACGCTTCGTCCTTGTTCAGCAACCTCGAAATGTGCTAGAAGACCCCGATGACAAGTTCACGATCGCAAACGATCCGTCGGAACAAGACCCAGGCTCACAAACACATCACACAGACACACTACACGCATAGTGTCACGACGAGGTCCCGTTTTCTATACGGCATTTCCACGTGAGTGGCCGTCCGGCCCCGATGTCCTCCAACAGGCTAAGCCGAGATCCGAACCCCACAGGGGGTGCCCTTAGGACGTCGCATGCCCCTACTTCTCGAGGTATGGAGGTATCACCTCCACCTCGCAAATATTATGTCTTCTCGGCTGAGCCTCTCCAGGCTCGCCTACCTGTCCACGTGAAGCTGTAAAGGCCACTAGAGCCAACAGCAACTATCCATTCGAGAAAATAAAACAGTAATAATTTACGGAAATTCACTGTTACATAACTTGTTACTTAATTGGTTTATTCAATTCATTTCATTGGTTTCTCCGTATCTGGTTAAATCCTATTCGATAACGTTTTCACCAAGTTGCGTGCTCTGTCGTATAAATTATGTATTCACAGGAGCTTCACTTTGATTACGAACGTTCCAAACTCTGTTTGGAACTAAAGTATTGCTCAATGACTCGTGTATCCTTGATAACCATATTCTATATCAATAAGTAAAAAAAGACGGACATTGCTATACCTACCTATAAGTTACTATTTAAACATGTGGTAGAGAGAAATCCAGTACAAGTTTCATTTGGAAATACAATGCTGTTACCCAATTAATATCGTAAATCTACAATGCCTTAATGATGGCTAATAGCTTTCATCAACCGATCGAATCGAACAAGTAACGTATTGACAGTCTAATTGTCCGATAGCTTGCATCAATCGTGGCTGGTGGAATTTCAGGATAAAAGGCAAAAGTAACTAGGTATCAACGCACAGGCCAAACCTTTCGGGCTAGAAAATTAAAATTTAGCACACGTATTCCTCTTATGACGTAGGCATCCACTATGGAAGGTTTTTTAAATTCAAATCCCAAGGGAGTGAAATAGGGGATAAATATGATAAGCATAATTTCCACGTGCGAAGCTGCGGGCAACAGCTAGTCTAATGATAAATATACTAACAGTCACTCAGCCAACTACTTACTACGCTCATAACTGGGTATCACTTACAGTAGTAGTAGAAGCATTCTTCAAGTGGTATGTAAATCTATTTGTCACCGTTGTTAGCGTTACATTGCAGTCGTTTAGCCATATCGAAGGCCTACAAGACACCTTTCCTTGTTATATTTAGGGTTTTAGGCTTTGAAAGTTTTAAAGCTTTCGGCCCCAGTCTGCAATGAAGTAGCGTATCTAGTATACGCGGCAGGCCTCCTTAATACGTAAACAGATATTTATGTTACCTGCATTGCGCCTCTAGGTCTCTTGTGAGTTACATTCCATGTCTTAATATAAAACGTACAATAAATAAGCTTTCATTAAAAAAAATGCACTTTAATTTAAAAACATATCTACGTAATAAACATATTTCCACATACATTATGTAAGCGATTAAACTAGACCAGAAGTTTCCGGTGTTAACATAGATTGCGATCGGTCGGAAGTTGCCGCCAGGGGGCGCGCGTAGAACACGGCTTCAGTGCAGCACTTTCACAACTTTTAGTGGCTGCAGATACAGATTGCTGCCTCACTTCAGTCAGGCTACCGACTGATATTGGGCTTGTTGATATTCGAACAGACAGACTGCTAATTTCGCAGTGAAATTATTGATTTGACATATAATTTCGTTTTTGACACACTTTTAGCCGTATTGGGACGGCTTAGAATACTAACTCCAATCCCACGCCGGAAGGGTGTCGTAAAAGGCGACTAAATCCGGCCCGCTGGTGGTAGGGCCCTCGGAGGGATTATATTAGTAGTATTGATTTTAATTGTTATTTAATACCATTATTACTATTATTATTTCTCCATGGGGTTCACCTGGATAGCTACCACCCTCGAGCATGAGTCAGCCGCCAAACGACTCGTCGTGTTCCGGCTGGGGGCTTGAGAGCCAGTTCTTTCTTTCTTTCTTTCTCTTCTTTCTTTCTTGGCCGGCAACACATCAGTGATGCCTTTGGTGCTGCAGATGTTCATGGGCGGCGATAGCCACTTATCAGGTGGATCGTCAGCTCGTTTGCCGGCTATTTCCATAAAAAAAAAACTTTCGTTCTGAATCATAATAGCTAGCGTATTATAGTGTTCAGACAGACATAGGTAGATACCGCCTTTTTATACATGAAATGATTTTAATGATAGATGGAACTTTATAACAATCATCTAACTTTATATCTAATCAATTAACACATTACCTCAATGTGCAAAAACGTTTTTAAAAGATAAAAGATAAGTAATGTAACCTATAATATTCCAATTTAAAATTAAAAATAAATTCCCTGGTAAATTAATGTTAATACCAATGATATTATATGTATTAATACAATAAGATTACCTAAACTATGTTAAACTTCACTGCATATAACCATAACATTATGAAACCTAAATTGTTTTACACGGTTGATTGATAGAACCTAATTGGTCGACCATACCGTCATACCCAACTCGAATATCGAGGGATGTGCAAAAACTATTTTATTTGAAAGAGATATTGTGCAATTCAATAAGTTTCGATTGTGATTGGATTGTGTGGCTTAACCAACTTAATTTAAGTTTTAAAATAAATGTTTGATTTTGAATAGGTGAATTTATGTAGGCTTTATTTGATTACATTTGAGCACAATAACAATGTAGACCAAGGGTGTTATTAATGTCCAAGATTTGAACACTTACCATCAGGTGGCTCTCGTCTGCTAGTTTTGGTAATTTAAGGTCCTTAGGCCTCCTTTGAAAATTCTTAGGCTCTGTACCACCCAGGTTTATTCCTGTCGTTCCCCATCCAGTGTAAGGATTTTTTATCTGCTTAGCTGCTTGTACCTATTATGACTTGTTTCGGTTGCAATTAGAGTTATGTCCTGCAGGATTTCCAATTATTTCTTGGTGAACGGTTCTGTGATACTCCTGATTGTTATTTACACCGTGATGTGCGGTGATCGGGCGATGACGACTTATGGTCGTAGCGCACATATCAACTCGGAAAGGGATCGACACCGGATCGCCTCGCCGTCAACCTAACGTAAGCGCGTTACCAACCGACCAACAGCTCCAAATCGACTCGGCTACGGCTAGGCGACGCCGCGCTTACGGCTCGAATGACAGCAGTTCGCCGACGCAGCGGTAGCCGCGGCGTGGGGCGTGCACGAGGAAACGGAAAGTCGAAGGATAGCGTACGGTGAGACGTAAGCGCGGGTACGGCAAGTCGTCCACGCACCGTACCGCGGTTCGTGAGCTTGTCTCGAGGCGTGGCGATAACGTTACGAATTCGATAAGTGTGCTTTACAGTACGGAGTTTCATACAAAGAATACTGACATGCAAGAGTTGATACGTTTACGTTCCGTTTACGAGTTGATATGTGTGCTACGACCATTACCCGCCATCAGATCACTCATCTGCTCATTAGGTAACTACTATAAAAAATGAAGTTTTTTACAGAATTATAATTATTATATGAAGAATTCGCCCTCGCGTCGCTTCGGGAAGAATAGTAAAAAATAATAATATAATATAGCCTATGTCACCCGGGGATAGTGTAGCTTTCCAACAGTGAAATAATTTTTCAAATCGGTTCGGTAGTTTCGGAGTCTATTCAATGCAAACAAACAATCAAATCTTTCCTCTTTATAATATTAGTATAGATAAATTTAGTTTCCTGTGAGGATAGAATACAAAAAACGTTAACATCTAAAATACAAATGTTATCCAAAACTGCCAACGAATACAACTAAATACTTAACGATTACTATTTGTATTACCATAAGTTTACGGAACCCTTACTCAACCCATACTCGACCTAAAGAACCTCGACGAAAAACCTGTAGGTTGTGTACATCTTTCACCTGCACTGCTTCACGAACAGATCTAGAAAGACTACACAAAGAGCTCAGCAATGATATTATATATTAAAAAGAGGCAGATATGTCATAAGCGCGCGCGTTGTGTGACTCAAAAAGTTCCCAATTGGGAACTCTTATTCAGGTGAAGAAAGAGATAGCGATGTAGGTTTGACGCGAGAGCGATAAAGACGTGCGATAAAGCAACAAAGCGTGCCTTGCGGACATCGGAACAGATTTTTCGGTTGATTTGTAAGGGCATAACGTATCTATATTTATTTAAACATCATTGGAGCTCAGGCGGTAGTGCTGCACCGGTCTTCACTCGCCGAGAATTGAGTCAAGCCTCCAGAGACCCTAACGAACCCGCAGTCTTGACACGATGCGGACGTTCTCGTAATTAAAAAACCCTTGTCCCACTGTGTCATAGGTTTTGTTTGCCGCTCGAGTGGAGTTTTGTGTGTAAAAATATCGCGGGCAACTCATCTCAACTCATCCCGTCGCATCGTAATAACGAACTTTATAATACATCATATAGGAAATGTCGTCTTATAGGGAGACAACACTAAAGTCGGGACACATTTTCAACCAATCAAATCTTCCCAAAGAACCCTGTAAAATTTAAATGGGTCACGACTGCTAAACTACTGAGCTAACCATTTTTTTATTTTTAGTATTTTATACGCAGTCGGGTTTTTTTTATTATTTGTAATGCCATATGATAATGTAATCTGTATTATAAATTGCGTTTGTAGACCTCTGCAACATCGAGCTAAAATGCAGTTTCACTATTAAAAATACATAATATAGGAGTGATTCCGGTTTCAGCTTAATTTTGTAGTCCTTTGAAAAATATGTTTCAGAGCTGCGGACTGCGGACAGTTTGCGAGCCCCCAAGCTCCAGCTACAAGCTCCAAGCTATCTGAGTTTCCGGTAATTTAATTTTAACGTTTTGTGCTTTGTGGAAAGCGCTCTAAGAAATTTAAATAAAATTTTATACTTAGCCACGGAAATCAAAGACGAAGCTTAATGATATTAGGATTTGTAAAGACCATTTTTTACGGTTTTGTAGAAAGTGGGTACCTACGTACCTACCTATATTATTATATACAGAGTATATAAAATACGCTTCTGCAAGTGGCTAATAGTCATTAAGGTAACCAAGCTCGGAGAAAAAGAGAGAGGTATATTATTTACCTCTCATGTGTATCATTTTGTGTATTATGGAATTTCGTGATGTTGAAATTACTGTGCTTAACAAAATCTGATCAAAATTTTTAATTTAATTAATTAATATTAAATTATATATTATTATTATTATTATATTATATTTAATTTTTAATTTTTATTTTTTTTATTATTATTATTATTATTATTAATCTAAAACTAATAAATTACCGAAAATATTCTGGGAATACATCAATGATGAAAGTACAAATTCAATAAGCAAAAGAGTCAGTTTTCAGCGTTCTTCAAATTAGTTTATTGCATTAATAATATGTACAACAATATCTAAAAAAAATAGCAATCTTCTGACATAAAGTCCATAGTAACTTTTACCTTTTATCCCGCAGGAACAAATACGTTTCCCTGGATACAAAGTGCCGAAAATATATCACCCCTGGGAGACTCTTAAGTTAAGCCCTCTAGCATAATAGTTGGAACAAAATGGCCGTCCTAAGTAAACCTTAACTTCATCTTAACGTCTCATTTCAGACGAACTGAATTTTTAAACACTATTAATGTTTTAGTTAAATGTATAGATTAGGAGGTCCCTAAGAGAATTTGACTTAGGCTAGAAACTTCATAAGTAGTCCCTGTAGTTTAAGTGAGTAGTAACAACTAATAGTACAAGTAGTACCTCACTACAAAAGTAATTTACCGTAGTTATTCCGAAGAGGTTATTTAAGAAATACCATAATTCAAAACATAGTTTCACATATTAAATAGTATCACTGATACACTTATGAACTTAATTTTTTTATGATATCACTATTTTAGAAACGTGCTTTGTCAAGGAGCCTTAAGGTCGTAGCTCACTTACACGACACCGCTCCCACCCAACCAAAGTATGAGAATTCAAATATAAACTTAAAATCTTGCTCTGTAGGTGCACTTTACAGTAACAACAAAAATTAGCAACCAGCGCGCGGTAAGCGAGCTTACCGCAACCTTGCCACTCAATACATAGTTGTACCTACAGAGCACGATTTTAAGTTTATATTTGAATTCTCATACTTTGGTTGGGTGGGAGCGGTGTCGTGTAAGTGGGCTACGACCTTTAGTTATAATAGATTGTATCAAGTTTTTTATCTAGATTTTTGCATTACGGAACTTCAAGTATGGTTATACAAAATTAAGACAAATTGAAAACCTCTGAGTTTATCAATTCTCTGGGAATTTACGTTAGGTACAGTTTCTGGTGCTGAATAATACAGTTTCCAATATTGAACTGCTGGTCTACTGATTGCAAGATGGCGGCGTTTTGCAGTTTGCGGAAATTTGGGATGCGGGTTCAAAGCGGGATGCTTTCTAGCGAGCTTTATCATACATGTTTCTTGACCATGCTTCATTATCTTTGAATTTAGTAAGCATCAAGTGTTTTTGAGATGTCAGACGCGTTTTGACACAATATAATAATAAATTTTAATGCAAGTAAAAACAACGAATAGTTCTGTCAAGTTAGTACATTTTAAATGTACCTACCACACCTACTAATGGTCATAGCACACATATCAACTCGTAAACGGAACGTAAACGTATCAACTCTTGCATGTCAGTATTCTTTATATGAAACTCCCTACTGTAAAGCACACTTATCGGATCCGTAACGTAATCGCCTCGCCTCGAGACAAGCTCACGAACCGCGGTACGGTGCGTGGACGACTTGCCGTACCCGCGCTTACGTCTCACCGTACACTATCCGTCGACTTTCCGTTTCCTCGTGCACGCCCTGCGCCGCAGCTACTGCTGCGTCGGCGAACTGCTGTCATTCATTCCGTCAACCAGCGGCCGGCGAGCCGTAAGCGCGGCGTCGCCTAGCCGTAGCCGAGCTTACGTTAGGTTGACGGCGAGGCGATCCGGTGCCGATCCCTTTCCGAGTTGATATGTGCGCTACGACCATTACATTGTAATCCTATCAAATACAATACATTTTTGTTTCAAATGTTGCCAAGACAAGACCATTATGGCTCTACATCAAAAAGTTGTCAGAATCTTATGTAGAGCCAAACTTTTAACTCTACACGCTCTAACTCTACAAGCCCTAACTTCGTAAAATCTATCAATTTGCCAGATAAATAGTTTATGCTATGGAGACGTCAGCTAAGAACGGATTTTTCGAAATTCATCCCCTAAGGGGTAAAAATAGGGGTTGGAAATCAGTTTGATACAAACCAACTTCGTCAGTTTTAGAGTGATAAATATGATTTTTTATGTAAGTTTATTGTTATGAATAGTTAAAGTTTATATTTTTTTTGTAAAATCATCCCTTAATCAAGGGGTTAATTTAGGGGATGAAACTTAGTACGCAACTTCATCATTTTTGAAGTTCAAACATGAAAATTTATATATTAGTTCAAGATTAGAAAAAAAATTAACAGTAATACAGTAATGCGTTTTTTTGGAAAATCATCTCCTGAAGGGTTAATTAATGGGGTGCAATTCAGTATGGCAACGTCGTCAGTTTTGAAGTTTAAAAGGTGATATATTAGCTCAAGTTCAAGTAAGACTTATACACTGACAGAGGTAAGTACTGTTAGCTAAAGTGACACTTGAATTTACTGAGGGAATATTTTTCCAAATAAATGCTACAGTGATGCTCACCAAGCACGTACCCAGGATTTTTTTTCCGTTTGGGTAAATGATTAAAGTACCTAAATGACACGTAAAAGCTTCTCGGAAATAAATAGCAAATCAATTTGCACACGATAATTATTTAATAGATATTTTCAAAAATGACACAATGTTACAGCATTAAATTTCTATCTGTAAAATGGGACACTTTTCAAGGGGGAGGGGGATGCGGATTAAAATTACGAAAAGTCCCGGGACTTCGAGACACGAGATGTCCCGGGAACCAAACCCTAGACTGTAGGTATAACCCTTTCGGGGGGGGTCTGGACCCCTCGGACCCCCCCCCCCTGGGTACGTCCTTGATGCTCACACTAGAAAAAAGATTCTGTATCGTGTCATAAGCATGTGAGCATCGAGTACTAAACTAATAAAATGTGTGATGTAGATCTACATATAGATATACAAAAAGAGAAAAGGAATCGCTTTAACAAACACGATCTTTTATTTCCTCAATTTAAAACTGACAATCCTACATTACCTTTCAACGAATCTCTGAAAATAATTTCCGACTAGGGTGAAATATCTTTTCAATTTAATTCGACGAGCTTATATTTGCTACGCGGCTTTTACTCTCAGTGATTTGTGGGACTGTCTCCTTGGTTTTAAATCATTTGCAAAGTGAATTCAGGCTTCATCACTATTACCGAATTACTTACGTAATGTTTTCTGTGCACTAAATAACTGTGAAGCTGATGTTATTCCATTAGAGTTTTGATGATTTTAGATTAGAAGCTAAACTATTTAACACTAGCTGACTCGTACCCACTTCATGGCCGTCAAATATTGTACTTGTGATCACATCGTTTTGTTTTTCTGTCCAGAAGTTACCGGCAGAAAACAGCATGGTTTTTGACGTGGATGGGCGTGATAGCTTGTAAATACAGGAATTACGTTATCCAGCACGGTATTTTTCTACCTTAGTCAAATACAAGGCGGTGTCTTATCTAGATCTTGTGATGTGATGAAATAAGTTATTAATCACATTCAAAAATTGCCTATGTCACTCAGGAATAATGTAGTGATTGGTGAAATAATTTTTGAATCCGGTCCAGTATTTTTTGAGTTTATTCCTTACAAACATAAAAAATACAAATCTTTCCTCTTTATATTATGATATCATTAGTATAGATAATTATTATGCCTAATTATAAAGTCAAGGTTGAGGCTTGTTGAAAAGTTTCCACTTACAAGAACTTGACTTTCCCGTCATACGATGGTCACTAATGAATAATTTATCTTAAATAAAATGATTATTTTCATTATTAACCGACCTCAAAAAAGGAGAAGGTTCTCAATTCGCCTGTATTTTTTATGTTGGTTACCTCAGAACTTTGGACTGCGTGAACCGATTTTCATGATTCTGAAAGAGCGAGATCTGACGAGTAGTTTTTGGGTTTTCACTAATTTTGAAGCCGGCTTTTTTGTCAAGAATTTTTGTAATGTACAATACTTTTCACGTTGGGAAACGGATCTGCTTCCGCAGAACAGGTACATATTCTGAATATGGAGGAAGGAGGAAGTTAGGGTCACTGACATACACAGTTTGTATTACCAGTATTATAAAGGTATATAAATCCAGATTCCACAGAGTTCAATATAATATCAAAAGTATTCTCAGAGTTTTTCCAATATGTCAGCATAAAGACAAATTATGATCTTAGCCAACTTAGGTGCGAAGATACGTAGGGGCTTTTGTTTACATTAATCTCGAATTGCTTACTTAGTTAATTATTTAGTCAGGTAGTTAGTTAATTAGTTAGTTAGTTATTTAATTAGTTAGTTTAGTTATTGACTACAACCAAAATGTTTTAGTTATTGACCACAACCATTTCGAAATGGGGAAAATATATTTAAACCCTTTCATTACTAATTGGACCCAGAGGACAGTTTGCATTGAACGTCTGCGTTATTAAGCTGTGGTATTAGCATTGCCACCTGGTCATTATTTGAACTCCAGCCATTGTACAAACACTTTATTATTACGACCCAATAACGCGTATTTTAACTGCTCATTTGTCAATTTGCTAATTGCTGATTTGGATAAAAACCGGTTTTAGCAGACCCATAATATTTTTGAAAGACATAATTTATGTCAAATTACAGCTTTCTAGCACTAAGGGTCTGTAGCTATGCTGCGGACAGACGGACGGACGGACGGACGTGATGAAACTATAAGGGTTCCGATTTTTCTTCGGAACCCTAAAAATTGTCGCAAGGAGCTCTTTCGCTTAGCATGTAGGGGTAGTTTAGTTGTTAAACTACAGGGAACTACTCAAGATATATTGCAACAATGTATGCGCGACGTAAGCACACTTACTCCCTTCCTGAGTTGGAAATCACACACCATTATGCAAAGCAATTTCCGAACCCAAACCGTCGCTTCAGCCTAATTACCATTTCAGTTTCCCTTCATTTATAATAGCTTCGATAGTAGATAATGGTATAAAATAATACTTAAAAGAAATTTTTATATTTAATCTTTTTTTTAATAAAATTACGAGAACTATTATGATACCATACCACCTAGAACTAACTTCACAATGTAGAATTTAGGTGTCGGTGTGCGCGCGCATCGTAAAAATTCACTCTCATCATTTTTCTCCATCGCGCCAAAAGAAGTATACATAACTTCAATAATTCGGCCGGAACTGTAAAACTTTCCACCGATAGAAGTATCTAAATATCATAAGTATCGAAATATCATCTTAAACGTAAAGAAACGTGATTCAACTGAGTGGTACGGAGAGGGATAGCATTCGACTGTCAGTTGTCGAGGACTTGTAAGTAAGGATGCTTGAAATTCAAGGTGAATGGAAACTGATACTTACATTGGGAGAAAATTTGTCGTTGGAGAAAATTATCCGTAATTCTGTACGCACAGAAGCCCGCTTTTCCTTCATAAACGTACAAAATAGCACAAACACTGTACGGTATTGTGTGACAGTGTAGGAATTGTGTATTTTTCTTGGAACTATTACTAACTGACATGGCTTTGGCGCATCTCGAATAGTTAATGTATGTTCCGCACACCTGCGACACCTCGTCCGATATACTGCGACCTATTTAACCTATTTTGAACTCTATTATAAACGTATAAAGTAATCCAGGACTTGCAAGTTTTATAGTTCCGTCTTTTGTTCATGTGTATTGACTTTCTGTATTTTTAACCTTCAAAAAAGGAGGAGGTATTCAATTCAACTGTATTTTTTTATGTTGTTACCTCAGAACTCTCGACTGAGTGAACTGATTTTGATGATTCTTTTTTAATCGAAAGCTGGTGTTTGTTATGTGGTCCTAATTAAATTTGAGCGAGATCTGATGTAGTTTTTGAGTTATCCCTTATTTTGAAGTAGGTTATTTTTTGTCAAAAATTATTAACAATGATTAAAGTATTTGTAAGGAATCTTTGAATATAGAAAAATATGTTGTATAAATAATGTTATTCGAAGAATATGGGATAAAATTATTTATAAGTTTTGACTTAACAGAAATACTTTACAGAAAAACTTACGTTAATATTCTTGGCTGGTATGTAAAGAAATATGATAATTGTCCAGGTATATATTATAATATAAGAGTGTAAATATATATAAGAAGTAATACTACAATTATGTAATATTATTCTGTGATAATACTAAGCTGGACATTCAATCAATGTTAATCCATCGCTTTTACACAAACGGTTAAGTCATAAGTATATTCTACGAATTAGGTAGGTTTCCAATAATAGAAAACCAATCACTTTAGTCATCCATGCCTGTAGCATAACTACAATAATTTTATGTATCTACTATAATATTTTGTTTTCTGTGGCATAACCAAAATAATAAGCTTTGTGATTCTTTTGTATTCATTCATCGGAAAAATCGAAGCGCGCTATGTTAGCCGAGCTCTCACTTTTTAGTTTTCTTTTTTAGGGTTCCGAAGAAAAATTGGAACTCTTAGGTTTTGTCATATCCGTGTCCGTCCGTCTGTCCGTAGCATAGTGCTTAGACCCTTAGTGCTAGAAAGCTGTAATTTGTACATTTTTGGAGTTTAAATATATATTTATTAAAACTGCAAAAATGTATTATAGAATACAAAATTGAATTTTTTTTCATGGTACATCCAATCCAGATAACATAATTTTTTATGGAAATAGCCGGCAAACGAGCTGACGATCCACCTGATGGTAAGTGGCTATCGCCGCCCATGGACATCAGCAACACCAAAGGCATCACTGATGCGTTGCCGGCCAAGAAAGAAAGATGAAAAAGAAAGAAAGAACTGGCTCTCAAGCCCCCAGCCGGAACACGACGAGTCGTTTGACGGCTGACTCATGCTCGAGGGTGGTAGCTATCCAGGCGAACCCCTGGAGAAATAATAATAGTAATA
This sequence comes from Thymelicus lineola, assembly GCA_963932265.1. NCBI lineage: Eukaryota > Metazoa > Arthropoda > Insecta > Lepidoptera > Hesperiidae > Thymelicus > Thymelicus lineola. The sequence continues at coordinate 2,560,669 of OZ010693.1, read as the reverse complement.
ATGATATTAATTAATAATTAAAATCAATACTACCAATATAATCCCTCCGAGGGCCCTACCACCAGCGGGCCGGATTTAGTCGCCTTTTACGACACCCTTCCGGCGTGGGATGGGGATGATTTTTTTGTCACATACCCCATAGTGTGGATTATCGTTGAAAAGGTCTTTCAAAAATATTATGTGTATAAAACCGTTTTTCAATTCAGGGGCCCGTTTGCGAAATATTAGTGCCAATTTTACTTAGTCCTTTATTTAAAGTCCCCCCCCCCCCCCCCTATTATAGCTAAACGGTTGGAGATATAATTATTACAACGTCATTGCACCGTCTTTTTTATTCGAGTTGGTTAACTATACTTGTGAAACATTTTTTAACGTCATATATTCTGACAAACTGACCTTAACTTCAGCGTTAGATATAAAAGAGCTGGCAATATACACACTATACAGGGTGTACAAATAAAAATCTGGTAGACCATTCATCAACGGATATCGGTGCAACGGACCGAAGTTAATAAATTGCTTTTAAATCCCCAAAGTTCAGTGTTCAGACTGAAATATAGTTTTGCATACTAGTGTTGGTCTTACTAAAAATAATATTCGTTTTGACTAAATCCAGCCGCATAAAAAAATCTTAAGTTGTTGACTAAACTTTGCCAATTCATTTCATTCTATCATTAATTCATTTCACTTTTAATCTGAATAAATATACTTAGTATAAATGATTTTATGTTTTCTTACATGAGAGATGAATTTAGGAATGAAGTGAATTTTACAGTGCTAAGATAACTTAAATCAAATAGTAAGTATATAATAGCTGTATTTAAAACATTATTGACAAAATCTTCTTCTTCGTCGGTTTCTTCATTGCTGAAGGTCGTGCCCGTTCTGATAAGACTTGGTGGCGGAGCTGACAAGCTGCTTCCATGCCACCCTGTCTTCTGCCTTCCTGAGAGCCTCGGTCACTGGTATGCCAATAATCTCTTTCACGGTGTCAGACCATCGGGTAGGTGATCGTCCTCTTGGTCTTTTTCCGTCTACTTTGCCCACAACAACCAGTTTATCTAAGTTGTCTGGTTGTCTCCGTGCAATGTGCCCAAAGTAAGATAGTATTCTTTGGTAGCATATTGTGGACAGTCTGGTTTTAATTTTAAGCTGGCGGAGAATAGATATGTTGGTTCTTTTTGCTGTCCATGGTATGCACAACATTCTCTCTATTGACAAAATATGTGTGGTCAAATGACGTAAATAGGTTGAAGACTTCATCAAGCACCTTATTTTATTAATAACACGACCTGTCGCAAACTCCTCGATAGCGAGATGTTCTCATGATATAGCACGATGCACTTGATACCTCTAGTTCACGTAAGCATTCCTTGCTGTCGCTAACCTAACTTTAGTTTCGGAAACTTTAATTCGAACTTGCTACGCTTCTGTGGTTTTAACCGACCACTAATTTTTTTGTTAAAATGGCACGTAGAAGGAAACTAGGTTATAAGAATTTAAATGACTTCCAGACCTTTTTTATTATAATTTCATGATTTGGTAGTATTAAAGGAATGTCGAATTCATGTATTTAGATAGTACCTACGTCTTTGTTCTAGATAGATTCTCCTGATTTTACCAGAATTTTTGCAGTTAGATTTTTCGCAAATATCCAATTTTACTGCTTATCCCACGGCTTAATAGACAAAGCCAAAGTAGTTATGTAGTTACCTACCTATTTTTCAAAATTTTTAATCTGTTAGGTATCGACTGTAATTAATTTGGTTAATATTTTCCTGCGGCGAAATAGTGGCGTGATGTAGTTATTTGAGATTAAAAATTGTCACTTTGAAAATTGATACAGCTTAATTTGCAAGATTAGATTATATCCTGCAAGGTGGCTAATTATAATAGAAGGTATTAAACATAAACATCAAATATTGACACAATTAATTTGCCAATGTATGGAGATGAAAGGAACATCCATTTATAGCTGGCGGAGCTAAATTGCCTCATTCAAAGCTTAACACTTAATTAATCTATTTTCCTTTGAATAATAGCGCTTATTATGATATAATTTTCTTCATAGCCATTAAGAATGCAAGTTAATTAGCTAACATTTATTTAATTATTAACTGATTAATAACTACTACTGTAAATTAAATACAACAAACGAGAATAGATTTTTTTAATAATTACGATACATACACATAATAAATCACTGAAGCACAATATTGTTTTGCGCAAAATGAGCTCTCCTCAGAGGCAGAGGGCTGCTCCACATCCGAAGTATACGAATAGACCATTTGAGGAAAATCAAATACACGTTACATATTATTATGTGCTAGTAGGCAAAGAATACTATAGTATAAATGAATATAATAATGACAAAGACGCTTGGAAATTAGTGCCGCATCCAGTTCCGCGAAGGTTAGAACATATTATATAACTTTTCCTTATTTTAAAAGATGTGCCGAGGAGTTTCTTTACGGCTTTTCTTCTCCTCCATGAAAAAGCACCCTTCCAAAAAGCTGGTAGATTAAAAAATGACGTGCATAAGTGTATTAGTGATAACTATATGAATAAAAGATTTTGATTTGATTTGTTTTCATTATTTACGGGTATTAGGTACCTACATAGTTATGGTGAAAATATAGTTTTCACGAATTTGATGCATATTATGTATGTACTTTGAATTATTAGCCCACGACGCAAAAACTCGTATAGTTTGAAGTGTGTGAGTGATTTCGTAGCTCCTAAAGGAATGGACCAATTTTGATGCGGTTTTTTTGTTTGAAAGTTGAAGTGAAAATAAAAAAACTATCGGGGTTATTGTTTGAAATATTATACTTATCATTTATTTTTAGCCACTTATGCATAACTTACTAGTTACTGCATACTTCATTTAAGTAAGAAAGTATGTTTCATATTAGTGCATTAAAAAACCACGACCATTTCAAAAATTATAATAATATAATAAACTATGTTCTTAGAATTTATTCAGTAACAACCCTGGAGAATTTCCATAAAAATTTCCCTGAAGCGTCTGACAAAGCGTTAACGATACATATTGTATGACATCTATGGCCGGTCTGGGCAGGGTCCCGTCTGTTGATAACATCCTGCAACTGGGTGGAATCAATGATATTATAAGTAAACAAGAGGTAGGATACATAGCCCGCCGAAGATGAAGATCGTAAGAGCGGTCAATTTAACTCTGTCTGCTCGTAGTCGCTCTGTCATTACAAGGTAGTTTTGTTGTTGTCAGAAGTGCTTGAGATTTGACATACAACGTTAAAATATGCCTTCGTGTTTTATTGTAGTGTGGTTGGTGTAGTGAAACAAAAGATAAACGTGTGTGTGTTGTAGCTCTTTTCGGAACAGATTTTTTTGGTTGATTTGTAAAGGCATGACGTATCTATAGTTTTTTAAACATCATTGGGTCGAATAGCCATATAATATTGCGTGTGCCCAAGAATATTACTTAAGAATCAATATGTAGAATACACGATTAATTAAATATTATGTCATCGCATGTATATTCTATACTTAAGAGAAACTGTTGTAATTCATAGAAACCTATGAAGAAGAAACTCTTTGAACTTAACGGAGACGTATAAAGATAGGCCAATGCTTTCCACCATTCAAATAATGTCACACTTGTCAACGTAGGTACCTCACAATTGTAGTGTACGATTTATCAGATACTATAATGTAACAAACACATTTTCCCATTTATTATCCTTTCATTCATTTGCCTTTGAAGCCCTAAAATTTGCGTCTCAGACCGGTCCCAAGCTTTTGAAACCAGCGGGTGTCTTTTTCCAAGACATGGAGGGTATCGCTACTTTGTTATACATATAAACTCAATTCAATTTATAATATATACATTAGTAAAGCTCAATAAAATTAAACCATAACACATATAAGTAGATGTAATATAAGTAGATGATAAGAATAGTAACGAAATGGTCGTTTATAAAGGTATGAATTAAATCTCTTTACCTTCGACACGGGAGGTTATTACAAACTTTCGCAATCGTCCATTACTTGAAAAATGTCTATACTTAGTGCGCAGAAGATTTATGAGCTCATCGAGCTTCGGACCTTTTGTTGATATTTCTTTACCTTCTATACGTGAAGGGGATAATCTAACTGACGTGTTATATTTATAGCACCTACTAACATACATATATAGGCATTTGTAGACCATAATGAGGTGAGTTCTATGACAGGACACCTGTCATTGTCTTGTGCCCGTAAATAGTGGATTTTTCTGTAGTCCAAATGTTTTGATTGATACCACTTTTAGAAAGTATAGGTGCTATAAACTTCTTCAGGGCAAAGGGTCTGTTCTGATAATTAAAAACCGGCCAAAAGCGTGTCAGGTCACGCGCAATGTAGGGTTCCGAAGGTGTTTTATCGATTCTTACTCATTTAGTACATACGGCCGATCTCAATACTATACCACCGGTTTAACTCTGGTATACATAATAATATATGTATACTAGGGATAAAAGTAAAGTTTGATCTACCGGTAGCTGCCGTCTCTCTATTCAAAAGTAAGCAAACAGAAGTCAGATCATCGGGAGATAACATTTCAGTGACATTTCTATCTCGCTACCATAGCCGTGATAGTTTTTTTTGAAAATTCATCATATAACCTATTTTTGTGAATTTTTTCACTTGTCCATCTCCAACCGTTTAGCTGGCAGGGGGGGGGGATACTGCTATATTATACTCCACACTCTATACTCCGCACTATGGGGTATAGCTATACTCCACACTATGGGGTACGCAACGAAAAAAATCATCCCCATGTTACCATAATACCTGTGGTACCTAGAAAAAAAAATTCAATATTTTATTCTACGATTTTGAAGTTTTAATAAATATGTATATTCATGCCAAATAACAGCTTTCTATCACTTAGTGCTTTGCTTCGGACAGACGGACGGACGGACGGACGGATGGACGGACGGACGGACGGTAGGACGGAGGGATGGATGGACGGACGGAGGGATGGAGGGATGGAGGTATGGATGGATGGATGGATGGATGGACGGACGGACGGACGGACGGCCGGACATAATGAAACTATAAGGTTTATTGGCTAACCTAAGTGTTTGAAGTTTTTTGTGATCTAACTATAACAAAGGTAATATTCTCTGAAACACAGAAATGTCCAAGATCTTTTCTCGACTAACAGTCACCCATCCAACAACTGACCGCGTCGAGGTCACTATCGATGGGGTAACTCAATCAATCACTAACGCAAGTCGACGGGCTATGACCGCTTCAGTTTTTTTTCCAAATCACATACAACTTACAACCTTCTTTTATTCAACGGATATTTTAAGCTTGACCTCGTATATTTATGTCTTGTTCACAAACATGTCAAAGCTTTTTCAACTTCTGCTGAACTGAATTTTGTGAAGCTATGCACATATCTACAATTATTTCACGTGACCATGTAACATTATGATAGTTTTAACTTTTTACGAGGGTCTAATGACGTATTCATGTAGTTTTTGAAACAGCTGATGTTAAATAAAACCGTTTAACTTAAGTTTCTTAAGAATAAGTTGTAAGAACGAGAAATGTTTTTCCTTAAATCGTTTCGAACGTTGTTTCTACGCAAGCCTTTGCCTTTAAAGATTTTTATTAATCTGTGTATATTTTTTTACAGGTAAGTACTGTCAAATTTTTCCACTCCGAACGTGAATTATCGTAAGTACCTTTAGTGTTTGTTTCTTTTAAACCTGAATAATGGTCACAGAGCACGAAACACAAAATTAAAACTAACACGGAATCTTGTGAATTAACTCACGAATCTGTTAAGACTTTTATTAGCTAAGCTTCAGTGACGATTTTAATTTTAATATTCGTCGTTTATGAAGAAAGAAAAATACTTAAGTTATAAATTGTCCTAATTATACTTTTTTGATCGGTCTTTACTGTTGCTTGCACCATCAAGAATCAAGATGGTTCAACAATTTGTTGGCTATTTAAATGTATAATGGCGCCTTTTACACCCCAAATTAACTAAAACTATCTCACTTATTGCTATAATCTGTTCTAAATAGACAACAAACTAGATAATAGTCATTAAATCCCTATAGATTTAATGACTATTATCTAGTCTGTTAGATTTAAAGACTAAAATAGCATCGTTATTAAAAAGTACAAGTTGACAACATGAATAAATGAATACAGCTTTGAAAGTTTTAACGACGGGTAGAAATCGCGACAAGCGTACCAGGCGCATAGAGTCGTACCTCGTTGCTCACTTCACTAGTTTAAATCAATCACTCGCGAATCAATTGGATACGACGGCATACGGCATAGCATAATGAATGCTTCCGTTGATACTGACTTCGTGATTGATCGGCGTTGCTATTACTGCCAGGTTTACTTCACTAGTTCTGTACTGTACGGGAGGTATATGGGCTATTAAGGGTTAATGCCTACTGATATTACTGTTATTATTATTATTATTTAGAGAGTTTAAATAAAGAACAATCTAGTGTTACAATAAGCTCTATCATAGATACTCGTTTAAAGTTTAAACGCATAATCTCAGTAAACACATTTTTGGGTACGTCTAGTTGCCCAAACGTTTGATTATGGCAATTTAAGAAATCCCGTCTAATCATTACTCCAAGTGTTAAGTCATATGTTTCTCATAGGGATGCGAGGGAGACTACTATAAAATTAGTAAAATTATCGATTACTAACTGGACGATTACTAGTACTTATTAACTGGACTAACTTACACGAGCAGTCCTAACTTCCACAGTCTTCTTAAATTAAATCAAATCAAATCATTTTATTGCCAGAATGTCGTTTTACAGAGGTGTTATAAGTATAGAAGACCAATACATTCTACCACGTATGGTATGCAATACCATTACTTACTTACCATTGCTTATTTAATAAATATTAACCCTGACAGGACCTACTAACCGACTCCACTCCCTCCTGCAGTCCTATTCGACATTCGTAGGCGATGGTGGCACTGTAAGCATGGAGGATAGAGTAGAAGGAAGGCCATCTCATATGAGAGGAAAGTTGAAAAAGTGTCCAGCTGTTTACTTAAAATAGTGGTTCCAATAATGGCTATTGCAGAATGGCGCTACTGTCTGAGAAATAGCGATATGAACATAGCTGTTGTAGACGGAGTGAAGTTTGATGAGTTATGCCATCCGTAATAAATGGCGCTAGTGTCTGGGAAATAGATAATCAAACATAGCTGTTGTAGGCCGCATCGCAGCGCCACCCGTAATTGGACGCGTTTTTCGGACACCTTTCATATACAGAGATGGCCCTCCTTCTACCTTCTATACTCCATGACTGTAAGCTTGTTTACTATCCACATTAAAATAATCTAAAATTTTAACAAAAAAATAACAGACTTCAAATAAAGTACATCCAATAAAAAAGGAATCATCGAAATCGGTCGGCGTGATATTGAGTTATTCATCGTCCATTTATCACGCACATACTTAATGCAAAAAGACTTATATGCTTTTGACATGGATGCCATTGTCAGATCTCGCTCAAATTTATGTGGGACCACACGACAAGCACCAGCTTTCGATTAAAAAAAGAATCATCAAAATCGGTTCACCCAGTCCAAAGTTCTGAGGTAACAAACATAAAAAAAATACAGTCGAATTGAGAACCTCCTCCTTTTTTTGAAGCCGGTTAAAAATACTATCAATCGTACCCTCATCTAACCAGAGAGTATCCAACGAGTTGATAATGGCTCGTTAAATTGCAGTCAGGAACCAGTCAATACAGTCGCAGTTAACGGTGCCTGGCACTGACAACATTGTCAACATTGCCGTATCGGTCGCAAGCTCGCTGCATAACGATTGATAAATAAAGGTCGCTGCATACGTAACGTGGACGTGGACGGGGCATATATACGTGCGTGCCCCGTTCCTCTCCCGTACGTGACTCCGTGGCGTATGCGCTTTCGTTTACATTTTCTGTGAAACGATGTTTTCAAAATTTCCCGTCCCGTCCCGTACGGGGTAAAAACGAAATGCTGGGGTAAAATGATATGCTGGACATCGGGGATATTAATTGCTATGCTGATGACAGTACCGGTGACGCCCGTTATACAGGCCGAGCAAATCTTTCTCGGGTGCAGATTGAGGAGAAGAGGATAAAACTTGTGTCTGAAGTCGAGGCATCTCTGGAGCGGGTCTCGGAATGGGGCAGACTAGATTTAGTCCAGTTTAACCCCGAGAAGACACAAGTTTGCGCGTTAACCGCTAAAAAAACCCCATTTTTCATAGCACCACAGTTCCAGAACATTCCTCTTAACATATCTAAAAGCATTGGGATCCTTGGTGTCGACATTTCGAGAGAAGTTCAGTTTCGGGACCACTTGGTTAGCAAGGCCAAACTGGCCGCAAAGAAATTGGGAGTGCTCAATAGAGCTAAGTAGTACTTCACGCCTAAGCACAGGTTGATGCTCCAAGGCGCAAATTCGACCACACATGGAGTACTGCTCCCACCTTTGGGCCGGAGCCCCAGCTGGCCAAGTGGATCCGTTCAATCGCATTCAACGGCGAGCTATTCGTCTTGTCGACGATCCCAAGCTTACAGACGGATTAGAATCACTTGAGTTGAGGAGAGATGTAGGCTCTCTCTGTGTATTCTACCGTCTGTACAATGGGGAATGTTCTGAAGAACTGTTTGGCTTAATACCTGCAGTTGATTTTCGTCACCGCACATCACGTACCAGGTTTCACCAACACTACATGGATACCTGGCGTTCGTCCACAGTCCGGTTCTCACGTCATTTTCTACCTCGCACGTGTAAACTGTGGAACAAGCTACCTGCATCGGTGTTTCCTCTAAGCTATGACATGGGGTCCTTCAAGAAGCGGGTCTATCGTCATCTTCTTGGCCGGCAACGCATTGATGACGCCCCTGGTGTCACTAATGTCCATGGGCGGCGGTGATCACTTACCATCAGGTGACCCGTCTGCTCGTTTGCCTGCTCGAAGCATAAAAAAAACACGTTACGTTGCATCGACCTTTAAATGGATTTAATAATGTTAAGTAATGCATGTGTGTGTGTTTAGAGCAGTGGCCCACTACTTTTGGTGCCTGGAAGCATACGAATTAGCCCACGAAATATTCCTAAAAATATCGAATACGAAGTCACTGTGATATTAAATTTCTCAAAAAACATATTTTTATGGTTTTGAACAAATTAAACATGCGTTTTATTTATATATGTGGAAGAAAGGGTATTTGTACATTTTGCGTGTTGTGTTCATTCTGCGTTTTGTACATTTTGCGTTTTGTACATTTTGCGATTTGTACATTTTGCGTGTTGTGTTCATTTTGCGTTTTGTACATTATGCGCCGAAGGGTATTATTGGGTATTGGTTATTCAATAAAATTCGTTTCACTTTGTTCCATAATACATTTCCAGTTTTCCTAACGTGATCAATAATCCCACCAAAAACATAAATGTAAAAAAGGAGAGCCAAGTTCAATACAAAAATAATGCTTGGCTGTGGGCTTCCTCGCAAAAAGAATGGAGATCTAAATGAGTGCCAAGTTCTATGCAAAATCAAAATATGTATTTATAGGAACAAAATAACATTATGAACAAGTATTAAATTCTATTTCTTTGCTTTACTGGATACCTATAACAATTGCTGTTATTTAAAAAAGTGAGAATTTAAAGTAGGTTAGATTTGACTTGGCCAGTTTTTATCAGACTGACTTTTATGACTCATGTAATGAAAACTGGCCAAGTCTACGGCTAAATATAACGGGCTCACAATGTAAATGCGAGTTGGCTAAGATTTGTATGGGACCGAAGCTTTTCTTTTCACTGCCGCTAGATGGCTCTGCTTCGGTCCCATACAAATTTTGTATGGGGACACCACTTATTTTTCGACTTTTTTTAATTTTTTGATTTTTTCCTATGCTTACACACAATTATCGAGCTGGATTCCAAATTTCATCCTTCTAGGTTATCTGGAAGTAGGTTAGATTTAGGTACTATATGTCAGTCAGTCAGTCAGTGCTAAAATTTACGACTTTTTGACCTTCATATCTTTGTAACTGTTTGAGCTAGCTTCATGAAATTTGGTCTTCTACATGTCCATATGGATATAATTAAACACACGTAGTTTTATGTGTTTACGCTAAAGAGGTTTTGAGTTATAAAAGGGTCAAAAGTGGCACCAAGTGGTTCGTGTAATATTACACTCGGCGCTGGCTAGCCAGTTCCTTTGCTTGAACTTGGCTTGACACGCTGCCGCGTGTCTAGATAGAATAGTAGCATAGAATATCCCAGGTATGTTCCAAATAGATTGACATGTTCCTTATTCTAAATATTTAGTTTTTCTTCATGACTCTTTCTCGTATGACAGCATCTGTATCGGCGGATCGTTGTAAAACAGTACGTTAGTATATTAGTTCATTTTATTTAATTTATTTATTCTTTATTGAATCTTACACAAGTAATGGAACAAAAGGCGGACTTAATGCTAAAAGCATTCTCTGCCAGTCAACCTTAGGGACATTCAACATTCTCATTGTTGTAGAACCAAAGAGGTCGCTCGCCGACATATACCCATAAAAATGAGGTTAAAGAATGCTCGAGTTTGTGGTCCATGGCAAGATTGGCAAGACAGATATTTCGTCACAATGGTCCCTACGATCATCCCTAGAAGGTTAGGAAGCACTGAATCCAAAGCAATGCGGAAGCTATAAATTGAAAGGGGTAATTTAGTTCTTATGGTAGGAGCCAGGGGCACGGGAGTACCCCGGGTATTAGGGGCCGTCCATTAATCACATGAGGCTTGAAAGGGGGGAGGGGTTTGACAAAAATCACGAAAATAGCACGAAAGGGGGAGGGGGGGTGTAGTAAGATATCACGTGTATTTATTTTTTCGTCAAACGCGCGATTTTTAAGTAGAAAAACAGCGTGTAGTGTGATTTTGACTTGCCGTTGCCAGGCAACGAACGAAGGGCTCACGCGCCGCCACCGACTGCCCGGCTCAGCATGTTTTGGATTAAAACAATGTCGAAAGTAGGTGATCTGTATAAAGACCTTTTTGCAGAGTATAAGAAAGGAAAAATACACGTGATGTTGGGGGAGGGGGGGGGGTAGTCTTATGGTCGTAGCACACATATCAACTCGTAAACGGAACGTAAACGTATCAACTCTTGCTTGTCAGTATTCTTTGTATGAAACTCCCTACTGTAAAGCACACTTATCGGATTCGTAACGTAATCGCCTCGCCTCGAGACAAGCTCACGAACCGCGGTACGGTGCGTGGACGACTTGCCGTACCCGCGCTTACTGGTCATAGCACACATATCAACTCGTAAACGGAACGTAAACGTATCAACTGTTGCATGTCAGTATTCTTTGTATGAAACTCCCTACTGTAAAGCACACTTATCGGATTCGTAACGTAACCGCCTCGCCTCGAGACAAGCTCACGAACCGCGGTACGGTGCGTGGACGACTTGCCGTACCCGCGCTTACGTCTCACCGTACGCTATCCGTCGACTTTCCGTTTCCTCGTGCACGCCCTGCGCCGCGGCTACCGCTGCGTCGGCGAACTGCTGTCATTCATTCCGTCAACCAGCGGCTGGCGAGCCGTAAGCGCGGCGTCGCCTAGCCGTAAGCGCGGCGTCGCCTAGCCGTAGCCGAGCTTACGTTAGGTTGACGGCGAGGCGATCCGGTGCCGATCCCTTTCCGAGTTGATATGTGCGCTACGACCATACGTCTCACCGCTATCTTTCGACTTTCCGTTTCCTAGTGCACGCCCCGCGCCGCGGCTGCCACTGCGTCGGTGAACTGCTGTCATTCGAGCCGTAAGCGCGGCGTCGCCTAGCCGTAGCCGAGTCGATTTGGAGCTGTTGGTCGGTTGGTAACGCGCTTACGTTAGGTTGACGGCGAGGCGATCCGGTGACGATCCCTTTCCGAGTTGATATGTGCGCTACGACATATGAGAACGGGGGCTCAGTTTTGAAAATCGAACCTCCCGGGCGGGACACACATTTTGTTCGAGATGTCTGTTCTATGACATTACGAGTATACTTCAATGATGTAGGGTCCAAAACATTTTAATGTCAATAAATTAATATCTAACCCTTATCATGTCATAATCAGCTGCATTGCTACAAATGACGAATCGCTACCATAATCTTGTTACAATACCGCCAGGCGCCAGTTGTATGGTTTCAATCCATTAATGGCCCATATAAATAAAATAAAATAATTAAATAAATAATAGAAATCATTATTATAAATGACATAATTAAATTAATCGCTAACTAAGATAAAAAAGTATAATAACACACCCCCATACTACGTTTCCCTATTCACAACATAATTATCTATATCACTCACGAACCGTCTTCAAATATTTTTTGTCACATACTTACTAATATTATGCCTGCCAGGTTTCGAAACTTGGACTCGATTTTGCTTTGGTAGGGTTATTACCAATTGAGATTGTTATGTGGTTCGGCTTTAGATTATTATCTTTTATTACACAATCTACGTAAAGTCATATTAAAATGTTGTATTGTTCATAATTATTATCCATAAAATATAGTCTATGATAGACAAACACACGCAAGTGATTTTTTGATTAGTTTTTGGATTGAAAGTTTGAACCAAAAATAAATTTAAAATTGTACCAAAATTTTGTGTCTTGTATATCCCTAAGCCTTCTGCAGACTCTTTGCTACGACAAAACTTTATAAAAATACTCGAAGCGGATTCCTTCTCAGAAGTTTAAAATGAAGAATTATGTTAAACTTCGCGATCAAAACTTTGCTTTGTATGGAAAATAGAGACGGAACCGATTTAGATAGATAGATAGATAACTCTTTATTGTTTGCACACCACAAATTATACAATCGTACAGGAAAAAAAGTTAAGATGAAACTACAAAACAACAGGCGGACTTATCGCTACATAGCGATTTCTTCCACGCAACCTTTAAGAAGGATATATACATATAAGTAAGTAAGAAAAATACAGATTTAGTATAATGTCAACAATATTATATTGTTTCTGATAGTTTTCACTATCTTTTTTAACAATAGTTCTTCACTAAGTTAATGCGCTGTAACACTCAAGTTAAACATGAACTTCTTAAGGATATTTTATTGACAAGAACAAATGAATGAGACATCGCAGATATACAAGACCCGAATATTTTATAATTATAAGTTTCGATGTTGCATCCGAAGAGATTTAGATAACCATGTCGTTGTCCTTCGAGACACTGCATCGTCACACATTTGGAGTAGGTATATGAAAATAAAACAATAATAAGTGTCAATCTAATTGTCAATTTAATCCCAGTTGAAATTCGCCTTTCAACCATTACATTATAAAAATAATGAATAAAATGTTTAAAAACACAATAGTCTGTTAATATTGTTGCGTCTAATGATATTTGCGATAGCTAATTTGCCACGCAATAGTTAATTTACTTACGGTTCCAATGCTCACGTCTAGATAACACTTTAACTGAGTTAAATTATTAAATGAGTGCAGAGGCTGAGACGAGGAACAAAAGAGAAACGCTATTGGGAACCTCTACGGCATTGCAGATGCGGCAAACTACGGAATGTTATATTTACACATTGAAGTATTATTACTAGCGTATAGAACGGACACTGCGAACACCATGTATGTCCCAATGCATTGGCGCCACGTCAATGCTTCAATCTTCAATGGATTCGTTCAGTTTTGAAAGGAGAACCGGGGCTTAATTTTGAAAGTCGAACCTCCCGACAGAACACACATTTTGTTTGAGATGCCTATTTTATGACATTATACTTCAGTGCATTTACAAATTATTTAACAACCGCTGTCTTAAGTTGAACGCACATATATCCGCATCGTCCGCCCCGGATGCTCCGTATGCGGATACCCTCGCACATATGTCCGGATTCGCCGTACGGATTTTTTAGTATTGCCAACAATTTTAGCAGTTTTTTCCAACCTCTAGTGAAAAACGGTGCGATGTCATTCGTTTATTCCCACTCGTCTTGGGGAGTAGTCCTGTTGACAATACTAGTAGGAAAAAATCCCACTAGTTCTGTGTCAATTTATTTCCGTGTATAGGTATAGTTTAGGTATGGTGTACTAAGATACAGGCCAAGGCTTAGCTTAGACACCAGATCTCCCACAGATTACTTAGCACTTACATTATCTTTTCCTTTTATTCATATTTTAAAATGTTACCTGAATGTAATTTGAGGATGAGATGAAATAAAGATTTTTGTATTGTATTGTATTGTATAGTTTGCTATCAATCGTCAAGTATTGGCCATTAAATGTATATTATTTCATAGTTTTCATAAACTTCATAATAATATATTCCTTTATTCAACTGACAGTTGTCAGACTCAGATTCTCAGATTGCAAAAGCAAAATATTAAGACTGATGCAGCTATGGAAAAAACTGTTATAATAGCTTGCGCATTGGAAGAGGAAGAAGAAAATGAAATTCGAAAAAAAAGAAGATTCTGGGCTCATGACATCAATTTGAAAAGGCAGTTAGTTGAACGGCAAATACTATACGTTATTTCCCGGCTTTGTGGATGATGATCAATGAACCTAGATAATTGAAAACTTTAATTTGTAACTTTAATTTGCGGGAAATTAAAACACATAATACTCAATATTTCTTTTTAGTTTTCGACTTTGTCTCATATTTCAATAACGTAGTTAGTTATCGCAGTTTGAGAAACACCATTCGGAATCTCGAATGTCCGAAAACAATTATATGTATATAGGCATAAACGAAGGCGACATCTCCTCACAGGATTCGTTTACTATGAAACGTTTCTCCTAATGCGTTGTCAAAAGCATCGTGGCATGGCAACACTATCGGTATTTCTGATACCTTCCGTATTTTCAGAAATGCGTGCGGACGGTGCGGATGACATATACCGACGCATCTGTCATCCGCATCGTCCGCATCGCATTTTTGAAAATGCGGAAGGTATCCAAAATGCGGATGACGTCATACGTAGGGCGTGTGCTGGTACTCAGTGTTGCCATGCCACGATGCTTTTGACAACGCATTAGGAGAAACGTTTCATAGTAAACGAATCCTGTGAGGAGATCTCGCCTTCGTGTTTATACCTATACATTATGTTTTCGGACATTCGAGATTCCGAATGGTGTTCCTCAAACTGCGATAACTAACTACGTTATTGAAATATGAGACAAAGTCGAAAACTAATAAAAAATAATAAGTATCGTGTGTGTGTGTGGAAATTAAATTTCCCTCAAATTCAAATTACAAATTAAAGTTTTCAATTATCTAGGTTTATTGACCATCATCCACAAAGCCGGGAAATAACGTATAGAATTTGCCGTTCAACTAACTGCCTTTTCAAATTGATATTATGAACCTAAAATCTTCTTTTTTTTCGAATTTGACTTTCTTTGGCCAATATGCAGGCTACTACAACAATTTTTCCGTAGCTGAATCAATCTTAATCGTCTTTACCGTTTTTCACTAGAGGTTGGAAGAAACTGCAAAAATTGTTGGCAATACTAAAAATTCCGTATGGCGAATCCGGACATATGTGCGAGGGTATCCGCATACGGAGCGTCCGGGGCGGACGATGCGGATATATGTGCGTTCAACATTAACGTTAGCTGTAATAGGGTTTCAAGTTTTAAAATGGTTACATCATCAGCTGAAATGTTCGAAATTTTTTGTTGTTTTTAGAAATGTATTGTTGACATTAAGAAATATTAATTTTATTCTTGAATAATATAATTATGTAGTTCGTTGTCTCGATTATAGTCATAAAACACTTTATTACATTGAATAACGGCACTAGCGGCCTGCCCTGACTTTACCCGGTTTGAATAAAATCGAAGTGAAATGAAAGTTTTAGCATCTCTACAAAACGATATAGGGTTTTCGAAGTGTTAGTAAAGACCAATTTCAAATAAATTCTACAATTAGTATATCTAAATAATTTATGACAGTTTTCATGTAAAACTCTTTCTGCAACTTATCAACTATACGAAATGCATTTTGCGCGGAAGCTCTCAAGAGCAGAGTTTTTCACATTTTTCGAGTTATCACAGTTTCATTTCATTTAATTTATTTGCCATAAATGTGGTACATTGCAAGTTGTTAGTTATTCATATATTACACGTTTCTCACATTTAGCTTCTTAAAAGCATGCAAATATTATACATAAGTCAAGCACAGATTACATTCGTCACTTATAATTACATAATTGATCGCTAAATTAAATTAATTAAGCTAATTAAATTAGTTCCTTGACAAATATCATCATGACTTTAAAACACATAAAAAAATTCATTTTTAAGTACTTAAACTCATATCCTGTTATAGATTGTATCTGTGACACAGACCTTTTAACAAGCTTCTTTAAAAGTACTTTAATATTATTATAATATGCACTGATGTGTGTGAATTACATGTGTTGATGTTACTGAAATAAGTGCCTAAAATCAATTTAACAAAATAAAACTTTATTACCTGTACCGAAATTACTGAACATGATTAAGTTCCGGGAATCATTTTCATATTTATTGCTTTCACAATACAATTAATGATTTCATTCGTCATATCAATAATTCCTGAAACTTAATTACAAAATAAAATTTTACATCATTTTATCTTGCAGGTATTTTAATAAGTAATTTAATTAGTACAGTACTCTACTTGAAGATGGATACCTTAATGGATGCAAGAGGATCCATCCAGATTGACTGACCAACTTCCTCTATTCATGGTACAACTCTGCTGAACAATCAATAAGCCGTTAGATTACGAAGCACATAGATTAGTTTTAGCACAGTTTCTTGCAGCTGAAGGATTTAGCCATTTCCTTTTTAGCCAGTAGTAAGTTTTAGTCGTTTTAGCTAGTTTTATTTATTTATACTTTATTGGCTACAATATCAAATTACAGTACAACTGGCGAGCTTAATGCTTTGAATTCTCTACCAGCTAACCAAATAATGCTGGCCATACACGATCAAGTATACTTGTAAAGTTTGCAGCGGACTTGACGCGGCATCCAGTAAACTTGACGGTGTATGACCACGGTACAGCTATCTGGCCATATAGCTATGTCATGCAAACTGGATGCCGCATCAAGTCAAACTGCAAACTTGACAAGTATACTTGATTGTTTATGGCAAGCTTTAAACAGGCCAAACGAAAACACGATGGGCGGTATAAATACACCAGTTTTCGTGTCATAGTTTAAATTATTACATTAAATGATTCCAAAACTCAGATGTAATGTTCTTTAAACGTGCGATACAGATAAAGTGCATAGCAGTTACCTTACGGAGAGAACCATAAAAATGTTCTCCCTAATTGGAAACCGCGCTGTCCTACGGGACTTCAGAAGGCAAATTGGTTTATTTTTTAAAAACAAAAACCAAGGACGTTTAAGCCAATTGAGCCGGGGTACGATTACGTATCAACCATAACGTTTTTTATTCGGGTTTAGCGAAAGCCGTCGATGTAGCTGATTTTCTAAAAATCTAATTTTATTTATAGGTCGATTTTTTAAAATCAAATAAGTTTACTTAAAAAAAAAAAAAAAAAGTCAAAAAGACGTAGACGTCATAACCGTAGCTCCTGTTTTAAATTAATTTAAATATTCATTTCTCACAATAATGGTCCAAAATATACTATAAAATGTATCTTAAATGCTTTCTGTGAATGAAGAGTGTGGAAAAACGCAATCATTATAACTGTTTTTCATCTTTGAATGAAAATAATTTTTTGTGTTTGTTTACCTTTGTCGTCAAGGACGCTGTTGCCATGGTTTTATGTTGCTTTAGCAAAATATTAATCTGACGTGAACATGTATCAACAAAATATTATAATAATTATTTATATGATCCAAAAAATTCTTCAAGTTTGTGTTGTTTTTCAAATAATACATTTTCAGTGGAGCAAAATATACTTATACAAAAATATTAATTACTCTGATGTATGTGTGTTAATGTGTTAATGTGTTATTGTGTTATAAGTGGCAGTGATACCTTTATGAACTATAATATTGTAATATTTTATTTAATTTTATTAGTATAAGATTGTGATAATATTTTTTTATTATTTTTATTATATTTTATCACTATTTATGTCATCACAAAATTCCTATGATTCGTTAGTGCCTTGCCCCATCTGTAGTGATACTAAATTGTACAAAGGCACCCGTGGCTTATCTATACATTGCAGCCGTCGTCACATTCCTCGTTCTGATGTACCCTGTTCATCCTTCACCAATACATCTGTAAATGCTTCGATAAATCAAACAGATGGGGTAAGTCATGAGTCGCTTCACCAGACTTTGGCTGAACTTAAAAACAATACAATTATTATTAAACGCATCCCAAGGGCAGCCCGTGCAACTGTGGCTCAATGTCTGTCTGACTGTGTAGCTAGTGTCTTGTCTGAAAACACTTCTAAAACATGGATAAATTTGCTAACTTTCTCATATAAATCTTTAAATTTAAAAAATAATAATCTGAACAAAAATGTCACGAACATAGTTAAAAGTAATACCGTTGCAGGAAATCTGCCAACAATTGAATTTAAGCATTCTAAAATAAATTATAATTTAATTAAGAATATCGAAAACAAAATTTCAGATGGCAACTTAAAAAATGCGGCTAACCTTTTATTTTCAGACGACTCATTAGCTGCACCGACATCAGAAACTTTAACAGTTCTCCGCGATAAACATCCCACGATTAATAATAACACACAGCCTTTTGACAATCAGAATTTCTCTCAGAGTCAGCCTCTAACGGTAAGTGAAGACGATGTTTTAAATGCAATTAGTAGTTTTCCTAATGGCTCAGCTAGCGGGTTAGATGCTATCTCTCCTCAACATTTAAAGGATCTCACAAATCCGTTGGTGGGTGATTCTGGGAGAAAGCTTTTAACTTAATTGACAGCCTTAATAAATTTAATGTTAGCCGGAAAAGTACCACAAACAATAATACCTATTCTTTACGGTGCTAATCTTATAGCACTGAAGAAAAAAGATGGAGGCATTCGTCCAATTGCAGTAGGAAGTACGCTTAGACGAATAGCTTCCAAAGTATGTTGTCATAAGTTTCGCCCCAGGTTAACTGATAATTTTAAACCTCGGCAGCTTGGTTTTGGAGTTAAAAGCGGCTGTGAGGCGGCTGTGCATGCAGCTCGTACTTTTATTAATGGAGTTGATTTCAAAATACTTCTAAAATTAGATATCAAAAATGCTTTTAATTCTGTTCATAGGGGTGCTTTTTTATCTCAAATTCAAAAAGAAGTTCCCGAAATTTTTGATTATGTCTGGCAATGTTATGGCACTCCTTCAAAATTAATGTTTGGTAATAACGAAATCGACTCCTCCGTGGGATGTCAACAAGGCGACCCTCTTGGACCCGTTCTTTTCAGTCTGGCTATTAATCCGGTTATTACTCAATTAAATTCTAAATTTAACGTTTGGTACCTAGATGATGGTACTTTAGGTGGAACTGTATCCTCAGTTTTTGAAGATTTCAAAACTGTCATCGACCAATTTAATTTATTAGGTCTTGAAATCAATGAAAAAAAATGTGAATTATACATTTCAGAAGACATTTCAGACATTCAACGTTTTGAAATAATACACAAATTTAAAACCATAACTCCTCACATATCCATAAAATCTAAGGACAATTTAAATCTTTTAGGTGCTCCCATATTTGAGGATGCAGTTTTACATATGGTAAATTCAAAATTAGATATATTTAATAAATTTTCAGATCGTCTTTTTGAATTAAAACCGCATATGGCAATATATTTCCTTCGGTCTTGCTTATTTACACCAAAATTTATGTATTTGCTTCGTTGTTGTCCTCTTTGGAAATTCCCTTTGATTACTGAAGTTATTGACACAACATTAAAACAAACTGTTTCTAAAATTTTAAATTTAAATTTCGAAAATAATGCTTGGAGACAGGCATGCCTACCTATTAAATTAGGTGGGTTGGGTATTCGTTCCACCGCAAGTGTGGCTCTTCCGGCTTTCTTGGCTTCGACCCACAGTTCGGTCACCCTCATCAGCAATATTTTAAATTTAAATCAAGTTGATGTTCGGGTGGCAGGCTTGAGTCAGGCTTTGAATGCTTGGAGGACCATGTTTCCGCTGGAAAGTATCCCCGTCGACGGTTCTAAACAAAAAATTTGGGACATTCCTGGAATCAAGTCGACGTTTGCCTCTCTCCTTGATCAGTTAGAGGACAACACGGATAGGGCGAGACTGTTAGCAGTTTCTGATGAAAATTCAAGTTACTGGTTGTACGCTCTGCCTTCACATAATCTTGGCACTGTCTTAGATGCTTCGATTTTACGCATCTCCATATGTCTCCGACTCGGCGCCAAAGTCTGTGAGCCTCACTTTTGCATTTGTGGCCAAGGTGTGGATCAGTTGGGTCGACATGGTCTATCCTGCTCTAAGAGTGCTGGCCGTTTATATCGCCATGGCACAATCAATGACCTGATTCGTAGGGCTCTTGTCACCGTGTCTGTACCTGCCACATTAGAACCATGTGGTATGTGCAGGGACGATGGTAAGAGACCAGACGGTGCAACTCTTGTGCCATGGAAATTAGGTCGCACCTTAGTGTGGGATGTCACTTGTGTAGACACTTTGGCCCCTTCTTATGTGCAAGAAACTTGCAATAAGGCTGGGGCCGCAGCCGATCGCGCCCAGTTTTTAAAGCGTCGCAAATATTCTTCTATTACAGTAGATTACGAGTTTGCGGCGCTGGCAGTTGAAACTTTGGGTACGTGGTCGGCAGACATGAAGTGTTTCATGAGAGACATGTCAAAACGACTGATCCAGACTTCTGGAGACCCGAAAGCTGGCAGCTATTTTGCTCAAAGAATTAGTTTAGCAATTCAGCGGGGCAATGCTGCCAGCGTTCTGGGTACAATGCCGAATTTAGGGATTTTGGATGATATATATTTCTTGTAAATATTCTTATTTTTATAATCATTTAGTTAAAATATTTTTCTGTGTTATGTGTGTTATGTAGTTAGAGGTAGTTTATTTTTATGTATAGTCACATTAAACTTTTGTTAAAATTAAATTAATATTAATGTAAAATAAGTTTACTTGATGAATTCAAAACTAATGTCATTGTATTAATTTTGTCAATATTCACTATAGTAATTTTGTCACTTTCATTGTATTAATTTTGTCGAAACACAAATTGTATACCTGTTGTGATTAAAACCATGGTAAACTTAGTGTAACATCAAACATGTAATTCATGATTAAAAATCATACGATACACATAGTCAGGTGTTCAATATCAAAATTGTATTAAAGCCACCCGGAAAAGCACACATTCGCGACACGAGTCAGGATGGCCGTTCAGTGTCGGAAGGCATGCACTAGCACACAAATTCTAAATTGCAAAAATTAAAAATACTTCTAAAATATTGAAAATTCCTTTATTATTCCAAATACAAATTGTACATTGTTTTTGAAAACATACGCTCATACATCAGACATTAATTGTCAAATAATGTTATGCACCAATAATAATAATTAAACGTTCGCGACTTTAGTCAGGATGGCCGTGTAGTGTTGGACGGCGTGTACGAGCACGCTCGCAGGCACGCTTTCATTGTGCTCGTGTAGCGCGGGTGTCACGCGGCGCAGTGGGGACAGCCCTAGCGCAGGGGTGCCAAGCGCGCGGATGTAACGCGAGTCCGTACCACCCGGGAATGTTAGAACGCGGAATGGGATTTCACTGGAATACGAGATTTAAATGTTTGTTACCTACAGTCTTTAGTATTTGATATGAAATGTGGACCTATATTATGTATTGTATAACTAATACTCTAATCTAATCGATATCACAATAGTGGGATGGGAAAGAAAGTGATAAATGCAATGATATTAATAACATTACAGAATATAAATAATATCACCAGCAGTGATAACTGATAGCCTAGCGGTTAGAACGTTGGTCTCCCGAACCAAGGGGCCCGAGTTCAAATCCTGGCACACACCTCTAATTATCAAATAATATAATATGTGCGTATTACAAGTTAATTATCACTTGCTTCGGTGAAGAAAAACATCGTGAGGAAACCTGCACACCTGAGAGTTCTACAGAAACTTCTCAAAGGTCTTGGCCACACGTCGCACTTGGCCAGCGTGGTAGACTTTGGCCTGTACCCCTCACATTGTGAGAGGAGACCCCGAGCCCAGCAGTGGGACAATTATGGGTTGTTGCTTTGCTTTGCTTTTATATAAATAATGAATTGGGCTGATACATCTATATTTTAAAGAGTATTGTTTTGGATATATACCAAGACTACGGCTCACAAGTCATCTAATACAACAAGTGCAAATTCTATTTGGGTATTGAAAAAGAAATCGATCTCATGATAGTATGAGCGGGTTGGTAACTTAGTTAAATTAATTTACACTTACAGTTCTTCCAAAGTAGTCTTTAATGCAATCCAGTAAGGGTTAGAATCGTCTACTTTAGTGGGCGCCACGTATTCATCCTTTTGAGTGAAACTGTAAGAGACGCCCGCACCAGCTTCGCTGCACCATTGTTTGATCTGTGATATATCATCATATCATATTAACATATCATCACATCACATCATCATCATGACTACATCTTAATACCATATCATACATATAAATAAATAAAATTGAAGTATCTGTATGTAATTTCAATATAACTGTGTTTTCTCAAGTGCTTATTGTTGTGTCTTTCTGGTTGTCCGGGCTAATCTCTAGAACGGCTGAAGCAACTTAGAGAAGGTTATAGGGCAACACATAGGCTGCTTTTTATCCTGGAATTTCCATGGAATCGGGATTTACACAAGAAAAAATCAAACGCATACGGAGTCGCGGGCACAGCTTGTATAATAAAGCTGTAACTAATCGATAATTTTGTATGGAAGATATTTAAGAAAAATTATAGAAGAGTATTTATTAACGCAATAACGATCCTCGTTGTTATACATACTTACAATGAGATTACTGTTTGTCTATGTATGTTCCGGCTAATCTCTAATACAGCTTAACAGATTTATAAACTGCTTATTTTACTTAGATCAGTTTCCAAATATGAAGTAATATTTTTTTAAAGTGTCAGGAACCAACTCAAGCATACGTTTATCGGTTTATTTGTAGGTTACAGGACTTACAGGTTAGAAAAAATCCAGAGATTAGCTATATTCCAATTGAAGAAATTGATGTGCTAAACAGATTCTTTCATAGTTTTAATTGTAATACTATTAAAAAAGATGAGTTAATTTAAAATTTACTGAAACAGGTAAACAATATGTAAATCTTAATTTTGAATTATTGAACAGTGCAATTCATGTTGACTTTGAGCAGTGTACTGTAGGTACATACACTCGTACACATACATAGTTTTGGATGGACGAGCAAACACTCTGTAATGAGTTTGTCGCGTTAAATTTCCCCCCAATTTCCCACTGTCATGCCTACCGTATCCGAATACCTAAGCTATCTCGCTATGTCTCTGTACCCATACAAAGGATATTAGGGGAACTGCTTTGAATCAAATTTAGTACGAAATTCACAGCTGGTTAAAGCAGTCAGCTTAGTGGTTTAATTTCTTCTACTGGCGGGTGTATAAAACCATATTTTCTAAATGATCTTAGTGGACATCGCCAATTTTTGGAACAAGTTCCTTATCGCGCGTTGTGCAAGGGGGCTAGACGGAAAATTTCGACACTTTTTGATTTTACGAATGACCGACACTTTTTTTGAAGTGATTCACAGAGTTTTACAGAGATGGCGCTGTACAACTTTCTGAATCACGCTATGTTTTTTTCCTATTTTACTTATGTTAGCGCCAAAGAGTCTCAACAGCGTGATTCAGAAAGTTGTAACTAGTTGAAACTAGATGGCGTTGTACAACTTTCTGAATCACGCTGTTGAGACTCTTTGGCGCTAACATAAGTAAAATAGGAAATAACTTCGTTCCATCCGGGTGTCCTTTGACACCTCTCAAATTTTTTTTTGACTACAACCCATGTTTCACTGCTGAACGTGGGTCTCCACTATTCAGATGATGGAGGTATTGGAAAAGTTGACCTCGGACCTAGGATTAACAAATCCTTACAAAAACCTGATCAGGTTTATTACGTTTTCCTTCACCAGAGCAAGTAATAATTAGTCTACTTGAAAATAATTCTTCTAAACAAATAACCAACTTCAAAATTAGGCATATCTCAAAAACTAATTGTCAATCTTGCTCAAATGGGACCATATTACAAGCATCAGCTTTCGAATATAAAAATAATCGTCATAATCGATACATCCAATAAAAAGTTATGAAGTAACACATAAAAATACAGTTAAACCTATTTAAACCGACTTCAAAAAAGGAGGAGGTAATCAATTCGACTGTATTTTTTTTTTTTTATGTTTTTTATATCAGAACTTTCTACTGAGTGAACTGATTTTGATGATTTTTTTTAATCAATAGCTGGTGCTTGTCATGTAGTCCCACTTAAATTTGAGCGAGATCAAAAGAATACTTTTTGAGTTATCCCTAATTTTGAAGTCGGTTAATAATTTAACGCAAGCCTTTCTAGATTCCCTGTTCCCCTAATCGTAATCATTTTCTACAAACACTTCTCAGGAAAAGCAAATAATAACAATAGAAAACGGTGTAAGTGCTACTTACTTTATTCTCGAACTCTTCAAAATTTACGGAGAGGGCGAGGCGGATGTCAAATGTAGCAGTCATCTTTTCGGGAATAACATTATCTTGCACGCCTCCCTGCCATAATCATGATGATACCACAATACAAGAACTGTACTTTAGTATAATGGTTTTTACGTCGCCTAATGGCCACACATGAGTAAAAAACTACTACCTAACTATAATAGCCAGGATCACCGCCATAACGTTTTTTTTATGGAAATAGCCGGCAAACAAGCTGACGATCCACCTGATGGTATACTGTCGTCGTCAGCAACACCAAAGGCATCACTGATGCGTTGCCGACCAAGAAAGAGAGAAGAAAAAGAACAAGAACAACAAGAAGTTAGCCGTATTGGGGCGGCTTAGAATACTAACCCCAATCCCACGCCGGATGGGTGTCGTAAGAGGCGACTAAATCCGGCCCGCTGGTGGTAGGGCCCTCGGAGGGATTATATTGGTAGTATTGATTTTAATTGTTAATTAATACCATTATTACTATTATTATTTCTCCAGGGGTTCGCCTGGATAGCTACCACCCTCGAGCATGAGTCAGCCGCCAAACGACTCGTCGTGTTCCGGCTGGGGGCTTGAGAGCCAGTTCTTCCTCTTTTTTCTTCCCCGTCTATTAATCATTTCCTTCCCTATTCTATTCTATTTCCCGTCCTGAGGCGGTTTGTTTTCGTTGTTTCTGGGGTCCGTTGATGTCATCTTTTACTGCTCTCGAGCGGTTGAGCGTGACGGATTGGCACGGCGGCCAGGGAGAGCCGATGAAACGCTACCGCTGGCGCCCGTTGGTTGTAGGGGACCCGAACCCAGGAGTCCCGGCCTGGGAGGCTGTCCCGCCGCCAATGTTAAAAGCCCGTCGAATGATATCCTTGCCGGTTTGGGAGCTGGATGTGGACGGGGATTTTGTTCACGGGTCGGATCGGGGGTCCTTCCGTCCGCCGTGCCAGTAATTCACTCTACTCAATTTACCGAGAGAGTTTTACTGACTATGTTTTGACCCTGGTAACTTCGACAATATACTGCCTCAAATCTTTATTTTTCTTCCCCGCAATAAAATTTATGAAAATGAAAAATAAAAGTAAAAGGTTTAAACCAGCGGCACCCCCTTCCACATTTCTAGTGGACTTCTGCAACATTAGGGGCTTACATTCTAACCTCAATGCCGTTCACTACCATCTCGAAACGGCGCAGCCGGCCTTATTCTTTTTAACGGAGACGCAAATATCGGCTCGAGAAGAAACATCATATCTCCAGTATCCGGGCTATAATTTAGAACATAAATTTATACCACACGCCGGTGTTTGTGTGTTCTCTCGGGACGATATTTGCTGTCAACGTCTTCATTTTCTTGAAGGTAAAGACCTGTCTACCATCTGCATTCGCGTTGACCATGGTGGACAAACGCGCGTATACATAAGTCTGTACAGGTCTCATAGCGGAAATACCGAAACAGATCGACTCTACGAGCACGTGCAAGGGGCGATTGACTATGTGCAAGAGCAGATTCCCCGTGCCGAAGTGGTGGTCCTGGGAGACTTCAACGCCCATCATGTTGAGTGGCTAGGATCACGCACAACGGACTATGCAGGGAAATCTGCTCACAGCTTTGCCTTGGCTAATGGCCTCAATCAGTTAGTGTCCAGCCCAACTCGGATCCCTGACATTGACGGCCATTATGCTTCTACTTTGGACCTCCTGCTAACCTCCCACCCTAATGATTATGCTGTATCCGTCGAGTCGCCGCTTGGCTCGTCCGATCACTGCTTAGTACGATCTTCTGTACCATTAGCTCGGCCCGCTGATCGGCGACCATGCGCGTCTCGCCGGGTCTGGCATTTTGGATCAGCGGACTGGGATGGTTTGCGGGAATTTTTCTCATCATATCCTTGGAGGCACATCTGTTTCTCTTCAGAAGATCCCAACTCCTGTGCCCTTTCCATAGCCGATGTGGTACTCCAGGGCATGGAATGTTATATTCCGAACTCTGTAGTACCTGTTGGTGGGAAAACTCAATCCTGGTTTGACAGAAACTGCTTTAAGGCATTACGCCGGAAGCAATCTGCCTATCGGGATTGGGTAGATGCACGTGAGCTTGAAGGCTCCGACTTACATCAACTGAAGAAGAAATTTAACGCTGCCTCCTGGTCCTCAAAGAAGCAAATCGCCAAGGCAAAGTTCAAGCACATACACAGAACCGGCAAGAGACTGCTGAGCTATCCGTGTGGTAGCCGAGCGTTTTGGTCTCTAGCCAAAGCCATTCAAGGCAATTTCTGTGCATCGTCCCTTCCTCCTTTGCGCAGAGCAGATAATACCCTGGCCCACACCGCAAAAGAGAAAGCCGAAATACTGGGCACACTCTTTGCGTCGAATTCGACTGTTGATGACGGGGGTAAAACACCGCCTACCATCCCGCAGTGTGGTGAGCTGATGCCTGACGTGCATTTCACTCAGAATGCCGTGCGTCAAGCTCTTTTTTCCCTTGACATCAACAAGTCGAATGGGCCAGATGGTATACCTGCTATTGTGCTAAAAACGTGCGCTCCGGAGTTGACCCCGGTTTTAACGCGTCTGTTCCAACTCTCCTACTCTGCCGGCATCGTGCCGTCTTCGTGGAAGGTAACTTTGGTCCACCCTATTCCCAAAAAAGGAGACAGGTCAAATCCATCCAATTACAGACCAATCGCCATAACCTCTCTACTCTCCAAACTAATGGAGCGTATAATAAACACCCAACTGCTCCGGTATCTAGAAGATCGCCAGCTGATTAGTGACCGTCAATACGGTTTCCGCCACGGCAGATCAGCTGGTGATCTTTTAGTATACCTTACTCATTGCTGGGCAGAAGCAATCGAGAGCAAGGGAGAAGCATTGGCTGTAAGTTTGGATGTTGCAAAGGCCTTCGATAGGGTATGGCATAAGGCATTACTGTCTAAGCTGCCTTCCTACGGAGTACCCGAGAAATTGTGCAAATGGATTGCCAGTTTTTTATCGGAGCGGAGCATCAAGGTCGTCGTTGACGGAACATGCTCGGATACGAAGCCCATAAATGCTGGCGTCCCACAAGGTTCTGTACTTTCACCGACACTGTTCATCATGCATATCAATGATATGCTGGACATCGGGGATATCCATTGCTATGCTGATGACAGTACCGGTGACGCCCGTTATACAGGCCGAGCAAATCTTTCTCGGGTGCAGATTGAGGAGAAGAGGATAAAACTTGTGTCTGAAGTCGAGACATCTCTGGAGCGGGTCTCGCAATGGGGCAGACTAAATTTAGTCCAGTTCAACCCCGAGAAGACACAAGTTTGCGCGTTAACCGCTAAAAAAGCCCCATTTGCCATAGCACCACAGTTCCAGAACATTCCTCTTAACATCTCTAAAAGCATTGGGATCCTTGGTGTCGACATTTCGAATGAAGTTCAGTTTCGGGACCACTTGGTTAGTAAGGCCAAACTAGCCGCAAAAAAATTGGGAGTGCTCAATAGAGCTAAGCAGTACTTCACGCCTAAGCACAGGTTGATGCTCTATAAGGCGCAAATTCGACCACACATGGAGTACTGCTCCCACCTTTGGGCCGGAGCCCCAGCTGGCCAAGTGGATCCGTTCAACCGAATTCAACGGCGAGCTATTCGTCTTGTCGACGATCCCAAGCTTACGGACGGATTAGAATCGCTTGAGTTGAGGAGAGATGTAGGCTCTCTCTGCGTATTCTACCGTCTGTATAATGGGGAATGTTCTGAAGAACTGTTTGGCTTAATACCTGCAGTTAATTTTCGTCACCGCCCATCACGTACCAGATTCCACCAACACTACCTGGATACATGGCATTCGTCCACAGTTCGGTTCTCACGTCATTTTCTGCCTCGCACGTGTAAACTGTGGAACAAACTACCTGCATCGGTGTTCCCTCTAAGCTATGACATGGGGTCCTTCAAGAAGCGGGTCTATCGTCATTTTCGTGGCCGGCAACGCGTTAGTGACGCCCCTGGTGTTGCTAATGTCCATGAGCGGCGGTGATCACTTACCATCAGGTGACCCGTCTGCTCGTTTGCCTGCTCTAAGCATAAAAAAAAAAAAAAAACAAAAGAAAAACAAAAACAAAACGTGCTTCGATGACTGTTTTCCATGAAAAATTACATACAAGCTATATATTCACAGTCGCATTACTTTTTCGATTACTTATGATATAACTTTAGGATATTAAACGCGGAAGCTTCATAATAAAATTCTTAGAACTGATACTTTTGATAAACAACGTAAATGAAATTTAAAAAGAAAAATATTTATTGATGGTTAAAATTTCAGTTGCACTTTGTTCATTTTGTACCTATAAATTAAGTAGTTTCTGTAAAAGCTGTTATAAGTATTATATTTCTATCTATCCCTAACATCTTACAAGCCAAAACACAAAAATTGAAGCAGCTTGCTTCACAACACATTTCAAACTTCAGAATGTTCTCTCATTCAATAAAACGTCCATTTCATTTCTAGCTTGTGTGTTGACGTAACCGTTTACTTGTTGGCGGAATATTTTGAGTTTTATAGGAATGTAACTTTAGAGGAAACTTAAAGCTGCATTTGAATCTTATTCAAACTGCAGGGGAAAGTTTTATTTCGTATTGTTTCTTTTAGAGTTGCATTTTTGTATTGTTGTTTCTAATAGTAAAGGTAATAAGGTAAGATGCAAAGTCGTTTTAAGGTATATAAAATCATTAAATGAGTTAATAAAAGTCTTAAATATTTTCGTTGATTAATTTCCATTCCCACACAAATAAAAAACAGTAAAGAAAATAATCGGAAAATTGAATAGGCGACCCTTTTAAAAAGCCTCGAATGGACCCGGGCATCATTATACTTAGAATTACAAACACCAAAGCCTGAAAAAATATTTATCTAACCTAACTGCGGACCTATTTATGAACTTTATAATACCATTCATGTTCCAGGCCATTCAGTTATCGGGCTTTGAACGACGTGTGATTGACTAAAAAGTGTCACGTGACCGCTTTGGTGGTTTGACGTTTACACTGGAACATGGCTGGAATTAAGAGTTCATAATAGGCCCGCTGTTCACCTTAGCAGGCAGGGTTTATGATAGACTGCGCTATTGGCCATTCATTACAACTTATAGTTTTATTTCGAATAAAAAGTTACTATTGGCCCTAGCACCATTGAAGTATTATTACTAGCGTAGGTATATCTATAACCGACACCGCGAACACCATATATGTCTCAATGCATTGGCGCCACGTGGCTTCAATTTTCAATGGATTCGTTCGATTTTGAAAGGAGAACCGGGGCTCAATTTTGAAAATGGAACCTCCCGGCGGGACACACATTTTGTTCGAAATGTCTGTTCTATGACATTATACTTTAATGCCTAGCACAAGCTTTTTCAGCTTCACGTTGACAGAACAACTAATAGTAGGTAATAGGTATACAATGAGGTACTTAGTACTTACCGAGAGCATCGTCAAGTTGACAGATGTGACGTCACCGATAGTAAGCCCTGGGTTGTCGGCTAACGCGCGCTGCGACTCCTTACGAAGGTCCATAAACTTGTCGATTATGTACCTGACCTGGAACATCATAGAAAGAAAGAAAGAAACATTTATTTCGACATAAGCACTGCAACAATGTTTAAAAATCGGTGGTTTCTTATACAACATAGGCCGGTGGTTTCATAGTTTGGAATACTTATGTAACTCTGATAACAGTGCAATAATATCAAACTAATATCGACGATGGAAAGGCAAAATGTATTATCCGCCATTTAGTAAAATGACCAGGAGAGACGATTAAAGTTTTAGAAAATTCATAACTTTTAAAGTATTGAAGATATCTCTATGAAATTTAAGTGAATAGTAATAAAATTTATTACAAATGCATACATGTAATAAAAAATAACGTATGTCTAATATTTGTATTAATTTATGGAGTTTATACAAAATACCAAAAAATCTCAGATAGGTAAAATCAGTTTATATCCAAATATTATATCCAAAAAATTTCAAGCAAAGTGTTTTATATCCCAATAAATGTGATATTGCTATTGAGTAAAATGACTTAAAAACACATCCAATCATGACCAGAGAGAGGTAAACGCTTTTATGTAACTTCTTCATATCTATGCAAATCTGGAAAAACAGTTCTACAGACATCATTGTATTCGAACAAAGAGGGCCAAGTGGTTTAACCATACACTTAAATATAATTTAGGCCACAAACTAAACTTTCCATAACTTAATAAAATCCTGAAAATTGTAAAAAAATTAAAATCGTCCATCCAATCCATCCATCAGCCTTTGAAGGTCCACTGCTGGACATAGGCGTCCCCTAACTTGCACCACTCTGACCGGTCCTGAGCCTTCTGAAGTGGGCACCATTCGAAGACCTTTCTTTCCCAACTGTTATCGGTCCTTCGCACTATGTGGCCAGCCCATTGCCACTTCAGCCGGCTAATTTATTGAGCTATGTCGGTTACTCTTGTTCGTCTACGGATCTTATTTCTGATGCGATCACCTAGAGAAATGAAAATGAAAAATGAAAATGATTTATTGGAAAAAATGAGTTATACAATTACATTGTTCCGTTGTTGGGACATCCTTTTAAGTAAGAAGTTTACCTGTGCCAGGATGTCCCGCTCTTCCGTAGAAAATTTATACATAACTCATATTAAAAAGTATACTTCAACTTAAATTATTATGAAAAATGTGTGTCTGTGCGAGCGTGTGTGTGTGTGTGTGTGTGTGTGTGTGTGGTGTGTATGTGTGTGTGAGAGTGTGTATGTGGTGTGTGTGTGTGTATGTAGTGTGTGTGTGTGTGTGTGTATGTAGTGTGTGTGTGTGTGTTATTTAGGTGATTACTTGAAAAAAAGCCTCTATCTCTTCATAATTTAATTTTGTGAGCCAGTCAGTTAAGGACTTTTTTAAGTCGTATGTATTTAGCGGATGTATTTTTAGTAAACTATTTACCTTCTTGTATATATAAGCAGATTGCTTAGCATATTGATGGCGAGCAAATTGAGTTTTTACAATATCTGTTTCTATTCTAATGTTTTCTCTTCTATTTGTCTTTGTGTTTATGTCTATAATTACTGTTTTATGCCTGCTTAATATTAGTTGTAGTATATATAGCTTTCTCACACTCAATAAGTTATTAATTGAGTATAGCTCTTTTGTGGGGAATCGGTAAGGTTTACAGTACATAACTTTTAGTAAAGCTCGTTGACTACGTTCCAATTCAAGGAATTTAATTTTTGACGCTCCTCCCCACACTGGGATGCAGTAGGACAGTATTGATAGAGAAATACCGAGCATAGCCCTTTCCATAGCCCGCTGCGCTACTCTGAGCTTGTGGATTAGGCCAATAGTAAAGCACCACGTCTCGGATCCGTATATCATCACTGGCAATACACACTGCTCGAACGCCTTCGACTTCAGGCACTGAGGTAGTGTTTTGGACGATAAGATATGACGCAGTTTCCCGAACGCAGCCCGGGTTGGATTCTACGAGTGACTTCTTTCTCAAAGTTGGACTTACTCATCTGGATCACTTGTCCCAGGTAATTGTATTCGTCTACAACTTCGAGAGCAGCGCCGTCAATAACAACCGGTACGGGTGTGACATGGACATTCGACATAACCTTCGTCTTGTCCATGTTCATCTTAAGAACCATCTGTTTTGAGGCGCTGTTCAAGTCCCCAAGCATTATACTAAGTTCTTCCAGGGAGCCCGCCCGGATGACTATATCATCGGCATATCGCAGGTGTGCAGATGTATTCGCCATTGATAAAATAAATAAAAAAAAAACATGAGAGGTGTCAAGGGACACCCGGATGTAAGGAAGTTCCTTTCGATTTAAATATTGTTTTGTTGTAGAGCGCCATCTCTGTAAAACTCTCTGAATGCGCTGATTCAGAAAGTTGTACAGTACAGCGCCATCTCTGTAAAATTCTCTGAATCACTTCAAAAAAAGTGTCGTCATTCGTAAGAATCAAAAAGTGTCGTAATTTTTCGTCTAGCCCCCTTTCACAACGCGCGATAAGGAACTTCGTTCCAATAACGCGTTGAGGAGGTTGAGTTGAGGAGCTATGTAGGTTCTCTCTGCGTATTCTACCGTCTGTATAATGGGAAATGTTCTGAAGAACTGTTTGGTTTACTACCTGCAGTTCATTTTCGTCACCGCACACAGCGTACCAGGTTCCATCAACACTATCTGGATACCTGGCGTTCGTCCACAGTCCGGTTCTCACGTCATTTTCTACCTCGCACGTGTAAACTGTGGAACAAACTACCTGCATCGGTGTTCCCTCTAAGCTATGACATAGGGTCCTTCAAGAAGCGGGTCTATCGTCATCTTCTTGGCTTGCAACGCGTTGGTGACGCCCCTGGTGTTGCTAATGTCCATGGGCAGCGGTGATCACTTACCATCAGGTGACCCGTCTGCTCGTTTGCCTGCTCAAAGCATAAAAAAAAAATAACGCTTCACACTCATAGCCCCACACTAGGATTCCCTGTGTCGGGTGTCCATGGACAACACACAAGACAAGGACATTCACACCCAGACCGAGAACAGAAATTCAAACTCATCATTCAAATTTCCGCCTCGCTGGGAATCGAACCCAGAACCCTTGGCGCGGCGATTCGGCATGGTGACCATTGCGCCACACGGGTCGTCAAACACCCACGGGACTTCAATACTTCTATATACCGGTACTCGATCCGGCACTGCTGGGGAGAATTTAGTACCGTCCAGGTCTCGATAGAATCAAAGGCTTTCTCATAGTCCACATAGGCAACACATAGCGGCTGATTACCTCGGTCTTCTGTATAATCTGCCGCAGTGTGTGTATGTGGTCTATAGTACTGTAGCCTTTTCGGAATCCTGCTTGTTCGGGAGGCTGAAAGTCATCAAGCCTGCGTGCAATGCGATATGTGAGCAGCCTCGGAAACAGCTTATAAACGTGGCTCAGAATTGTAGTTCTTCAAAATGGCTTTATCGCCCTTCTTGAAGAACAGCGTCACAACACTTCTGCCCCACGCTTCCGGACTAGTTCCAGTGTTGATGACGGAATCGAATAGTTTTTGGAGCGCCACTAGAAGGGGGTTTCCTTCAGCTCTTAGAAGCTCGGTTGTGATTCCGTCATCTCCCGGTGTCTTATTGTTCTTAAGTTATTTGAGAGCCTCTCTAAACTCATACAGGCTAACGTCCGGGATATCCTCTGTGTAGTGTTGGGTCAGTTTAGCTCGCTTGTCGCTCTCCTCGCGAGGAGATGGAGCTTGAGAGGAGGCATACAACCGTCCGTAGTATCTCTCAGTTTCGTACTTCAGTGCCGAACTCGGTCTTCAACCTCGTAAGCTGACCTTGCCCAGTAGATAGATCCTTAGCGAACACTTTTGAGCCCTGGCGCTAAACAATAACTTATCTAAAATACTTAAATAATGGTGAATCGCGAGGTTTGACAACGGCACGAAGTGCGCGTAACCATCCTCTCCGACACAAGAAGGGTGATTGAAGCGCCTGCGCATCAGCCCGTACTTAAATATTACCATCTGACTTACTCGCAATTTGCTTTAATTTGTATGGTTTAACCATAAATTTTTGTATGCAATAAAAAATTGTAAAGTAGTTTAATGCCAAAAATGAAACTAGTACAGTCAGTTTAAATGCACATGTTATTTGTGAAAAAAAACAAGTAAATTTGTTTTATTGTATTAAAATAGGTTCTAGAAATAACAGTAAAACGACTCAACGCATAATGTTACCTTATTTTGGATAGGTAAAATGTATTATCTTGGAAACAATAGCATTTTAGAATACAGTAAAATGTATTAACTTACAATGACTAACATTTAAAATCGGAGTAAAATGTTTTAATTCTATTGATGAAGAAAAATCAAGTTGGGTATAATGTATCAATTACAAAAATGATAATATTATAATTTGGTAAATTGTTTTAACATTTAAATTTAGTTAAAGTCAAGCAAGGCAAAGTAACATAAGGTAAAATTTTTAGTTGAGATGTGTTTTAATGACAAAATCCACTATTTACTGTACAGTTAAAACACAAAAAAATATGAAAAACTTCAAAAACACTGGTGTATTAACGACCATAAAAGTCTTCAGATCGAGCTGAAACTAGGACCATTCGAAAGAGAAAATTCTCCCGATTCCAACGATGTATATAACTCGATATCGCCTAAAATGGCGGTTAATACATTATGCCTTTCCACCGTCGATATTATACACGTGAAAGTTTGTGAAGATGTATGGATGATTGATATTCTTTCACGCAAAATCTACTGAACGAATTTCATGAAAAACTCATTTAGCAGTTAGACGATGACTTGGAATAAGATTTAGGACTAGGAATAAGATTTAGGCTTTAACCCATTAATGGTCCACTACTGGGCACGGGTCTCTCCTCATGAGGAGGCCTAGAGCATACTCCACCACGCTACTCCAGTGCGGTAGTGG
The DNA here is from genome assembly GCA_963932265.1 of Thymelicus lineola. Lineage (NCBI taxonomy): Eukaryota > Metazoa > Arthropoda > Insecta > Lepidoptera > Hesperiidae > Thymelicus > Thymelicus lineola. The sequence goes on along the minus strand of OZ010693.1, from coordinate 2,525,423 downwards.
ATTAGGACACTGATCATCCCAAAAAATGCGGTTGAACTCGCGGGCAGAGCACAATACGTACATATTCTTGAGAGGATGTTGGCCATAGTAATACCGAATCGCCGCTTTCAATAAATAAATAAAACATGAGAGGTGTCAAGGGACACCCGGATGGAACGAAGTTCCTTTCGATTTAAGTATTGTTTTTAAGTATAATACGGGTACTCACGATATATATATTTTATATTATACGCCGATATTTCGACCCCGTTACAGGGATCGTGGTCACGGCTAGACTGCGGTGGCGCGGAGAAACTCTTGACAGGTTGACAAACGACGTTGATATTAGTCTTTGACGGATGACGGATGTCAAGAACCGGATGCTGGATGTCGGATGACGCTTGACACTAATACATCAGTCTGTCAACCTTACGTCTCGATCGTTTTTGAGCTTTGTGAACCATATCACGACACACTACACTGATTACATCTTGCCGCACAACACTCGACACTTTTCGAGATTTACATAAACTAACCACTGGATTCCACGTCGGTGCCAATTTAAAACCGTCCTCCCTATTAAAATTTTTGGGGTGTTTTTTGATTTCTATGGCTTCACGTACTAGCCGAGGTATGTGGTGGCCCCAAAAATTTTAATAGGGAGGACGGTTTTAAATTGGCACCGACGTGGAATCCAGTGGTTAGTTTATGTAAATCTCGAAAAGTGTCGAGTGTTGTGCGGCAAGATGTAATCAGTGTAGTGTGTCGTGATATGGTTCACAAAGCTCAAAAACGATCGAGACGTAAGGTTGACAGACTGATGTATTAGTGTCAAGCGTCATCCGACATCCAGCATCCGGTTCTTGACATCCGTCATCCGTCCAAGACTAATATCAACGTCGTTTGTCAACCTGTCAAGAGTTTCTCCGCGCCACCGCAGTCTAGCCGTGACCACGATCCCTGTAACGGGGTCGAAATATCGGCGTATAATATAAAATATATATATCGTGAGTACCCGTATTATACTTAAAATGTTTTCAGTCCGCGATGAATTAAGTCTAAAATCATGTATTAAGTATTGTTTTTTGAAGTGATTCAGAAAGTTTTACAGAGCTGACGCAGAGTGTCGTAAGAATTTTTTCCGTCTAGCCCCCTTTCACAACGCGCATTATGGAACTTCGTTCCAAAATCCGAACAGAAACAAGATAGCTTAAACCTTCGCAACATTAAGATTTTTTATCTCAGTCAAGTTCTAAATGATCTTTTTATACGCTAACCATGAATTTATTAACTCTACACTATTCTACAGGGACATTAATAAGGCTTAGCAACGCCACTAACGAATGTAATCCCTGGTCATTGTCTCTGGACCACTGCCGGGAGACATGGATTAAACAAAATACCTCATCGCTCTCACAAGGTCACGTAAATCTTTGCAAATGTTGCCTTGCATTTAAATACAGCAAATGAGATAACTAATTTAATGTAATAATTGCTTTATAACAGTGACCACTAAATTAGGTGGTCTACAACGCTGCTCCAATGAGGCTTGTAATTTTTATTTAAGCTGATGAACGTGCAGACTTATTCTAAAACAGAGAATTTTTCAACAAATCCAGACTTGAAAGCCAATACAGTATTGATATCTCTGAAAATACTAAGTTGATCTTGATTATGAATAAAGAAATGTAAATTGCTCTATATTTTCAGAAACACCATAAACAAACAACACAAAAATAATTTGTTTTTAACATACTCAACTATATGTTATGTAATATTAATAACTACGAGTATTTGATAATAATTATTATCTTTTGCATCAGATCATTAATATCTATACCCCTTCAAAATAATCCCACCTTCATTTGTAGTTTGTACACACCATAATCCATAGCCAAAGACAATTAAGGATCCAAACAATATTAAAAGCAAAGTCAGCCATAATACATTGTTGTATCATAATAACAACCAAAACGACATAACCGTTATCTGTGTTGAACCAGACTGTTCGAGTGTACAAAGAGTCAGTTGAATATTTTTATGTGTGTTACAAATCTGTTACTTTTACTGGCATTAATTTTTTTATAAACGTAATGTTTAATTTGTATATAAAATTTGTATTATTATCTACCCTTGAAACCTTCCTGGCTAGCTATCACCCTGGCTTGAGTATTGGTGACCCGAACGGACACACGTAAGTGTATTGCATCAAGAGTCGATAATAATATTCTAAGGAAAATATCACGATGGCATCTTCGCAATGTATGACCGCTGAGGACGAGCTACACGAGATGTCTGCGATAGAGAAAATGGCTCGCAGCATCGAAGAACTGTCGCAGCAGGTTGCCGATCAACCGGTGCTAGCTCACGCTCAACCACTAGAGGGAGTTCTCCGCCAGCGAGGTCCTACTGGGTGCTAGTAGCCTGGTATCACAAGAGATTAGGGAGCAAATCCACGAAGTATCGCGAACCGTGTTCATTCCAGCTGGGAAACGCTGGGAACTGGGCTGGGAACGGGCAGTCAGTGAATGCGGTGGAGTGGGACTGTGATGAAGTAATTAGTCACCCGCCAACGATTCGTGGTGTTCCAGCACTAGCCCCCAAACTATCCTTTCTGTCGTTTCTCTACTTGGCCGTCAACACATCGATTACGCTTTTGGTCACATCCTCCATCATACTACTATCTACCACTATCACCATCAACCATCACCATCACCTGCAACTTACCAACTTACGCTCGTCTTCTCTTTTTTGGTCTATAAGTGGAGATGATCCACCACATTTGTCGCTTATTTTTTTATGTCGTTGATAAACGGGCAGACGATCTACCAGATGGTAAGTGTCCATCGTCGTCCATCGACTTCAGTAACAGCAAAACTATCATCGATGAGAGAAGGAAAGAACTAGCTTCCAAGCTATACGATGAGGCATTTGACGGCTGACTCAAGGGAGGGAGAAGAATTTTTGAAGAAATATAATCGTATTAAAAATGCACCAAATTTTGGAGTTAGCCAAGTAATTCAGGGACAGATGCGGCGGCTGTGGCCAACAGTGTCACTACCGTTTAAATGAATGAATATTTGATATTGAGCGGCCACCGATACTGTGCAGGGTTTGATTCCTGTAGACGCTCCAGCATTTTGTAACTGTTACGGACATGTCTTTACGTAATTTGCTTGAAATGCATGTTTTAAAGTCATTTAATAATACATATTTATTGGACGTGCAGTTTCGTTATACTTTGTAGAATATGGTATTTAATAATCATCTTTGTTGTCTGTAGAGAAAGAATCTAAATTTTCCCAAAAAATAAGCGACTTAAACAAAATCGTCCTTGAAAAAGTACCATATAAATTAGCGTTGAATATAATATATATCAATGTCTGCGTGTTTATTATAACTAATATATGATGTTTGAGGATTAACCTAAATGAATCTCTTCGCCAGAAGACATTTTGGATAAATAAATAAATAAATCCAAATTGGTTGAAACAATTCAGTTGATAAATGACGCAGTTCTCAAGTAATAAATGTTAAAAAATACAAATCAACTAAAACCATCTATCTCTTTTTTTTAAAAGGAGATAGATGGTTTTAAATTAATTTAGTAGTCATAAATTAAAATAATAATGAAGGGAACTGAAACGTCTTTCAAAGTTATTGAATTTAATTATAGAGTGGGTGCGTTTTTGACTTTGTATTTTATTAGAAAAAGTTTGCTTAATGACGCAAATAATAAAGTTTCTATCTAAATTATCAAGACTGGCCACTGATCACCCAACGTATGGTAAACCTAGGCTTAGCAGAGAATGCTCTGCTGTGGATAACGTGTTCCTAACATCGGTTGGCAGGCTGCCAATCAGCTAATTTCGGATAAATTCGATAGTCATATCGAAGTTTACTTTGCGTTGTTTTCCAACTTAAGAATCACTTTCAAATTAAATTTCAAACAGCAAAGTTCGATATAAAGTTTTCCACAAAAAACAAAGTCTTTGACTGTGTCTCAATACGATCTTAAAAGATTTTTCATAAAGTTTTTAATAAATGTGGAAGGTTTCAATGTATAAACATGCGGGAATGTCAAAACAAAAGCTTATCTATAATAAGTAAAGTGAATAGAGTGTTAGCATGTAAACCCTGAAAAGTTCTAAAGTTCCTAAAGGCATGAAAAGTTCCAACACTTGGGCACTAGCCCTTCGACTAAGCAGCATTGGAGCAGCGTGATTGAATGCTGTAGGCCACCTCAAGAGGAGAGACCCGTGCTCAGTAGTGGGCCATTAATGGGTTGAAGCTAGCCAGCCAACTGCACAGATAGATTCGGGGCTACTCTTTTTTTTTACAAAAAATAAGTTAGTGCTTGACCATAATCCCACCTGATGGTAAGTGAAAATATGGTCCTGGATGGTGAGCGCACTAACTTAATAAAAGCCTATTCACTCTTTTCTTGAAGTCATCCACGTCATAGGTGGGTGGGAACGCAGACGCAGACAATCTTTTCCAATCCTTCGCGGTGTGCATAATGAATGACGATGCAAACCGCCTCGTCCGTACCGGTGGGATGTCTACCACGAAAGGGTGGATACCCGCCGTGCGTCGTGTCGTTCGATGGAGGAACGGGGAAGGGGAAATTAATTCAAATAATACTCTCACATTGTGATGAGTACAGGCCAGTCAAACATGCTGTGCTGACCAAGTTCGTTAAACGCTTGAAAGAGCTTACTTACGAGTTCCAACTCAAAAGGCTATCTACCTACAAATCTATCTACCTGCAAATAACATACTATTTTACATTTCCTAGCCCATCTGGTTGATAACATGTGCATGAGGTATGATGACCTTCTGCAACCCGTGTCTAACGGGCCTGGAGAGCTGCCAATCTGCTAATTTTATGCATAAAATAATAATATTCTGATAGCATCGATCGCTATCTATGTAGATGTGGGAGTCCGATATCGTTTTAACAGCAAACTTAAATGTCAGTACGAGTATCATAGATGTAAGATTGGAATTTTAGTGGCCATTTTTAACCAACAACGTTTGGTCATCCTAAAAATGGCGATGGCGTAATTTGATTTTTGAAAAGTGTTTGTAAATTTTTAGTAAAAAATATTTTTTTTCGTAGCCCTCGTAGCCTAGTTGGTGACCCTACCTGCGAAGCGAGAGGTCCCGGATTCGAATCCCCGCCGAGGCTATATTTGTACTCAAGTCATGGGTTTGCGTTTTCCAAGCCACCCGCTGCATAGGGAATCCTAATGCGATAGTTATGCAATTGCAAGCGTTTATTGTTTTACTAGTTTATCTATATAGGTGCAATTTTTAATGGTAAAATTAATAGTAGGTAAGTTTCATAACAGAAGTTACTAGGATGTGCACTTCAAAGACCACTTGATGGTCAGTAGTTAGCCTCACTCTTGTTTTCTCTTAGCCTATCTATACTAATAAGCTTTATGCTGAAGACTGAAGAGCTTGTTTGGTTGACCGCGCTAATCTTAGAAACTACTAGTTCGAATTGAAAAATTCTTTTTGTGTTTGATAGTCCATTTATTGAGGAAGGCTATAGGCTATATAACATCATAATGTATTCAAGTAGTTAGTTTTTTCCACAAATTAATGCGGGTGAAACCGCGCGGCACAGCTAGTGTTATATATATTATGTTATATTATATGAGATTATGTTATATAAAGTATGTTTACCCACCTTTTCCCCGCAGTTGTCGGGCAGAAGTAGCGAGCCGTGACCTGACTTCCCAGGGCACACCACGCTTAGATCTGATAACAGAATATTATTGTTAACACGTCAAAGTGGCATCGGTGACAACTTTATAACTACTTTGTTACACCATTTACTTTACTTTATGGTTCAGATGACGTAAAAACGTTTGACACGTCTTGTGCAACTTACAAATTATGTTATATACAATGGATTATATTCGCTCTCATTCTCAAACCCTTGCACTTCAATTTCCCGTCTTGCAAGACATTACATGGACACACCAAGTGAGACGCATACACAAGGCGTTCCTATTTACTAATTTCATACTTTCTATAGACGTCAGTAAAACAATGAGAGATCAGAAACGATCGAGAACAATCAATGAGTTTGCTCCAATCTTTTGAAGTTTAACTGGAAAGGAATAAACTATGCAATCTAAAATATTTTTGTCCTAGTAAGTTACAAAAACATCCGTAAAAACTTAAACATTCATAATTTTAGTAGGATAGCTACTTAATTATAATAATACCTACTCAAAGTTATGCTACTAAAAGTCATCTAATTACCGACTTTACCCTAAAGGCAATAAGCTATTACTATCGCTTATCATTCATATTGATAGAAGCAATCTGGCACCAAGTTAGCATTATAATAAAAATCCTTAATTTTCATTTGCAAATAAATAAACCTAAGTATCTTATTTCATTAAAAAAATTAATAATAAAAACCACTGAGCCGACTCGCTTATAATATCATCAAAAGAAGTTGTAAAGAGCTTTGAAGAGCTTTGAGATTCAATAAGTCGACATGAAGAGGGGAGTAAGTTTCATAACCAAATAAGAAAGCAATTTAAAAAAGCTCGAGCGATCTGTGCGAACGATTGGAAATTGAAAATTGTTGGAAGTTGGAATACTATCACTATATCACAGGGATAGTATATAGTATTTGTTTTGCCCTCGTTTAGCACGATACTTTATTAATGCTATTTCATATTCTATAAAGTGGCTCCACCAATCCTCAACGGAGAAGCGTAATGGAGTATGCTCTAGCCCTCCTAAGTGATTAGAATTTAGAAGATACTCGTGTCCTGTAGTTAGCAATGATTGGGTAGAAACCATGCGCGATACAAGTAAAAAATAAAATAAAAATAAAATAACTGTGGGCCTGAGCTGTGGGGTATCATGTTATCATGCATGATATAGGTATTTTATTACATTGCCTTTTCATGTACTCGTAATGACGGCACAGCGTACTAATCTATCAAAATTAACAAAAACAGAGAACTGTCAACATAGTCGACCACAGACATGTATACCTAGAGTAGATGCCGCATGTTCATACATTTCACGTGTAACAGAAAGGATTTTAAATCCTATTTGAGCGCCGTGTCATTTAGTTGGCGTTTTACTGCTATTGGCAATAGATGTCAACTGAAATAACGAAAAATGCCTAATTGTAACGTTTTAAACTGTAGGAATTCTACAAATACAGTTAGCAAAGGTAAAAGAAATATTTCTTTTCATCGTTAAGTAATTTATTTATAAAATTGTGTAGTAATTTATTTTAAAATATTTTTTTTCATATTTATTGCATTTCTACCACGTTTTACAACGAAAAGCACTAACTTACTGTGTACTGCATACTACTCAATACATTGCTGATTTTGGTAGCAAAATTTATACGGCTTGTTTACTGGAACACGCAATGAAAGTAAAACAATCGTTACTATAAATCGTCGCTTAGCTTCGTAGTACGGTGAATATTGTCGTGTTTCTGTAAAATATAGCATATAGTGTTGTTCATTTACTCGGTGTGGTCTCAATGTTAATCGATTTTGAAAACCAATGAATAATAATATTTACATAGAGACAGTTTTTAACAGGCAAATTATTTTTCATTACAATATTAATGTTTCTGTATAGTGATTTTATTCATGATAACATTATAATTAAAGGTTTTCAAGTGACCCCAATATTAAAGCAAAATCAATTATAGCGACGGGGCATAGAGATTGGTTTCCAACAAAACATAGCCGTATATGTTCTATTCATTTCAATGATGACTGTTTTACGGATTCGAAAAAGAAACGAAGGCTGATTTCAAGCGCAATACCGAATATTGATGTACTGTTTTTTTATTTTGAATTTTTAATTAGAAAAAAATATTCGTTTAACTTTAGGTAAGTTTAAATGTGTCCATATGATGTTTTGATTTTCATAAAAGAAATGTTTATAAATATTTTTTTAATTTTCATTTATTTAATTTCTTGAAAGCAAATAATAAACAATCATAATATTTATGATCTCTTTATTTATCTTTACATTTTTGAAGCTTGTGTTTATAATTAACAAACAATCAAGTTAAATAAAACACAAAACTACTTATTCGGTCATATTCAAGCAATATACTATATTATTATGTACAACCAACCAAAGGCATTTTTTATGTTTTACATATTCTACGCGTACAAACGATCATACGATTTTCTATTTACCTAATTATTATCGGTAATCGATTTTGAGAACCATTAATCGTTGTCGAGAATCGGTAACGAATCAGTTTCGAATTGATATCGCTAGGATGGGGAATTTCAGCACTAAATATTCTTGTGACAGCACAATGTGTCAAAAAAAAGTGACACGCTTGGTTCGATACAATTCGAGGTACATGCGTCGTCTATTCTTGATATATGTCTGTGTAGTCGACAGATTAGTAGGATCGCGCAATCAAAGCAAAACTAACGTTGAATTGATAAAATCGGGTGTTTTCAGGCAATAAACGAAAAGTATCCTTGTGCTTGTCAAATTGTGTGTTTTATTTAGTATCCTGGCAATACTGACATATAATTGGCTGGCTGGCTACAGCCTATTAATGGCCCACTACTGGGCACGGGTCTTTCCATTTTAGAAGGATTAGAGCATACTTCACCACGCTGCTCCAGTGCGGATTGGTGGAGTTTTAAAAATAAAACTCACGCCAAATGCTCCTCTCCCCGTTGTAGACTAGGTACTCATCCGAGGCACTGGGTAGGCCTTCGTCGAGCGCGAAGCCTACGTTCAGTCTCCTGTAGAACTCGGACTCGACGAACTTCCCCATTCCCATAGCACCACCCACTTCTTCATCTAAGAGTGTAAACATTCATATTAATTATTTTAATTTATTCATTTATTAGTACATACTAGACGTGTTCCAATACGCTAAAAATTGTCAAACCATTTACGCATTATTGCCTTTAAAATGAAACCAATTTGGGGCACATCGGTTTGATGGTTTCAAAGTTTATGGAATTTTAAAACACATTCGTACGTCGAAACTTAAAAAATGGATGTAGAAAAATTCATTAACTATGTTTACGGACATAAATTAATGAATTTTCTTTTTTCATACGTACATACATAACCATGAAACAGTGTGTGGTCATTATACGTATATTAAGTCTTCCATAATATGATGAAATTCACCAAAATCGTGTCTTTTTAAATATATTTCTCGCACCCATTCGGTTCTACGACAGTGACGACGCCACCGCAGTCTCCGTGTTATAAGAGAATTATCGTGAACATACAGATTATTTCATCGCGCTCCAACCAAAGAACTTTACAAATGCGTTGTCACTAGAAAACTACCTATTTGACGGAGAAAAACGTATTCAGTGTGCGCACTCAATTCGTACGACCACGATCGTAAGTATACGTATGATATGAATTCGTGTCCAAAGTGCGCGCGGCCTATAACGGACATACAAACATTTTTTATGTTTTATTTACAATAGATACAGATTCATCAGTATTCATTATTAATTACATAAAACTAACTGTTACTGACTGACTGACAACGTGTAGTTTATACCAGTGGACCTAGAAGCATGAAACTTTGTAAAGCGAATGGAATTTTTAATATTCATCCCCAAAGGCCCCAAAGGGTCAAAATGAGCGGAAAAGTTTGTACGAGTATGACGATATTATTTCCGTAACAGAAATCTTTATTTTAAGAGTATTTATAGTATATGTGGCTAATTTACATATGTAGCTCAACATTGCAAAATATTAATTGAACAATGAGTATCGGCAGTCCTCAGATTAAAGAAATAAAAGGGGCAGTCAATTTGAGGTTAACTGTGTGAAATACACATTTGACACAAAACTGATTGCTGTAACATCATTAGGTATAGTTCGCCAATCAATAAGTTATCGTTAGAAACTTTTTAAAATACAGTGAGCATATGCCTTGTGGAATCTTTGTAAGGAACGCGTTTTCCTCGTGCACCAACTACGTGTGAATGACTAGTTGTATCATTAGAAATATTAAAAATCATTCCCATTGGCACAACAATTTTTTTTTGTGATTTTTGTTTAATCAGCCGTGTGTATCCTTTTGATTTAATAAAGATAGATAGTCTGTTCGGCAATAGTTATATTGCAAGGAATGCATTATAGAAAATAGTTATGCTTACTTGTGTTAATAGGAAACAAATTGTACAAACGTAGTTGGTCCACGAATAAACTGCGGGGAAAAAATGACCACGTGAATACCACAGGACGAATGAATCTAAAACTCTAGCTCCATCACCTACCGGATACAAAGCTAAGGTGAACCGTCCTCTTGAGTCGGACTCCTTGACTCTTCAACTGTCTGATGGTGTCCAGGTAGATAATGGCCACAGACTTCATGTCCTGAGCCCCACGGCCGTAGATCACCCCGTCTACCAGCTTGGCTTCAAACGGTGGGTAGGTCCAACTTTCCTGGTAATTTTTAAAGAAAGAAAGAAAGAAAAAAAACGTTTATTTCTGTGCCAATTAGGTATACACACGAACGTAGATAACAACAATAAAATAAAGAAAAATATTAAGAATTTTCAAACAATTCACAAAAAAAATTAAGAAAACAAAAAAAAATATAACTAAATTGGTCTGTTACGCTCGAATGCATCCAGAAAATGGAGCTCACTCAGCATAATGCCGTAGTGGTCTACGGCGCTGATTTTCAGTGAGTCCATTTAGTGATGCACGGACGTAAATGTGCTAGATCAGGTATATTTTAACATTGTTTTAGATAAATATGGTCTATCTGTAGGTACCTATCCATTATAATCCATCCACACCGCAGTTTATTTTTATAGAGTAACATATAATTTTTGCGTCCACTTATTCCCATTTATGAAATGTTGCTCAAAACGTGTATCAGCTTATGCTAATTTATATTAGCAATTATAATATACTTAACAAAGAATAGGGTAGCAGTGATAGCCTAGTGGTTAGAACGTTGGTCTCCCGAACGCGGGGGCCCGGGTTCAAATCCTGGCACGCACCTCTAATTTTCAAATATTATGTGCGTATTACAATTTAATTATCACTTGCTTCGGTGAAGGAAAACATCGTGAGGAAACCTGCACACCTCAGAGTTCTCCATAATGTTCTCAAAGGTGTGTGAAGTCTACCAATCCGCACTTGGCCAGCGTGGTAGACTATGGCCTGTACCCCTCACATTGTGAGAAGAGACCCCGAGCCCAGCAGTGGGACAATTATGGGTTGTTGCTTTAACAAAGAATAACATTCGGCTAAAAGTGTATTATTATAATATTATCGTATTGAGTGGAAACATTCTAGTTAAAACAAATTTTATCGATTGAAACAACAAACTTTTTGCTATCAGATGTTATTATTAAACAAAAAATTACTGCGGTTTAGATACATCACAAATACCACAGTACAGATAAGATTGACCAAATCTTTGGCGGCCACCCAATAAATGACATTGCATGTCTAAAGCTTGCCATACCTGATCAAAGGAGGTGGCCAACATGTACCCCGGAAATGGTTAAAATACTCTTATTTGTACAAGGTTTTAGTCCCTTAAAAAGACATGTTTTTCATTTATTAAAACATAACTAGAATTTTAATTTTCTTCTGAACTCCGCCATTAGTAGTCATAATAAATTAACAATAAAAATAAGTTGTATAATCTTCTACTTCCTCCATTGCTATTACTGGAGGTTGACAATTGGCTGACATAAATGCAAATGTCTGCTATATTGACATTTGATTTTTGAGTTTATTTCTGCAAAATAATAATTGTGTTTAATTTTTTGCCGTGAGATGCATTAATTGCGCGGTTGATATTGAGCGTCACTCAATATCTTCGCTAGCAAAAACCTTCAATCCATATTGGTAGAATGGATCACTGCAGTACAGGTATGGCATTTTTCTTTACTATTAAGTAAGTAGTGCTTACAGCTAAGACTAGGTTCACGTGGCAATGTACAATATTACTATGTTTTTATTGCAATATTACTCATAGAATATCTCTCTATTCTTACAAAAAGAAATCTCTCTTTCAAACACTTTTCCACAATTACTTATGTTTTGCAGAATGTCAAACTACAAAAGCTAAAACTCCCCGTAAAAGGAGAATCTCAAGTTCTGAAGATTTTTATTGACGAAATTATCAAAGTAGATATTGTAAGCTTTAATGTAAGGTAAAATTAAAATGTGTACATTATATTTCACAAGTGGGGCAAATGCCTATACAGATGTTGGCCATATCCTTTATTTGTCATACTAGCTGTTGCGCGCAGCTTTGCATACGGAAATTATGTTTTTACTTATTCAAACTTTTATCCTGTTTGTGGGGAAAGCTTTTTAATTTTCCGGGATGAAAAGTTGTCTTAAATATGACCCAGGGTATCAGTAACAACTTTACCAATTTTCATCGAAATCCTTTCAAGTGTTTTTATGTGATGCCCAGACAGACAAACAGACAGACAGACACTGAGTTTTATTATAGTATAGATTTGCAGCGGACTTGTCGCGGCATCCAGTAAACTTGACGGTGTATGGCTATTTGGCTCTATACTCGTAGCTATCTCATGCAAACTGGATACCGCATCAAGTCCGCTGCAAACTTGACAAGTAAACTTGATAATGCTTAAGCTTAATGTTACCTAATGATATTACAAAATCTTTTCTCCATCCTTTCCGTCCTTAGAGTTATCAAGTCACTGTGCTACTATCATCATGATGATATTTATATCAAACAAAAAGCAAACAAAAGCTCAGATATTCAAAACGGATCAATCAAATAGTTTTTGATCGCTTATGGTCGCTATAGGTCTTCTCATGGACTCACCTTATTCTCATTATGGTACGTCCTTTGAACTGTTCTTGTACTCTTTTAAAAAATGCAATTAAATGAGACACCAGTCAGTGAAGCAATAACTCTTTATAAACTTAAAATATTTACGCCAAAACCCAAAGTAATAGCCAATAATTTACTTAATTAAGAAATAGTAGGTTCATAAATCTTTTAAAATTACAGAAGATAATCTGAAAAAAGCCATAAATCTTATGTTAGGGCAAAGGTGATTCAAAATAAATCTCGCAACATTAAAACTTTTTGCTATAAACCGATATTAACTGGAATACGATGATATTCCCAAGAGATATGATCGTTATAAAGGATAGAGCATAATTTCAAGAAGTCATTTTATAGAAACTGCCGTGGTCAGCTATTAGAAATAGCAATTTTATTAGGTCTTTTGTCTTAGTTAAAATATGAGATATTGTCCATTAGACTATCGATTTCAAAATGCTTAATGGACAATTTTATGATGAATAAATTATCAGGACATCTGGCTTTGAGAGCAGATTTAATTATAGTCACAATTTTAATTAGTACGGTAGCTCTTGCACCTGTGTGTTGATTGCAAAAGTTTTCTTAGTTCAAAGGCGAACAGAAGAAAGTATATTGATTTCTTGCCAAACAGGGATTGTCTCTACATACATATATATCATGATTTATGACATATCTCCCTGTTTCAGTTACGATAGCGGTCGGTCGACATACTTATAGTCCAGTCAAGGAATGACTCAAAAGAGGGTATAGAGTGCGTGAGCGGGAACCTAAGCGATTTCTTCAGAAACTTATTCAGGGTGCTTAGGGTGATAAAATACTAAAAGTCCCCGCGTCTAGGAGGTGAGCCGGAGGGAGGGGGGGGTTACAAAGGTCTCAATTTTAGGTTTTTCGCCAATATCTCAAAAACGGTGCGTTATAGCGAAAAATGTTCTAAGATGAAATGAAAGCATATAAAATTCTCTATAACTTTAATTCTATACACTTTTTCCGTATCTCCGACCGTTTTTGAACTATACGCTCCAGAAATGTAGCAATTTAAGTTATTCAGCGGGATAACAGCGTGATTCACATCAGCTGTCGTAAAAATTACACCTGAACTGATACCATTAAAAATATATTAGGCAGGCATCTTTATATAATGAAGAGGCAGTTCCGTTGCAGCTCAGATTTTCTGCTGCACCAATTGACTTCAAAAATCATTGTTTTTATGTACATATTGCCTTAATGAAGATATAAAAAAGCCTTTGAACAAAAGGCGGGTTGTACATTCAGTTGAGACTCTAGCTGCTAAATATTGTATCAAGCAGGTATGTTCTTCGAGAAATGATGCCTGGGGTAACGAAGTTCTTGATATTTTTTCCTGCATTACCGATATTGTTGCTGAAGGAGCAAAATATCACGAAGACACTCACTCACTTGTGAAGCCTGTCAGTTACCCAAAACTCTACAAAACTGAGATCTCTAGAGATACCCATGTCGTAGAGGCTATGGAAGAAATATTTGCTTACATGGATTACTTTCCCACGATGAGATACTCGTTTTTTTTGTTTGTTTTTGTTTAAAGGCTTTTTTATATCTTCATTAAGGCAACATGCACATAAAAAATCAATTATTCTTGAAGGCAAATGGTGGAGCAGAAGGTTTGAGCTGCGACTGCCCTGCCTCTTCATTAGATAAAGATGCCTGCCTAACGTCTTTTTTGATGGTATCAATTCGGGTGTCATTTTTACGACAGCTGATGTAAATCAAAAGGGATGTCAAGTCAAGGAAACTTCGATATTTGCCGTCTTTCCTTTCCTTACTAGATTTAATACGACCCAGTATTCCCTTTCCTTTCCCTTAGAGACATCGTTACTTCCTTCAACGACATTCTCATCATACAAAATGCATACAGGACTCTTATTAGTACTCATGTTGGATAACCCAATTGTGTTACTAATAATAGTGTATGTATATCTGAAAAGAATATTTTGTGGCTGCCCCCCTGCGTTACCGGCTAGGCTACCGTGCCAGACAAAATAAAATTGCGAAAACCTATGACATAAGCCCGAAGGCAAGTATACAATATCAATAGGAGTTTTAGCCAATAAGGTCGCGTTTCCTACAGCGAGCATTAAAGATATTGAGCGAAAAGAAATCGTCATCAATATCATGATTGTTTTCCCGCCTCTGCTCAGTTATCCACTGTTATAAAAAACGCGATTTCTTACTGCCTTTGCTACGTGGAGGTACTCCCAGCTTAGGTTACTATAAATTTTAAGATAATTTTCGCATCAGGTAATGGTTATCACGCTGAATTACTTTAATTTCGACATTTCTGGAGCGTGTAGTTCAAAAACGGTTGGAGATATAGAAAAAGTGTACAGAATTAAAGTTATAGAGAATTTTATAAGCTTTCATTTCATCTTAGAACATTTTTCGCTACCACGCACCGTTTTTGAGATATTGGCGAAAAACCTAAAATGAAGACCTTTGTAACCCCCCCCTCCCTCCGGCTCGCCTCCTAGACGCGGGGACTTTTAGTATGTTATCCCCCTAAGCACCCTGAATAAGTTTCTAAAGAAATCGCTTAGGTTCCCGCTCACGCACTCTACAACTACTTTATTGACTGTACTATTAGTGTTTAAAAGTCATAAATTTTGTCCATTATATCTTACCTGCATCTGATTTTATATTAAAATATATTTATATTTACTAAGGATATATACATAAAAATGTTAGCTTGGTTTGTGTCATATATGTACGCTTCAGAAACTTAAAAAGTTCTTCACCGATTGAGCTCAAATGATTCAATCAATATATGTACCTACTATTATTCTTGAGCGTTTCCGTGCTTGGGAAGGCTGTCGGTCCCGGTTGTTATTGTAAGATAACAGTCGTTAAGCCATCTCGAAGGCCCTCGGGTGGCATAATTTCTGACATTCGGGTTGGCCACTAACACCTCCACCAATCCGCACTGGAGCAGCGTGGTGGTGTATGCTCTAGGCCTCCTCAAGGGGAGAGACCCGTGCTCAGTAGTGGGCCATTAATGGGTTGAAGTCAATTATTTTAATTTATATTAAAATAAGTATATATTATCGAGTGCCTTCTGAACAAAATCAATTTACCTCAAAAACGGGAACGACATCCATGTGAGAGTTGAGCAATATGGCGGGTTCCTTGGGCTGCAGACCTTTCCAGGTCATCACTAGTACTGGCTTCTTGGGTACCAGCTCGTACACCTGGACATCTAGGTCTAACTCCTGGGCTTTCCCCTTAAGGAAGTAGAGACAATCATCTGGACAAACAAACACTTAAATACATAGATATAATCTCTTTATAGTTTGCACAACACAGTATGTTGACCCAGGATTTATAGTAAGAAGTACAAAACGAGACTCCGTGCTGTTGCTGTCTAGCAGGGAAAAGGAAAAGAGAGATGTCCTCAACGCAATCTAGTAATGCCTATTTACTCTTACCGTGGATAAGATCTGTCATCGGGTAGCAATGCGAAATAGGTACTTAAACGCAGACAAAAGTTCCAATCCTTTTCAGTACGTTTTTTAAAGAATGAAATGACTAATTAAGCCTAGATACTGTAAAATGTACCGTAATTGATGTGTGGATGCACGGAGCGAATCCGCAGGTAGTCCTGAAGGTTCTTCACCACCCACTCGTTGGAATAGTCCTGTTCCGACATGTTTACACTGGTCAAATACGTTACTGAGTTTGAACTATTCATGTGAGAACTGCCATCAATTAATTATATATACTCATGGTGTGCATACAATTGAGGAGATTGGGGGAATTGAGTTACACGATAGTCTAGCGGTTAGAACGTTGGTCTCCCGCACACAGGGACCCGAGTTCAAATCCTGGCACGCACCTCTAATTTTCAAATATTATGTGCGTATTCCAAGTTAATAATCACTTGCTTCCCTGAAGGAAAACATCGTGAGGAAATCTGCACACTGGAGAGTTCTCCATAAAGTTCTCAAAGGTGTGTGAAGTCTTCCAATGTCTCACGTAGTGAGATGAGACCCGAGCCCAGTAGTAGCAACACTGTTATGTTGTGATGATGATGATGTTATTATCATCACCCAAAAACAAAGTAAAACCCAAAAACATTATTAATTTATTACTTCTTATATGTATATAGTTAGTTCCATATTTTCAACTGAATTTCAGTTCTAGCTCATAGATCAGTGTCAAAATTTATTACAATATTCCATCGGACGAGACAAGAACCAATATAAATTTATATAACCGAGGTAGAAATTCGAGATGAATCCATTCACATTTTTAAAGGTTGGTACTAAATTGTCACAGACTTAAAAAAATAACAGACGGATTCTCAGCAACAAATTCAGTGAGGAAACCATAGTAATACCAACTCCTCTATTCGTACAGGTATCACACGCACACATTGACACCATGATGTTATAATCGGCCGCCATTACCGCGTCGCGGTCGGACCGCACTAAGAATTATGCACATAATATGGTAAGCGGGCGTCGTCACTCTCGATAAGACAAGGTGACTTCCGAGTTATTTTAACGTCCGTGTAAATTGTACAAAATTTTGACCAATGCTCGTATCGTCAGGATGGCCGAGCGGTCTAAGGCGCTGCGTTCAGGTCGCAGTCCACTTCTGTGGGCGTGGGTTCGAATCCCACTTCTGACACGTAGCTTGCAATATGTTACTTTTATTCCACGCTACATTTTTTCATATTTTACATATTAATACGTGAAGCAAAACTTTGGACTCCTTTTGATCATAAAAAGAATTACGCGGATGGAGTATGAAATGTGGCACAAAGTTTACGGAGAAGGAGCTTAGAGATAATATTTTTGTAATTATGCATTAAAAAACATATAATTAATAAAATAAACATTGCACATAAAATATCAACTTGAAGTAACCCTTTTGACAGCTCAAGTCAAATGTTGACCGTAGAGTGGGTTTTTAGTTTGTATTAAAACGCTTGAAAATAATAATATGTTGCAGTTATATTTGAGGCTATCAAATTCGGACGGATAGAGAGGACTACTACATGTTTCATGCTTAAGTGTTGATCAAGGTATGAAATACAAAAAATCATTACAGTTGAAATCTGTAAAATCTATTATGATATGATACTTTGTATTCCGTGATGATACTCACAGAATTGATACAATTAGTTTACGTCACTGTTTTCTGACTTATAAATTAAACGAACACGCGCATTGGTTGTCGGCCAATAAACTGTAAAGATGAATGTCAAAGGTACGAAACCGATTTAGATTCGGAGAGATTTCGGAAGATCGCGAGTTATTTACGACCGGGATTTATCTGAGCTGCTATGAAGCTGTGCACATAAACGTGATCCAACGATTGTTCAAACATGTTTTGAAATGACCCGTCATGGATACCATCCATTGTAGGTGTTGAAGGATCGAAGTAGTCTATGCTCAAAGCATAGGACAACTTAAGAATGTATTTACCATGTGCACCTTCGTACTGAGTGGACGTGTATTAAATCTCGCTAAAAAAGTCATAATCAGTGCTTTACCAACTTAATCACTATTTTAACTGCAAAGTGAACTATAACCGCATAAACTGTTTTATCAATTACGCTGTTTCAATCCTGCGCGCTGCACTTTAAAACAATAGAACGCGACCAGTGACACCCAGCGCAGGGGCACCTCACCCCCGCGAGAGCGAAACCGTTGTTATTTTTTGACTCTCTCTCGCATCGATACGCCGTATGCAGTGTACAGTGCAGAACACAGGTTTAGTTACTTAAAACAAGATAAGTGTATGTACACTTGCACCTCCAATATACGCGTGGGAACTTGTGGTGAGTGGCGTTACCTGATAATTTTTACTAATATAATACCATGAGTACTCAAAGATCGCCAACTAAATGTACAATAACGGGCAGCGGTTCACAGCCAGATTTATCTAAAATGAGTGCTGTGGACTCTAATATAACGTACCGCAAAAGAAAGCAGCCCGAGCAAGAATGTAACTGTTCTAGCGAAATAAAAGAGATGCGGATAGAACTCTCAAGAATTAGTCAGTTGTTAGAAAAGTATGCTGAGTCTAACGAAGGTATTATTAGTAACATGCAATTGAACATGACAGAGGTTAAGAACCAAATATTGGAAATAAAATCATCGCACGAACAAACTATTAACATGCTTAGGACCAATGTAACAGAAGTAAAAACTCAGTTAAATGAGATACAAACGTCAACAAACACAATTGTAGAAGAGCAAAAAAATATCAAAATACACGTAACACAATTAGAATCACAAGTGTCTGAAGGTGAAAATAGAATAAAACAAATTGAATCTGATCTCAAAACTCTTCAATCTGCCTCCCTAAATTTATCACTTAAGCCTGAAAGTTATTTTAATGTTAATGAACAGATTATTAGAGAAATTCAAGACCGTAAGTATAGAGAAAAGAACATTATACTTCTTGGTTTGCCGGAACAGACTTCCACCAGTGCTGAAGAAAGAGCCGCTAAAGACATGAGCAATGTGTTGGAAATAACATCATTAGTCAGTGAAACCATCTCGAAACCAATTAAAGTTACTAGGATTGGAAAATATTCGACAGATAAATCGCGCAGAGTGAAAGTATGTTACGACTCAGTAGAAACTCCAAAGGAACTCTTGAAAAATAAAAATAAACTGCCGCCAAACGTTAAAATATTTTCGGATCAAACTGTAGCTCAACAAAAATACTTTAATAACATAAAGCAAGAACTAGTGGCTCGTGAAAAAAATGGTGAGAAAGATCTAACCATAAAGTATATAAAGGGGGCACCTACCATAGTAAAGCACACTGCAAAAAACTCAAATTAAATAATGAAGCACCTTTTGATATTTCTGCTACAAATACCTACCAGATACTTGACAACTATCAAGACATACAGAACAATAAAACGCGTTTGAAATTTTTCTATCTTAATGCTAGGAGCATTTGCAGTAAAGGTAAATTTGAAGAACTTAACTGTGTACTACGATCTATGTCAAGTATTATACATATCGTACTAGTAACGGAAACATGGATTACATCAGAAACGCAAGCCCTGCTTTTACAAATACCTAATTACACACACTATTATAATTATAGAACCGATTCGAGAGGTGGCGGAGTGTCTGCTTTTGTTCACAATGATTTAAAACATAGTTTAACTGAATCAAAGTACACAGGAGGAAATAATTATTTGTGGATCAAAGTTGAGAGATATGCACTTGATATAGGACTTATTTACAATCCTGGAGATACAAATTTTACAGATTTCCTCAAAGAGTATGACTCACAGCTACAGCGAAGAAAAAGAGCAATTGTCTTCGGAGATTTTAACATAGATCTACTCACAAAAGATAACAAATCCAAGAAATATAAAGACATTTTAAAAGAGAACGGGCACACGCTTATAAATAAAATCTCAAAAAAATTCTGCACTAGAGAATGTCCAACCAAAAACTCAATTATAGACCACGTTGCCACCAATTTAAAAAATGATTACTTCCATATGGCAATAATAAACTCATCTATGACTGATCATAAACAGATATACTTAGAACTAAAGAAAATAAAATCCCCCCCTAAAATTCGTTTACAATATACAGCTATTGATTATAGTAAAATGACCAGCGCACTTAAAGATATTGATTTTAACAAAATGAATAGCGAGTACATCGATTTGGAAAATATAATAATGTCCTTAAAGGAAGAATGCAAGATATCCAAGACCAAAATTTTAAATCCTCCTCTACAGGATTGGATAAATGCGAATATTATAACTGCTTTGAATCACAGGAACATGTTATGGGCGAAACTTATGAAAAACCCTGATGACGACTCCTTAAGAGAAGAATTTACCGAATCTAAATATAAGGTAGCTAAACTAATCCAAGAAACCAAAAATGATTATTATTTGAATGAATTTATGAAATGTAATAAAAAACCTAAGAAAATGTGGCAGTTAGTTAACACATTAGCGAATAACAAAGTAAAACAATGTTGTGCTCCCTCGAAACTTGTTCTAGATTGTAATATTGTCTCCGATTTGAATGAAATTTGTGAAGTCTTTAATGAATACTTTTCGAATATTGGGCACATACTTACCAGCCAAATTCCCCATCCCTCTCAAATCCCAATTAAAGAAGTAACTTCTGTAGAACTTTCTGACTTTGAAAAGTGTACTGAAACTGAACTTATTACAATCGTTAATAACTTGGAATCCAACTGTAGTGTCGGAGTAGATAATATTAGTACGAAAATCTTAAAATCTATTATAAACCACATAGCAAGCCATCTTACAAAATGCTTTAACAAACTTTTATTGCAAGGAAAATTTCCGGATTCTTTAAAATTAGCTAAAGTTACACCGATTTATAAATCAGTATCTGTTTTGCCCGTACTATCGAAGGTTTTAGAAAAAGTTTTACAAAAGCGATTAGACAAATATTTAAATACTATAAATTTCATTTCAGAACGACAGTACGGATTCAGGCCAAAAAGTAATACTCTTGCTGCTTCAATTGATGTAGTTACGAAAATAAAACGTAATATAGATAACAAGAACGTAGCGCTAGGGGTGTTTATTGATATAAAAAAGGCATTCGATACAGTAAGCCACAAATTACTATTAAACAAATTAAAGTCAATAAATATTACTGGAAATGCCCTCAAAATGTTTGAATCATATCTAACTAACAGATCACAAGTTGTTAAGATCAATGATTGTCAAAGTGAAGCATTACCAGTTACATGTGGCGTGCCTCAGGGATCTATTTTGGGACCGTTACTGTTTTTGATTTATATAAATAACATTAAAGACATAGGGCTCCAGGGACATATTACTCTTTACGCAGACGATACCTGTTTGTTCTACTTTGGGCCATCCATACATACACTCATCTTGCAGGCTCAGAAAGATCTTAATACATTATTTAATTGGCTACAGCAAAATCTCCTTACAATAAATATTTCAAAAACATCATATATTATATTTAAAGCAAAAAACAAAACTTTACCCGCTCATCAACCACTGTCAATAAATGGTATACCCATCGAACAAAAAAGCCATGAAAAGTATCTTGGTTTACGGTTAGATGCAAATCTAACGTGGAATGTTCACATTGATCATATAAAAAATAAAATGATATCCCTTCTTGCCTCTCTTCGTAACTTAAGTATACAAATTAAAATATACAATTTATAATACCTTAATAAAACCTCATTTACTGTATTTAATAGAAATTTGGGGCAGCGCTACAAAAACAAAATTAGGTAACCTCCAAAGAATACAAAATAAAATAGTAAAAATGCTTTTCCGATATCCGTATTTAACACCAACAGTTAAAATATATCAGGAAACTAAAATACCAAATTTGAAACAAATGTATTTATATAATGCCTGCGTATTTGTCAGAAGATGTCTTGATAAAAATATTCACACTGATATAATTTTTACAAAAATAAAACCATTTAGCAAACGCAGAGCTAGTTTTCTTGCTATTCCAAAAATCAGGACAAATTACGGGAGAAAAATGATTACCTATGAGGGAGCACAACTATACAATAAACTACCGACAAATATAAAGAATTCACACTCATTCAACGCGTTCAAAACTAAATTAGCTGAATATGTATATACCAATGATATTATATATTAAAAAGAGGCAGATTATGTCATAAGCGCGCGCGTTGTGTGACTCAAAAAGTTCCCAATTGGGAACTCTTATTCAGGTGAAGAAAGAGATAGCGATGTAGTTTTTGACGCGAGAGCGATAAAGACGTGCGATAAAGCAATAAAGCGTGCCTTGCGGACATCGGAACAGGTTTTTTCGGTTGATTTGTAAGGGCATAACGTATCTATATTTATTTAAACATCATTGGTGTACACAGAAAATTCACCACTGTCAAACTGAATGCGTTGAATGTGTAAAGGTTGCAAAGGAAAAACATTTTTCTTTTTTTTTATGTATATTTTTTTTTTTATATAATCCACTTTTGTATAAGGCGCATGAAAACTTAAGTTAATTATTATTTTTAAGATGATATTGTTCTCATAGAAGTGACTTATTGTAGTCTTATTTGAGAAATAAAGATCTATAAACCTATTTAGAGTTAAAAGATTGACAAAAAATAAATTATCATAATCGACCTTGTTTTCAAAATGTTCATCGTAAATATAGTTTCGACTTTTTCTAATAAACGTTAATTTCTACTTACGACACAATGGTTGCCAACAATTGTTATTTATATATTAATAATATCATTAACATTTTTTTAGAATTTCGTTTATGATTTAACGAAATTATATTATAATAAATAAATAAAATAAGCACTTGTCAGTTTACCCCGAGTTTCTCTTTCCCACATTTTATCAGTAAACCGCAACATAAGATACACAATATTATAAACAAATGAAATATTCAATAAAGTTGCAAACGATAAGGGTGATACTGATATAGGTATGTAACTATGTATATTTAATATCAATACGAAACATGGAATATTTTATAAGTTATATAATAGTTATATTATATTATATTAATGCCATCCCTGTGTCGTGGTGGAACGGCTATTGATATTTTTTCTTGATGGCGTCTGTGCTTCGGAGGGCACGCGAAGCCAGTGTAATGTAATGTGTAATTTGGCCATATAATCAAGTGTACTTGTCAAGTTTGTAGTTTTACTTGACGCGGCATCCAGTGTGCAGGAGATAGCTATATGGCCAGATAGCCATACCGGGGCCATACTATGGAGTTTACTGGATGCCGCGCCAAGTCCGCTGCAAACTTGACAAGTATGCTTGATCGTATATGGCCACCATTAAGGTGACTTTAGAGTGACCCATGACCCTTCTTCTAATGTGTACAAAAGATGCCTGTATTCTGCCGTCGTTTGCAAATCAGCCGAAGCCAACAAGAATTAAAAAGTATATTTAGGTGTTTCGGATGCAAACGATTCAATGACGTAGGGTTAGTAATAAGCTGATTATTATCGACTTCCTTATTAGCCGGCAACGCGTAGATAACACTTTTGGTGTTGCTGATGTCTATGGACAGCAATAACCACTTACTATCAGGAGGCTGCTTGGGTGATTTCCTGCGTCAGATGTTTTTATGGACAAGAATTTAAACCAGGATTTGACAGCCCTGCTATGGGTTCAGTTTCAGTCCGGGGCAGATATTTAAGTGACTGATAAATACCTAGGTATTTACATCTGGTCATGGGTGTTTTAAATGACGTCTTACCCCACAATGTAATCCGCGATATAGGGAATCCTAATGCCATCGCAAATTAGAGTGCAAGCATTTAATGTTATTATTATTAACTTATTTTATATAATATTAACGTCTCGTTGACTCGAATTAACTATCATATTAAATTTACCTATTATCATCCAATCTTTCGAATGAATCGTAATACATACTGTCGTTAATTTTATTCGTAAGTACTTACGTTGAAAGAGAGACGGCACGCGATTGAAGCTTTTAAAAATCATTATTATTATCTTGCAGACACGATATACTCGTTTATACGTGAGTTATTATCGTATGATGACTGATTTATTTCCGTCTGGTACGAGGACAAGTTTATTTAGACAATGTAGGTACCAATTCAGTATATTTTCACAACATATATTTTTCTAATATTAAATATTAAGTAGTACGGTAGAGTCATCTAATTAAGTAAAGACTTATAATATTTAATTCGGTGGTATTGATTCTTTGAGTGGAATATAAAAATTAATTATTATTATTAACTAATTAGATATGTCACACAATTAGATGAGTTTACCCTATGTGCTCTACCATATCTCACCATGAAAAATTTACCCAAATCTTTTTCGCGAATCACTCCTATTGATGAAAATCCGAGCAGTAGGTAATAAAAAAATAAGTGAATAAAAAATTTCACATAAATACAAACTTAAGCTAAAATAATAATATTAAAATAACTACATTGTATAGTATATATTCTGGTAAAATAAATAAACACATTTACCTACTTTTGTATACTTGTTATGTATTAAAGCTAATAACGCCATCTGCTCTTAAATGTAGTAGGTTTTTCTCTGTGTAGAAAGCTTGCGGAAAATTTTCAGCGAGCACACAACCTCTGTCCGTAGATGGCGCTATTGCTACGTACAAGTTTTCAGTTCAACAAAAGTTTCAACAAACAATAAATAGATGTCGTTGTTCTGCATTTTGTTTTAACTCGTTACCAGCAATAGTTAGGCCTTTTTAGAACTTGATCATTTGGTCTAATTCTTGACAATCAGAACTAGAATTAGGTACGTTGGCTTGAGGCCAGATAGTTTGAGGATATTGCTAAAAGTAATGTTCCTACGTGGGTACCACAACAAGACCTACTTGCAATGTAAATTAGATGGGGTTTATGTGATAGCGGTAATAAACTACTTAACATGTTTTGATCACAGAATAATAGAATATTTAAATTATGCGATGGCCTAGATTACCTTCTATATCCCAATATTCTGTTGAGATACAAATTCATCGAGAGACTAGAGATACTTCTGATAGAGCTAGTTAAGTGAATGCGATATAAAAAGGATAGCAACAATCTATCGAAAACAAGGAACGTTAAGACAAACAGAGCTATAAAGTGTAAAATTTTGCAATGTTCTGATGAGGTTTACCTATTCATGCACTCATAATGATGGATAATTTTAGAATATTTTAACTCATACATAGATGAGTTATGAAATCAATCAACCAAAAGCAAAGCAAAAAGCAAAGCAACAACCTATAATTGTCCCACTGCTGGGCTCGGGGTCTCTCACAATGTGAGGAGTATAGGCCATAGTCTACCACGCTGGCCAAGTGCGGATTGGTAGACTGCACACACCTTTGAGAACTTTCTGGAGAACTCGCAGGTTTCCTCACGATGTTTTCCTTCACCGAAGCAAGTGATAATTAACTTGTAACACGCACATAATATTTGAAAATTAGAGGTGCGTGCCAGGATTTGAACTCGGGCCCCTTGGTCTCCCGGACCAACGTTCTAACCGCTAGGCTATCACTGCTGTCAACCAAGCAATCAACCATGTGAAAAGAAAATCAAAAATTTGTTGTCTTTGAAGGCATTCGGGCAGTATCAAATATAAGATATTTGGTAGTTACGAGTAGTACCCTTGTTGGCTAACTCCTCAATTATTTTGCAACGATCCGCACGACTCAATTACGGAATTTCCATTTTGTTTGAAAATAAAAATTACCTATAGCAAAATTCATCGAGATATAAACCAAAGAGAATATGTGACTGTCATCCGAATGTGTCATTTTTGTAGTGTTTTACGAGCGATTTTACAGGTTCTTTTATGTTTTAGCCGATGAAATACTTACCATAAACCATGTACGAGTTGCTTTTATGCTGGACAAGTTTATTATTACTTACGTTAAAAAAATACCCGCAGAGAAAATAATTTTTAAGGAGAGTTCTTCAAAATCTTCAATATCACATTAAATATATCTAATCCTATCTACTTACATAGCAAGGAACAATTTATCAGTCTCATTAGTATTTAAATGTACAGTCGACAAAATAATTAAGTACGCAGGGCATGATTAAAAACCCTCTGTAATGTTTAATATTACATATTTTTACGCTATTATCAATGTTAAATCATACCTTACGTATAAGAATCATTTAACATTGATAATAATTATTAACACATACTTTTGCCGACTGTACATATATAACAAAGGTTTTACCGATAAAAGCTGCCAGACAACTCCGAAAAATAAAGTGATTACACAGAAGTAGAGTGTATAATGAATGTTTATCAAGAAGACATGACTAATTCTTGTAGAAATGACTAATTATTGATTTATCGGTATTTAGGGTGTAAGCAGTTCAACCTACTAGTTCTTGAGTTCAAACGAAATAATGTTTTTTTTTTACTTTTTTGTGCTACGCAGCCGTGCCGTGACGGCAAACGTGTCAAAATTAGTAACGTTATTAAATCTTATCCCGTCTCCATCGTCGATATTCCTAAAAGTTTCATGGTATGCGTTACGAAGTATAATCACACATAAACACACGAAGTATAATACACTATGTCAGATGAAATAGGTGTCCAAGATCTTGACTCTCTGAAATATTTTAACAATAACACAAAACCGGTATATTTAAATCCAAATCTGTAACCAGTGACGTCGATCTAACCGTAACCTTTGAAGGTGAGTTATTTTGGCCTTCTGCTATTGGGGTCGTGTTGACAGAGTAAACTTCAAGAATTTGTAATGAAAACTATAAGCTTTACCTTTATATTGAAATGAAATGTATTTCAAATCAGTGGTTCTTATAGCCTCGTTTAGGTTATCCTGTTTATGTTATCGACTATGACGTCACACAGATATAATATATGTAGGGTATGTATATATATATGTATGTGTATTCATGCACACATATAATATATGTAGGGGAAGGGGGGCCATAACGGGGTCACGGGGCAAGACGGGGTCACCCAAAAAAACAAGTAACGATGCACACTAGACGTTTGTTGTTTTCACTAATAAATGACCATTTTGTATCAGTATTTAATCCGACAGTGACCGGCGACTAGTCTGCAGTCGTTTGGTTTTTACCTACATACAATATTTTAACAAAGATAAAAAATAGTACACACAACCACAAAAAATAGTAACTGAAATATTACCCAAGCAAGATACCTGATAGCATTTCGCTGTACCTAATAAATAATAAAGTTTACAATTGAAAATTGAGAAATTTGTCAACGCACATGTGGCTTGTTTTTGTTATAGATTTTTTTGTTCTCATATCAGATAATGAGCATCGGCACCCTCCCCAGGCCGTATTGAGGCAGTCAAGAAACCTGACCCCAATCCCTTGCCTGCAATCCAGGGTATCGTAAGAGGCGACAGAAGCTGGCCTCCCTTGGCCACTTTAGGCTTCATTTAAGGATTAAGGAAGCCTTTCTGGCTAGCTACCACCCTCTTGCTTAATCAGCCGCCAAACGGTTCTTCATGTTCCGGCTATTGGCTTGAGAGCCAGTTCTTTCCTTTTCTTCTTTCTTGGTCGATAAAATCGGCAATGCCTATGTGTTCCTGGTGTCTATGGGCGCCCATGACCACTTACCATCAGGTGGCTGGTCTGGTCGTTAATCGGATACTCGTTGCTATTACGACGATACTACCTAATATTTGTTATATTTGCGATTATTATATTACTGATTTTTAACTAGGAAAATGGTGCTCAGTCAGAAAGGTTAAGTATCTCAATTCTTTTCTCATAACACCCATCTCTAGTCTCTACCAGCACGACGCCAGAGGACGGCGAGTTTATGTCAGACTCCAGAGGGAGCCTGATTTATTTTCTAATTTTTGTTCAGTCACAAGTCACAACTCACAATTGATATTTAAAATACGTCGTCGGTTGCTGACGCTGACATGGTGACTGAAGGAAGCCAAGATCTGACGATGGCGGTAAGCAACCGAAGTCAGCGTAACATTCAGTTGATTATTTTAACCATATATGAGTAGGTTTTATTTCTTAGTACTTTAAAATATAACATTGTAATTTTATAGTGGCAAGGACGCTGCATGAGCTATAGCTGTATAAGCTAAAATCATAAGAAACTAGCTGACTCGGCACCCTAATCACCTAGCGTCTAGCTGTATGAAATTTACTTTACGACCTATTTTCAATGTACTATAAAGACAAAAAAAAATAAAAAATCAGGCGTGCCGTTTTGGAGGAGTGCGACCACTATAATTAATACAGATTATTATTGACTAGTACTTAATTAACAACGAAACTGAACTGTTGAGCTTAATTTAAATCAACAATTGAACATAGTAATTATAGAACATGAAAAATATATTTATTATAGATTTGCGTAACAAATAAGTTTAAAAATTTAACTGTAGGCGAGGAAATAAGCAATTGGTCAAGTTACCCATGCACCCTCGATGTCTACGTGTCAGATCGAGTTTTTCCACGCGATAGCTAAAAAGATCGAGTCGAGAAAAGTTCCGTTGCTATCCGATAAGATCGAACGCTACAGAGGTGCAAAGAATACAATACTTACGATTCTTAGTGTTCAGGCTTTCGAGACTAACCTAATTAGATGGGTTTTGAACACTGATTCAAGTTAAACCCTGACCTCATTGTTACGGTGTTATCAAGATCGAACCATCGATATGGGTGACTGAATGACCAGACCAGTATTCGGGGACCGATGTCGACGGTCGCACGGACGCTCAGTCGGCATAAAGACCGCGAGACAGCTACGTCTCCCGTTCCAAAAACACTTTCGCACACATTTTTTGTCACGATGACTGAAATAAAACAATAAATATTACAAACGTGCCGTGTTCTAATTTCAAGTTCGAGCGCCGATTTGATTTTCGACGCGGGTCGGAAAGCGCGCGAATTTTGACAAGTTGATAATGGCGCGATGAGGGATAATTTTTAAAGGCTGTGTTGCAGTTTTGTTTTGTGCCAGTTTAGTGATATTGTTTTTTTTGTGTTTGTTTACAAGTGCTGCTTTGGTAAGATTTTAACAGACAAGATGATCATGAAATATAATGTGTATCTGTCGACAATCGAATATCATGTTTGTTTATATACATATATCTTTGTAGAAATAACATAAAAAATATTATGTTGTTATCGACAATCGAATGTTTCTCATAACTTTGTTGAAATAACATAATAAATTGTTTTAGAGTAAAATAAAGCATCAAAGTAATTTAGGCTATTTATTAATAAGTATCTTTACCTATAATGTTTTTGTAATGCAAATTGCATACGATACATCCTTTAAGTACATCCAGGTTTAAACTAGGTTACACATAATAGTAAGTAAACAAATAGAATATTAATCACAGTCTATGAGACTATGTAATTAATTACTCTAGAAATAATTAATTAGCTATACTTACCTTTGTTCATTCTGTTAACTTCTCACTTTTATATGACGGCATACACGCGATCCGGATTTGTTATTAATTACCCTAATTAACTACAAGTGACTGTTAAACGGGTACTGGGTGTGACCGGTACAGATAAAATATTAAAAAGCTCTTCTGGGTTCTAGCAGTCGATGTACTATCGTTATCAAGTCGTTAAACCTTATCGGTAGGAGAAATTTTGACTTTCAGCATTTCTAACCTCTAGTTTTCAATATAAACTACAAATATACGTACGTAATTATTATTTTTATTTTCTAAAACTCATCATATAAAAACACAAACTTATAAAATTTTAAAATTCTACAAAGGAGAATGCCCATTTAGTATGGATAAATGTACTGACTTTAAACATTTTTGTGTCTTGATAAAAATACCTTTATTTGATTATGTTATCTTAATAAATTACACATACTAACTTTAGTCAATGTTAATAGTAGGAAATACGAGATTTTCTACAAAATTAGTTTTTATTTAGGTTATAGTAAACTCACAGTAATATGGACTCTATGCAGGCGTACTAAAGTCGATTGCTTATGTAATGTCGATCTTTTAAGTTTCAAATTCATTTGACAGTCCCCAAACACCATGTAGTTTGTAATGTATTATAATGACAGAACACTATTACTCCTGGCTGATTATAATAATTTTCTAATTCATTTGACATTACGTCATCTAGTTTGTTGACTTTGTTGTATCATAATTATAATCGAATCAATGCAACCTATTGGCCCGAAGGATCTTAAAAGATTCCTGATTGGCCCTTATCCAAACATAATGCCATTGGTTTTCTTTTGTAAAACGGAAGTAAAATTACTTATTAATTTCAAAAAATTATTCCCAATAAGGATTTTTTAGGAAATAGGGTAAAATACTTGAAATATTTAATATAATTTTTTGGCCAAAAATCATTGTGACACAATTATTTTTTTAAGAGTACAGGCTATGGGCATTCTCCTTTCAACCCTATTTCCGTAACAACAACTAAATTCGCTAACAAAAAGGATAAGTAGGAGAGGACGCCATTTAGAAGCTGTCAGCACCAGAAATTGGCTCTTCATAGATCCAAGAGGCTTGTGCCTAGTAGACAACATTTTTAGCAGGACAGTTAATTAAAGGTTTCCACCACAGAACATCTAATAATTAGTTAAAAAGGAGTTGTGGGCGGGGCAGGCGCGCCAATACTGTGATCATACGCGCACATCGCACAAAAACACGCGATCGCGCTGTTTAGTGACTCGCGAACTCCAACGGAGAAAAGTACTGCGAAATACTGCGACTAAATCACGTAAAAATGCCTTTATGTACGGTAATTACTTGCCGTGTAAGAAGCGAAGTGCTTAAAATAAACAAAGAAAGCCTTTGTTTTCATCCGTAAGTAAAAACCTAGGACATTTTAGTTTAAATCTTTCAAAATGTCCTATAAATGATTCTTTTCCCAAAAAATATACATTGCGGGCCGTATGCGCTCGTCGTTTTTAACATATCAATTAGAACGCGTAATGTATTACGGTGTCATAGCTTTAGTGTTGTGTGTAGTAAAAGATGACATGGATATTCGATAGATTCTTTCGAAGTTATAATAAAAACAACGTTCTTGAATATTGTAAATGTGGCCAGATAAATTTAATATTTTATGCATTGAAATATAGTTTGAAAGAACATTGACGTATTTTACACTGATTTATATTATATTTTTCAGTTAGGTTTTTGCCGGAATATTGTTGTTTCAAGCAGTTAGTTCTTGTTTATTATTTTGTTAGAATCTATATCTAATCTAGCGTTCAATAGTACCGTCACTGAACCTAGGTGACGTACCTACGAGTACCGCCATTTAGAAAAAAACTTTGTTTCGGCGGCCAGTGATGAAATATAAGTCTGTCGACGGAGTAAGTGATTACAATAAAAAAGTATAAAAGTATATAATCAATAAGTATACCATGCGAAAATAAATACCGATAAAAGTTTATCGACAATCTATCCCTAGCTACAGAGTCACGTCTACTTCACGCACACAACGATTCTCGTGCGTATTTGATCATTTTCGTTAGTAGTGGTTTGTAGTACGTAAATGGTGGGGATCAAACCGGCGACAGCGGTTCGCGTACAAATTACGTGCTATGCCCTTTCTAACTAATTATTAGATGTTCTGTGGTTTCCACTATTGCACATCAGATATTGAAGCGGAAATCTTATAGATTCGTTTGTCTATATGCACGAGTAATATTTTAGGATATATCTGTCGGAATTTTTCGAGTTACAAATGTAGAGTTTGGGAATTTATAAAGGACGTACTATCGTTAATACATTGATATAATTAAATTAATTGTTATAATCAATTAATTGATGAAATAATTACTGTTTTACTTCTTTGGCAGGAGAGAATTCTTTCAATGAACCACCCATACACTTCTCTTACTTTAATCCCGCCAGACAACGATATTTTATAGCACATTTTTAGCGATACGTACCATAATACCATTTATGCCACATATCAAAATAGGTCAATAGTTTGTTCACACAGGCGCGCCATTTAGCAACAGAAAACAACAGCAAGTTTATTAAATATTATATAGAAGACGAAATTCCATAGCCCAGTTGGTATTGGCTGATGCGATGGGACCTGGGTACGATTCCCGTTCGAGCCAGAAATTTACGTGACAAATAAATGTTTATTTTTGAGTCGTGATTGCCCTTACGAGTTGCTTCCTAAGTATATAAGTTTACATGTTATTTATAACTACATACATGTACATATAGGTACCATTTGTTATTTGCTTGTTGGATTTTCAGCTGTCGCAATTTAACTGTTATTAATAAAACGATATACGATAAACGAGTAAAACGATAATAATATGGTGTAAAACGATTGACGTATGACAAGGGAGACATAGGTATACCTACTTGGATGATTAATTTCTTTCCCAATACCCGATTTATAACACTATAAATTAAATCTCTTTACTTTAACAGAATGATAAATGCCTTTTCTGCACTGTAATGACAATTACTGGCAATTTGTATAAAAATCCATGGTTTATACAAAATTTTTTACATTGGTAAAATGGTAAGTGGCGATGAAATCCAACATGGCACTTAGTAAAAGCCTTTTTCCTCTCCACTTCTCTTATCTTCTCCTCTAAAAATTATACTGTAACTAATTATACTTCCACGGCACAATATCTGACTGATTATAATTATCCGACTCTATGCATTATGTAGGACATCATAACACCAATAGCTTATTTGATTAGCCCGCATACAACCCAACGAGGAACAACTGAATAATGTATTAGCCAGGGACTAAGCAAGTTATTATAGTACTGTCATTATCTTGAGTGGCTTATGCCTGTGACTATAGTCGCCTTTGTTGTTATCGTAGTAAATACATATGTATTTCTTGGAAGTAATTTATCAATCGCACTCACGAATTAGGCTAACTCAACAAACAATGATATCTACTTAACGTTCAAATAAATTCATTATTATTAATCTATTATTTATTAACTATATATTAACCGTATTTGCTTTGCAGTGGAAAACCTATGCCTTAGTAACCACTCTCCAAAAGATTTCCATACGGGAAATTCGTGAATTAACATACCTACTTATATTTATTATTTATTTATAAAACGTAGATTAAATTTTACCCCAGGCTTACAATATATCACGAGAAAACTTGCGAACCTTCAGCAATTCATATCCTATCAAATGAAACTGCTGCCATATTGCACAGTTAAAACACTTTATCGCTCATAATCCGGCGTCTGGCAGCAACTAACGCAGTCGGTAGTTGGATGGGTGACCGCTAGTAGCAAAATTTTCTTAAGCATTTCCGTGCTTTGTAGGGCACGTGAAGCCATCGGCCTCAGTTGTTATCGTAAGATAATAGTCGTTAAGCCATGTCGGAGCCCTCCGGCTGGTATGAAAACTTCCGACACTCGGGTTGGCCACTAACCCCTCACCGATCCGTACTGGAGCAGCGTGGTGAAGTATGCTCTAGGACTCCTCGAGAGGAAAGACCCGTGCCCAGTAGTGGGCCATTAAATGGTTGAATGACTTTATTCGTTATTATCTATTCAAATCTAAAAACGTTTCAGTGACGTCCTACAACATATTTATTAACGTCTCAATCAACGCGGAATTTATAAAACGTTTGAAATATAAACCATAACCACATATAAACCAGGTACTGAGAATAACGGATAGGTATTTTTGTGCGACTGGATTTATTTCGCTGCAAAACACGCCAGGTTTATTCCTGGACATCATTTAACGCAAATATAAGTATTCGGAAACAAACGTTCTCTGACTTGCGTTGGCTCCAAAACGATCGCAGTTTACAAAGTAAAATACTATTTAACAATATTTCTGTAAATATAGGAACTGAGAATATGTGGTTTTATCAGTTCGACTCGCTTCCAAATGCTTTAAGACTTGTAGGGATCTCGAAAATCTGTCGGTGTATTAATAAAACGGTGTGTGAAAAAACAGTAACTATCAAAGTTAATAATTACTTCAGGTAAACTGAACTAAAATTATTTCTCCAGTCGCAGGTCTGCTGGTAGTTTCTTAAGAAATAAGCAGTACCTTTGTACATAATTACCCATATGTTTTATCTTACTTGTATATTCCGGTGTGTGTACATAAACAAATAAATAATAAATAAATAAATAAAATATATAATTCCCTGTGTCTTGGGAGGTATGGACAAACACAACTGAAGAATCATAAACATCCACGACCAAAGACCCAGTCGGGAATCAAACCCAGGGGCATCTACAGGCACAGAATAGAGATTTTGTGCTACGGAGCCGTTGAAATCTCTTATCACATTACATCCGTCGGGAGAATCCAAGGGGAATGACGTGCATAAGTGTATCAGTGATACCTATATGAATAAAATATTTTGACTTTGACTTTGAATGAACGATATAATAATCATCGATATAATAACGCAATAAAAATAATATTAATGCAGAACATATTAAATAATTAATTACGTGACAAGAAGAGTGATGGATATGAATGTGATAGATAGACGAAGGGGACGAGGAAATCCTAAGAAAAGATGGATGGATTGTGTTACAGATGATGAAAGATAAGAGAGTTAGTGTAAAGATAACGGCTGATAGAGAAGTGTGGAAGAGGAAAACATATTGCGCCGACCCCAAAAAAATTGGGAAATGGGCAGGATGATGATGATATTACTCGTAAATAATTAATTAACATGCGTTATGCATTATTAATAGTAAATAAACATTTACAATACGATGCAATACAAATATTTATTGTACACCAACATATTTTAGAAACATGATAGATAAGACCGTCTTCTTATCAATTAGCGATCTCTTCCAGGCAATCTTCATAACATATCAAAAAACCTGTATGACAATACATTTTCTAATCAAGTTTTGCAATTAACATAACAATTATATTTAACCGTACAAGCGATCACGCCCACTAGCATTGGAAGCGCAAATTAGGTAATTTTAAATTATAATTTATGATCAAACGAAACTCGCTCTCATCTTCCGTCTTACAGCGTATAACTGAGAACCGAAGTAAATAAAAGTTTTGTTTAAGCTTTATGCGAAAACTATTTGACGAGATATAGGTGCATAGTTCTTCCATTACCTCATCCATCAGATAAATATTTTTTGACAGACTTTAAATTTGCACTAGGGTAGATGAATTCTTTACAATAATTTTAAAGAAAGTCGGTTGTATTGATTGTGTTGCTGAAAGGAAAACCTCATTGAGGATAATATTATAAAAAGTAGGATTTATATTATTTAAGTGGGCACTTTTCAATTGCTAATCAATAAAGAATTAAGTCAATAGGATGCCCACTATCAATACTTACACTATTCTCTATGCTGACCTATTAAATCTGTAATGGGCTTGTATTGGCAACGGGAACAGATTGCCGAAGTATTAGAACGGAACTTTTCCGCGTCCCAGCCCATATTCGTACACTTAATAGTATTTTATTGCCTCACAAAAATATGGCGGGATGTGACATTGAATATCTCGTCGTGGTAATCGAATTGAATTGTATTTTGTTGGCGAGCTCAAGCCTCGCTCAATTCGCTGAGCTTTTCAGTGTTCAATATCTGATTAGGTACACCGATTTCGAGTATCAGAAATACTTATTTGATAATAGCCAAATGCGGATTTGAAAACTTCTCACACATTTGAGAAAGTTATGGAAAGTTCTTCCCAACAACTCTTGTTCAGAAAGGTTTCTTCAGTACCTATGTTTAACTTCATAAATTTTTAATACGCATATAATTTTAGAAATGAGAGCTGTGTATAATATATGTATACGTACCATACACAAAGCTCCACAATGGGCCTCAAGTTAAATATCACGGAATCAAATAAGTTACAGAATTAGATGAGTTTGTGTTCGAATACAGGAATAATAATAATATACGTATAATTAAAATTACTGAAAGAGGCAACGACGTAGGCGGTAAAACTGAAACACCAAAAGTCGTAAATATTATTGTTTCACCAACTTATCAAGTTTCAATTTGTACTCTGACGTCAGTTGTTTTCAATGTAATATTATTATTGGTGGAAATTGAAATACTGGGAACAGTCTTTACCATACTACTATACAAACAATCAAAAGGTCGTTTGTATAGTTTGCTTGGTATTTTGCTGATTTCACTGACTTTTTTCTCTTCAAAGAAATAAGATCTGCTACGCTTTCAATATATGCACACGATTCAACTAAACATCCTTGAGAAATTACATGCTATCCAAGAGAGTCTGTCGGTTGCTATTATCATAAAAATAACCACCAAAGAAACTGAACTGACGTTTTATTGTGCCCTTCCAAGACCATAGCTTGAGAAATGTTTGCCATTGGCGGTCACCACCTAGTCTAGTACTTACCTACGCATTGAATCAATATAGTTTGGTAAAACTTGGGGCTACGAGCCGTTCAACAAAATCCGATCGATTTGAAAGCTCCTAGCCTCCTAGGACATCTCAGAACATGTCAACAGCTTTACACGAATACAAAGAAGTCAAGAACAAAAGTGTAATATCCATTACAGTATCTTGTGTAGACATCTTACCGTCATCCTGTCTAGACACCTACGTAATGTTTATGCAAAGTGATTTGTGGTAAATCATATTGGGTCTGTTTATTGCCTTATCTTAATAGTTTATTAAAAACGAACAGTAGATTTAGGAGTAAAGTGGAGCCCCCCTTCCCCCTTTCCTTTTTCTTCCTTACTTTTTTTTAACGACGAACCGAAACAACTGGTCTCTTTTTAACAGACTTCAAAAAAGGAGGCGGTATTCAGTTCGACTGTATTTTTTATGTATGTTACCTCAGAAATTTCGACTGCGTGAACCGATTTTGATGATTCTTTTTTTAATCGAAAGCTGGTGCTTGTCATGTGGTCCCACTTACATTTAAGCGAAATCTGATGAGTACTTTTTGAGTAATCCCTAATTTTGTAGTCGGTTAGTTTTTGTCAAGAATTATTAAGCGATTCAAAAAAGGAGGTGGTATTCATTTCGGTTTTATTTTTTTATAAGACTGTTTCTTGTAAGTCGGTTATATGAATAATATATTTTTGGTAAAATTTTAATTATTAACGCCAGTTATATCCCTGCTGAGCCATGGTGATTCTTATAAGTAGTCAGGGTTTGTTGCCTGTTGCTCTAAGAAAACCTCCTTTTTGACCTTCTTCGAAATACAAATAAATGTTAAAATATTATGAAAAATAATCACTTTGTACAGTTGCCAGTTGAAAAAAAGAAAATTTCAACTCTTTTTTAATCGTTATCAGTCACTGTACAAAACTACAAACAACATGTTTCGATGTACCTAATAATAAGGCGATAACGTCACGAAGATGTTGACGTCTACATTCGTATACACACAGATATACCTACGAGAATAAAATTCGAGAACTGACTTTCAAGTAAGCCGGTACATTTGTTTCCCGTCTCGGAAACAAAACAAAATGTCAGGGATTTGTAAACGTTGTTTACTACGTCAACTGCAGTAATGGTCTTCAGTTATCATTGCATTTACATTTCGCAGAATGACGCCTTGAACTGCAGAGTTCTTTTTTGATTCACAATCAGGCTTCCGAACGTCTCCGGCGCTGCGAGAAGTGAAGCCCCTCCGCCCTTGCGTATCAAACTGCATACATTCCACTCCATGCTGCTCTACCTCCACGCCTCTGGAGTCCGAGGCTTACATTCATTCTAGGGGTAGAGCAGACTAGTACCAAGTGGGGTCGGGGTTGACTAAGTCAGTCCTGTCACCAATTTTGAAAAATTTTACTAGTAAAATACGCGGAAAATTCGATTCACATCGAAAATCGGAGGATACATTTTTTGCTCTTCGAGTCGCTGTATTCCAAAACTAAGGCTACAAACGAAAAAAGTTATTTTTAGTTACCACCAAGAAAACAATATCAAAGGCATACAATTATTTTTTACGCGTAGAATATGGCCCGGAACCCCTCACTTATGTAAATCGTTTTGTTTTCCTCAGGGGAGCGGTTGAGGCGGTTTGGGCGACCTTGGCGCTCATCAAACAGCGCCATAGTGCTTAACGTGTAATAATACAGAATTATTAGAATTTGAAGCGCTCATAGCCCTGCGGCTTGCGTCGATCCTAAGTGATCGACAAAGTTAAGCAACAGCGGGTGGGGTCAGTAGTTGGATGGGTGACCACTAGTGGCAAAAAATTCTTAAGCGTTTTCGTGCTTTGGAAGAAACGTAATGCCGTCGGTTCCGGTTGTTATCATAAGATAACAGTCGTTAAGCCATGTCGGAGGCACTCGGGCGCTTTGAAAACTTCCGACACAGGTTGGTCCACTAACCCCTCCACCAATCCGCATTGAAGCAGCGTGGTGGAGTATGCTCTAGGCCTCCTCAAGAGGACTCGTGCCCAGTCCATCCATCCATCCATCCATCAGCCCTTGGAGGTCCACTGCTGGACATAGGCCTCCCCTAACTTGCGCCACTCTGACCGGTCCTGAGCCTTCTGGATCCAGCGGATGCCCGCTGTCTTCTTCAGGTCGTCGGTCGATCTGGTCGGCGGGCGTCCTGTACTCCGTTTCCCGAGACGTGGGCGCCATTCGAGGACCTTTCTTCCCCAACGGTTATATCCTTCGCACTATGTGCCATTAAAATTTGGAAGTAGATATGATAGTAGACGAGTATAAGCCTTGCATCGTGCAGTGTGCTACAGTCTTTTAATGGCTGAGAAATAAGCAGCCAAGGCATCTGATGAAGTGGTTACCTCCTTCACAGATATCATTCATATGAAAAGCATCTGCCATATATACGCCCCATCTAGTGAGTAAAAAGGATGATTATTCCTTTTTCCAGTGTAAATTTGCTGTTGGCCCTAGCGTAGAGGTCTTTGTAGCTTCACGCAAATAGTCTGACATAGTAAACACAATGCTCAGCCGATATTTAAGTAGAGGTTTGCAAACAAAACCTATAAATGTATGTAATGTAGTTTTAAAGTAGATAGTGTATGAAAGGAAGAGGCAAAACCCCTACCACCAACACAAGTATTATCAGAACACCTTTGCAGGTAGTGAAATTCAGCTCCCTTTATTCTGATGACAATTATATGTGTCAAAATAAAACACACTGATATATGCCTCAACTACGCTTATGTCCATTCTCAGGAGTATCGGTTAACAGGCCTATATGCTCCACTTAACCCAGAGCGGATAATTGCTATTTGCTGAACAGCAATCACAGTTTCACCTCTGATTGAGCACCAAATTAGAGCGCGCCTAAATTCTATTGACCGCCACAAACCACGGTCGGACTACGCCTCACTGCCTCACTTTACCGTTATTTTATTGCTATTAGGTTGAATACATGAAACACATTGAAACAAAATAATCCTACGTTTATTTGGAAAGAAAAACAAGTTTAATATGGTTATCGTTTTGCGCCTTAATTTCTTTGGGAATCGTTTATTTGTTGTTACACATTGAAACAAAAAATCCTACGTTTATTTGGAAAGAAAAACAAGTTTAATTTTGCTATCGATTTGCGCCTTCATTTCTTTGGGAATCATCGTACTTACTTGAAAAGATATTTTGTCATTAGGGACATTAGATTCTTGTCATGAAGATGACCCTTGTGGCGTAATGGTTACAAATGTTACAATTGCGGATCCCCGAGCCAACGATTGCAATTCCCAGCAAGGCAGAAAGAACGATGAGTATCTGTTAAAATATTTCTTATTAAAAATTTTGAGTCTTGTAGGGTTTACAGGAAAGTTATATTCCTACATTTCTCCGTCTTATCCAAGATAAAAAATAGTTTTACAAAAAAGATACATCAGTAGCATTGTGACCAACAAAATATGCAACAAACAATATTGTTTCCCAACATTATATACATATATAGGGTGGCGCAAAAGTTAAATGAAATGAAATGAAATAAGTTTTATTCGAAGTAGGTTTGTTACAAACACTTTTCGAAAGTCACTCAACACCATCGCTTCAACAAATCCCTACCGTGAGTGGTACCGGGAGAAGAAGCGGCAAGAAATTCCCGGGATAATTTTTTTCCTACTCACAGTTACAGACAGCACTTAATACTACTTATTGCAATATTTGATATAAAAAAAACTCATGTCCAAGCAGTCTTGTCATTTAAATACTCATCAACTTTGTAATATGTTTTCTTCGTGAGAATACCTTTTACGTGAGTTTTAAATTTACAGTATGGCATTTCTGTTAATTCTAACGGGATTTTATTATAGATTTTCACACATCTACAGTTGAACGAGCCACTAGTTTTTCTGAGTCTTAAACTAGGCACAATCAGTCTAGCCTTATTTCTTGTGTTAATATTGTAAACATCACTCTTTTTAAGAAAAGTATCGGAGTATTTTTTAACATACATAATATTTTCCAAAATGTATTGTGAAATAACAGTTAGTATATTGATTTTTAAAGAGTTCTCTAAGAGAGTCCCTAGGCCTGAGGTTGTAAATAGCGCGCACTGCTCTTTTCTGTAATACAAAGATTGACTCAATATCTGCAGCTGAGCCCCACAACAATAGACCATAGGACGTAAGTTGTCACCCTATGTGCTTTGACTGTAATTTTTTACCCGACTGCGCGACGCATAGGAGGATATTAACACCTAATAGAAACCTACTACTCGTTCCTATAACCTGTTTGACATTTTCGCCAATCTTAATTAGAAACAATAATGAGTGTATGTGATAATAGAAATCTACTAGATCTTCCTGCAACCCATGGATATTTTCGCCAATCATTATTGAGTTCGCCAATCATTATTAAGTTTGAGATCCATGATGAACAAGATTGATATGTTACTACTACAAATTGAACAAGAATGCCTCGTTTGTAAATCATAAGTTTTTTGAAATTCCACGCCGGTTAATAAATCTAGAAAAAGCAAATTTACAATATCAAAACAAGCAATCAATTCAAGTGGCAATATTTCACTTTAATCGTTATTGAAAACCGGTAAGCTTGTCTTTTAAGAAAGAGTATTTACGAAGATAAATAGTGCTCCAATTAACTTGTAGTCAATCTCTGTAGACTGGAGTCAATCCTTCTGAAGTTCCAGAAAACATCTGTCATAATAAACTTCAAAGTGATTCTGGTTCTCATCTATCATTCTTAATTTGTAAACAAATCCAACAGTTCCCTGATTTACGGCTGTTGGGTACAAAAGAGGCGAAAATCATTGAACTATTATTACTAATGGTCATAGCACACATATCAACTCGTAAACGGAACGTAAACGTATCAACTCTTGCATGTCAGTATTCTTTGTATGAAACTCCCTACTGTAAAGCACACTTATCGGATTCGTAACGTAATCGCCTCGCCTCGAGACAAGCTCACGAACCGCGGTACAGTGCGTGGACGACTTGCCGTACCCGCGCTTACGTCTCACCGTACGCTATCCGTCAACTTTCCGTTTCCTCGTGCACGCCCTGCGCCGCGGCTACCGCTGCGTCGGCGAACTGCTGTCATTCATTCCGTCAACCAGCGGCCGGCGAGCCGTAAGCGCGGCGTCGCCTAGCCGTAAGCGCGGCGTCGCCTAGCCGTAGCCGAGCTTACGTTAGGTTGACGGCGAGGCGATCCGGTGCCGATCCCTTTCCGAGTTGATATGTGCGCTACGACCATAAAACTGACACCGATGTTTGTGCAATGAACTGTGACCAATTGGCAACTGTTTTCAGTAGATTCAGTCGATTTTGAAAAGAGAACGGGGGCTCGATTTTGAAAATAGAAACGTGTGTTCTAGTCATTGAAGTATTATTACTAGCGTATAGAACTGACAACGCGAACACCATGTATGTCCCAATGCATTGGCGCCACGTGGCTTCAATCTTCAATGGATTCGTTCGATTTTGAAAGGAGAACCGGGGCTCAATTTTGAAAATGGAACCTCCCGGGCGAGACACACATTTTGTTCGAGATGTCTGTTCTATGACATTATACTTCAATGGTTCTAGTACTTATTATACTTCAATGGCGAAAATATTGTTTTAGTTAAATTAGCGTGACATTTGGCTCGGATTCAAACCTTGGGAATGATATGGGTTTGTTGTCGAAGGCCTGTGAGTAAAGTGATTCGTTGGTAATCCTCCTGGAATGAAATAAGCTTGGGTCGCAGATGGTTTTCTGTCTAATAGAGCGCGATAATCTCAAAAATTACTGTATGGATTTTTATATGGATTTTTATGAATAGAGAATGATGTTTAACTTAATGAATTATTAATAATATTATTAAATCCTGGAAAAAACTAGTTATATGCATATTGATGCATACTAATTGAACTAATTGTAGTTCTAGTCTCCCAAGACACAGGAATCCTAGTGTGAATGCTATCAAAGATAGCGATAAAATATGGGACTGGTGTAACATGGGATATGTAAATAAGAGGTAATGAAAAGTATCCTTTATTTCTAACACCCCATTTCAGAGTCACTAACAGTTACTTTAATCGCTCCTTAGTAAAGAATCACCATACAAATTCTGTACAAAGGAGCAATTTAAGTAACCGCTAGTGACTTTGAGTTGGAGCGTAAAGGTCGTAGGTCATCTAAACGACACCGCTCCCACCC
Organism: Thymelicus lineola; assembly: GCA_963932265.1. Classification (NCBI taxonomy): domain Eukaryota; kingdom Metazoa; phylum Arthropoda; class Insecta; order Lepidoptera; family Hesperiidae; genus Thymelicus; species Thymelicus lineola. The sequence goes on along the minus strand of OZ010693.1, from coordinate 2,482,521 downwards.
AACCAAAGTATGAGAATTCAAATATAAACTTTAAATCGTGCTCTGTAGGTGCAACTATTGAGTGGCAAGGTTGCGGTAAGCTTGCTTCCCGCGCGCGGGCTGCTAATTTTTGTTGTTACTGTAAAGTGCACCTACAGAGCACGATTTTAAGTCTATATTTGAATTTTCATACTTTGGTTGGGTGGGAGCGGTGTCGTGTAGATGAGCTACGACCTTAAGTAGGTTAAAAATCACAGGCACCGACCTATTGACCTTAACGATGCTGGTGCTACCATTAACTTCGCGTTATTTCCTTATCCTTATTCATCACATTAATCAACGCAGTTCTTTGTAACTTCCAAACTTTGAATAATCAGACTTCAGATGACCATAACTTCAAATGACCGTGACGGGTTGAAAGCGAATGTCCTCGGCTTTTGTGTCCTTCTTCAAAAGGTCATTCAAATTTTGTTCGAATTGCGTTGATTTCCTCTCCAATTTTCGTTGAAAGTAATTTCGTTGATTAATCTTTCACCAAATTATTGGGATCTTTCTTGTTCCTCTGTGGCATCATGCTAAATAATGGACGTATCTAAAGGACCATTCTAGAGGTCGTTAGACTTTAGCACTCGGCGTTCATGCATAAGTAAGGGTTCATACCTATTTGCTAAAAAATCTCCTCCTAAAAATCCAACCGTGCAACGAATTCAAAGTGAAAATTTTTGAATGGTATAAAAACGGTGGGTTAAAACTAAAAATTAAAGCTTGTGATATTTGCATTTTTTAAATGTAATTTTAAAATATTTCGATAACATTTCAGAGGGTCATTAACACTTTTCACGTTCATTCCTATTTAAACAGCTTAAGCTCTCGACCTACATCGCTAAAAGAGTTAGCGCGCTAAATTGCTTTTGCTATTTCAAAAAATATATATAATTACATTTATGTCACATGTACGACGAACGAGTTTACAGATCTAGCTCACGTTAGCAAAATTTTTACGTCACTTTTTCGGTGGTGTTTCGCCACAGGAGACATATTATAGTATATAATTGTTTCGCTTACAAATAATTTTACTGCACTCACATTTTTACGTAAATAGCAGACGAATGAACAGAGCAGCTACCAGAGTTAGGCCACGAGCTAGAATATAAGATTTTATTTTCGCCCATGGATATCAGTAACACCAAAATCATCAACGATTAGTTGCCGGTCAAAATAAAAGTGGAAATCGCGAAGTCTTTAGACCACTGCGACCGAAACCCCTAAAAAAAGATGATCGATTTTAGAAAGCCCTACGTTAAATGGCGACTCACAAAGATCAAACGTATTGTTTCTTTGTAATAACTGTTCATGTTTGAACAGAACCTATTCATCCGTATGAAATTGAAGTTGATATTATTTTTGTCACACACCTCAATAACTTTTTGACATTCCTCTTTATCTCAATATTATGGAATTTATTTTATGAACACATGAAATTGAAAATTTTAAATTATATGTAAACTTTTTAATAGCAGTATATTTTTGCCGAGCTTTGCATTTTTGACGTGGGTTTAGTTAAGTGGATTTGCAGATTCACGCGTCGTGAATAAAAGGTCGGTGGATTAAGTAAACGGATTACGAAGAGATAACACTTTTGTTAAATTTCATTTCAGTTAAAGGTTTGACCAAAAAACCATAAGACCTTCCAGCTTCAAAATGTATGTAATGTAGTCATTGAAGTATAATGTCATAGAACCGACACTTCGAACACCATGTATGTCCCAATGCATTGGCGCCACGTGGCTTCAATCTTCAATGGATTCGTTCAATTTTGAAAGGAGAACCGAGGCTCAGGTTTGAAAATCGAACCTCCCGGACGGGACAAACATTTTGTTCGAGATGTCTGTTCTATACGCTAGTAATAATACTTCAATGAATGTAATGCACCTTTTTTTATTCAGGTCCAATTATTAAATATGTTTAAAAAGAAGCTATATACCTTGTAAAACTTTGGTTACTTATCTTAGCTCGGTATGATGTGCCATACCCATACGCTTATTGAGTGCAGGATGCGAAAATGGGAAAGTGAATGGCTGGTTTAGATTACTTTTACAAAATGGGCCTATTTAGGAATTCTTAGAAGTACCGATACGTTCACGAAATTCTTGAAGTTATTCATATGTTTCCGTGTTTAAATTTGACTAGAAAAGGAATTATATTTTCTGGAACGTTTTTATCATAGTAGATTTCTTATTTCTTCTTTTCTTTATTTCGTTTTAAGGCTCAAGTCTCAAGCCACACTCATGTTACATAATTATGCTAGTTTGTTCTCGGGTTATTAATTTTTTATTATATGTGGAATTTGAGGTCTAGCGGATCCATCCTGGAATCCAAGTTACGAATCTCAAATACAGATCCCTTCTGCTAATGGTCTTTCGGCTCTAAAAATTTCAATAGTCTAAAATTGGACTGCATCTAGAACAATCCAGTATGTACTTATACCCAAAAAACCGAAATCGAAAAGAATAAAATTAACCGCTTCATAAAAATGAATAACAAAAATTTGGCGCGGATACGATTTTTATCAAAATGATTATTTTTCTTCAAGAGCAGCCAGAGCTATATCGTTTCATATAATCATATAATACAATACCATCAAAGCTAGTGAAGGGGCGAGGTTTTATAAATGTTATTATTATTGTTATGCGGGATCATTTGTAACGTGCTAACAACCAAACCCCCTGCCCCAAACGTGAACTTTGTGTCACGCACAACACAATATTTATTTATTTATTTATTTAAACTTCTTTGAACCATACAAAATGTATTAGGACAAAAGGCGGACTTAATGCTAAAAGCATTCTCTGCCAGTCAACCTTAGGGCAGTATGGTGGCAATATGGTGTGACTGTGATTTCCTCTAGTTGAACTGTACAAAAGGGTACCAGAAACAACGGTACAAATGGGTACAAGTTATTAGATACCTTTTCAATCCAGACGAAGCTCTCTCCGTAACTGAAAAGACTTGGATATTCAACCACTCCCAATAGTTTCCCCTGAAAATCTATGATCACAATATCTTCAATTGAACATCAGTACATTCTACGTCTAGTATGGTTAAACCATAATAATTAAAAAAAAAGTTTTATCAAGCCACTTAAATATTAGTTTATTATTAGATTTTCTGTATATTCATTAACCAAATTTGGTATCTAACCATTATCAAAATAAGGATAGTTCATATTAATGAGGGCAATAGATCCCGGCCGGTTGGCCGCGCCCTACAAATTAATGACTACACACAATCAAATGTTAATAGTATGTAACGTGCATGAAACTTGTATAACGAAGGTTTTTTGTCTGACCTCGGTCTGATTGCGCATAATAAAGATAAAAGATTTTCGGGAAACTATAAAGAGATTACTTTTTGCTTGCCCCACGTTGGGCGCCAAACGGTAAACTAGAGTACTAACCTCCTGAATTGTATAGTTGTTGGCACTTGGCAAAAGAGTAGACGTCATCTATGGCTGTCCACTGACAATTAAAATTTGACACTAGCTGTTGTATAATATTAAATTTATTATCTATATTATTTTTGCTTATTTTTTTATTTATATGTATACATCAATAATAAGAAGTTATTAAATTGTTGCATTTTAACTCCTTTTGTATAATGTCGGTTCTTGCATTTTATGTATTGTAATTTTTTTTATTGAATTATTAATTTTATGTATAACCTAACCATTAGTTATTTATTACCTAATTATTTTTTATGTCTTCATAAGTTTTTGTGGTGTACAAACAATAAAGAGTTTATCTATCTATCTATCTAATCTGTCACTAAAACCCAAGCTGGTTAATGTTACTAAAACTAATGAAAATATTCTCAAGTAATTACACAGTTTAGCAAAACGGTGGTTTCAATTATTTCTGCAAAATCCCAGCTGCACCGAGTATTACACTTGATGACGTCACGTGCTACTAACCGTTACTAATAACTCTCTGAACTTCTAGGAAAGAGCATTCGTCTCTGTCTATTAAACTGGCGAAAGAGAGCTTAATATAAAGTATTTCATTGGTCAGTAATACTAAAGGTTCTTTGGAGAATAGCCAAAGATGAATTATCAGTTGGGTCTTTGGTTATATTATTTACGATTATTTGTACGAAAAATAAGTTAATAATTTTAATTAGGCTATGAACGATAGACACGCCAAATTATTTCAATTAGAACAAAGTTTATTAAGGCGGCTTACCTTATTAAAAATCGTTTTCATGATTATATTTTTTATTTAATTATTTGCCGCTTGCTTTAAAAATCGTCTATGAAAATTGTCAGGTATCAGAAGCTGAAAAATCTCTTCTCTCTCTACAATGCTTAGAAGAGTATGTATAAGTAATTGAGGTTCAAGTAACTATGGTTCAAATCATTTTTTTGTAATTATATGCCTAATAGTAAAGTATGATCTGTTAAGAATGGCAGAGTGCAAAAATATTAAATGTATATAATATGTATGTAATATGGTACGTCCAATAACACTTATTTAAGGACATTGTCGTGCTTACAGTTCATTTTAACCATCAAATTAAATTGCAAGTGTCAAGTATTTCTAACACAAATACTCAAAAATAACAATAGCTGCCTGAAGACAATCTAAATGCGGATCCTTATTTCTGTCGCGACCTTCCAAAAAACGTTGGACACAAATACTTGCAGATATTCTGCGTCAACACGATATCATATGAGACAAATAAACGTTTTATATAAATGTGCAAGTAGATATCCACGTGCCAATCTTTATTTATAACCGGCAACATTTCTCTTCTGTTAAAATACCTATTTACTATAGTTATCTTATCTCTAATATTCGTCACGGTGCTAGTTATGCAGACTCTACCTACTTGAATGAGGTGTCCAAGATTCGATTTCCGACTGAGGTAGATAACGTAACGTGACAACAAAAATAGCGTGCGCATTTTAGTGTAAACCTAACGGTCTATTATTTTGTTTTACTTTACTCTGTATAATTTCTTTCTTTCTTTCTTTTCATCAGTGATGCCTATGGTGTTGCTGATGTCCATGGGCGACGATAGACAATGTGTCTATCGTATGTGTCTGTGTGATGGTATGTACCATCTGTGGGATCGTGAGATCATTTGCCGGCTATTTCCATAAAAACAAACTATTATAAGCCGTCTGTCTTGTGAGTCAATAATTGCTCCATTCCGTCCAAAAAATATTTTGCATTCCCATTCCAGTCCAATCAACAAAATTTCATTTTAAACTTTATGTTTAGTAAACGTGTAGGTATTATTGAAAAACTTCTAAAGCTTCCTACACCCCAAGTTCCCACGAAACTACAGATAACAATGAAAACATATTATTTTACTTCATAGTTTGTTTTATATGGAGGGAATAGGTAGTGATTGTTAATATCGCACCCTCAGTGAAAAAAAATCATAAGTCGTCTTACGTTGAATTTTAGTTATTAATATGATTGGAAAGAAGGACAAAAGCTGCATATGATCGATTTTTTTCAAATTTTTATCATTAATCTTGGCGTTATTGTGCAAGAAATCGTAACGTAAATTCCTTTGACTACATACTGATATTTAAACAGTTTTTTCGCTCTCCTGTAAAATTACAATTTTCATCTTATGCCTTTTCCACTGAAGGTGCGATATGTAGAGTGTCTCTACACGTGTGTGTTTTGTGTGTGTGTTAAAGAGAGAGAGAGAGAGAGAGAAAGAAAGGTTGTATGTGTTCACGCCTAACACTTCTCGTATAGAAATTACTTACAGTATTAAAAAAAATGAAGCAATTTCGTCGTCTAAACATAATGTTATTATATTACATCTGAAATATTTGTAGCTTAATGTTAAGAACCTTGGAATTAATGTAACATAACTTCAGTCAACTGTTCCACCGAATAACGATGTTTATCGCGTAACATACGCAAGATTTAACAAAGCAATGCGAGGCGAAAAGCTTTTGAATATTCTATTAGACCATTTACCCTGAGAACTTGAACAACTATGCAATGTTTGATAACGATTATAGCCTGTCAGGACAACCGTTCTTCGTTGTTATTGCTTCCAAATAATTATACATAAGTGATACAAATATCCGAACGTACTCGTATAAGTTGCGATAACTGCACTGGCGCTACAAACTTCCACATTTATAATAATACGAGTAACCGCCCTCGCTTTGCTTCGGTTTTCTTTATTTTTTACACCTTGGGTTACATTATTGGAGTTTTAATAAGGATCCCTAATTTTTTTGATAGTATAATATAGCCTATGTCACCCGGCGATAGTCTAGCTTCCCAACAGTGCAAGAAATTTTCAAATCGGTTCAGTAGTTTCGGAGCCTATTCAATGCAAACAATCAAATCTTTCCTCTTTATAATATTAGTATAGATTAAGTATAGTAGGAGTAGGATAGGATTCCCTCTCAGTTCTCAGCAGTGTTTCTTTGATTTACTTGGTAATTAAGGCCTTCTGATCAATGTTTCGACTCAGTTGCATAAATCATAGATCTCGTCCAAATTAGCCCGCTTGAAGAATCCGTATCTCGCAAGTTCTGATACAGAGTAGATGGCACACGTTCCTCCATTCATCCTTAAGAGCCAGAGTCCCACAAGGCTCGGCACTCTCCCCGCTTCTTTATACGCTGTACATCAGCGACATGCCCAGGCACCCACTGGTGCAACTGGCCCTATTCCTTGACGGCCCCGCTTTATATACCCCGCACCCAGTGCTAGCCCACATCACCAAAAGGGACGCTACAAGATTTCCCGCGTGAGCGGCGGTCCGACCTGATGTCCTCCAACAGGCAACGTCATAAGCCGAGGTCCTTATAGGGAATGCTCTTAGGAAATATCCCTACTTCTCAAGGTATCACTCCCTCCTCGCAAATGTGTCTTCTCGGCTGAGCCTCTCCATGCTCGCCAGGTCCGCGTGAAGCTGTAAAGGCCACTAGGGTCTAGGACCAACAGCATCTATATTCGAAAAAAAAGTAAAATCTGTATCACAGAGTATTGTAGAGTACCTTCTTTAGATCTTCGTTCAAAGTTTCATAACATGAACCTACCCACATAGCAGAATAGAATTGAAATTAAAAGCGACAAGTTAACTATTTTGGTCAAGTTTAATTTCGATGAATGCAATCTTAAACACTCCTATTTAATTATTGACTTTCCAATTAATTTTAATGATATTTTATACCGTATTTCGTTAATAAATTATAAGTATAGCACAGGGACTGTGTCTTCGTCACCCCAATGTCCCCAATACTTCAGAACACTTGAGGTCACCGCCGTCTCAGATTATGGTAATTGTATCTACTGTTTCCTCCATTGTGTTGTACGTCAACCGAAAATATTATAAAGGTACGTTTAATTTTTTTAATACTCAGTATATAAAATACAATATTTTTTAATTGTGCTGTGTCTTAAATACAACTGACAATTAAGAAGGTAAGTTATTATGTGGTTTTGTTATCCTAGAAATTCGAATGTAGTTAGGTTACTTAATATAACTTTAATTAGCAGTACATATTTTATTGTCATTAAAACGAATATATTAAACAGATATGTTTTTTTTTTATCAATTTATCAATGGATTAAAATGATACTTTATCTCTATCTGTGTATTACCTACTGTGCCCTATATAATTTAAGTTCTTTAAAATTCGCCAAAAAAATTCATCTTTCAGACAGAGACACTCAAAGCAGTTCGAAGAACAACCTAGAAATATTCTATTTTTCCAACTGCCCTACCAATCAATCAATTCAACTCATGTGTCACTGCATCACTTATTCACATCACTATGAGTTGTGATCCTGTCATTCAGAACATGAACATGAATTGAACCTCGTCAGATATCATGTCATTATGAGCCTAGGAACTCCGTGATACGTCGACAGATATACATATTTCACTGGAGCAGTTGGCTCTACGCCAGACTGGGTGTCATGCCGAATCCGATGACACTTTCATGTCGCTCCAATATGCCACATGATGCCCCTATATTTGGGATATTTCATTCACTGTCAGCATGGATCTCGAATCTCATCATGTCATTGGTTATTCAACGATACATCGTAGTACAATCAATAGTGCATTGTGGTATTGCCATAGCAAGTTCACCATATTCGGTAGGTTTATTAACTATGGTAAACTCATCAGCTGAGGAAATTGTTGCCATTTCTTCTTCTGTCAAATCACATTTCCAAAATGGTGGTAGAATAAAGAATTACGTGCATATGTGCACCAGTGATATCATCAGCTGAGGAGTTTGTTGCTATTTCTTCTTCTGTCAAAGTGGTAGAATAAAGAATTACGTGCATAAGTGTACCAATGATATCTAAATAAAAAGACACATATTAATTTAGATTTTTTTAATCTAATTAAGTTATATATTTATAGTTAAAAACCTTTCCCGTTTATAGCTTCACGATGATTTATGAGCCTTTAAATACGAGTAAAATCGAAAATTATGAAAGAAAATTACTTGCTTGCAGTGAAACTGAACTCTACGAATATGTATATTTGTATGCCCGTACCTATGTCAAAACGAGATTTGACTGAAGCTGAAAGCGTCGGTAACTAAGATGTAATTGAAATATCTATTTACGAAAACGTCTTGATTGCTAAAGCTATATTTGCCTGCGTTCAGATTTTAAAAACACAGAGAGACACTATTTTTCTTCACTCATTTCCTTATTTTCTTCTCTTTATTTATTTATTTATTTATTTATTCTTTTTGTAATACCTATGAACAGGTTATACATGGGCGGACTTAATGCCTAGTGGCATTCTCTACCAGCCAACCCAGGGTGATGGCGAGAAATTTGTGGCAGGTGGCAAGAATGAAAGATTCGATTCTTTCATGGCAGACAACGTATCAGTGATTCCCAGTGCCGGTGTTAGAGCCACTGACGCCCCAGGCAAAAATATTGTGGCGCCCACATAACAAAATCAAAATCGAGCTTTTTTGCTCGAAAAAATTTTTGCTGAACCAATGGGAACGTTATTAAGAACGTTTATTAAGAATTTTATTTTTCATTTTTTTTCTCCTCACCCTAAATGAGGCGCCCCTCCAAATTTGGTGCCCTAGGCCGTCGCTCTACCTTGCCCCCTCCTAATGCCAGCTCTGGTGAAGCCTATGGTGTTACTGATGTCCATGAGCGAGTGGCTCGTTTGATTGTCTCATACATTCAAAATTGATTTTATTTAATACTTAGGAATAGCATCAAATATCTTATACTAACTTAACTTATCCTAACTTTACTATTGGTTTCTAGTTCTTATCACCCTCGAGGATACAAACAACGTAAAGAGAGCTAGTTTTAACGCAGTTAGTTTACGAGTTAGCAACTGAAAACAACGTTTTATTTCTATTGTGTAGAGCGCGGCGGAAACAAAGTTAACTGCCACAGTTATTTATTTACTGGTCAACTTGTAGTCATGTTATGAGTATTATAACTCTTACTAGTTACTCGAATATAGCAGTAATAAACGCTGTCAAGCTTTGCAAAGGCACTAGGGAATATTTTTTTATGCCACCAATGATATTAAACTATGATACGTTATGCCCTTACAAATCAACCAAAAAATCTGTTCCGATCGAGCTACAACACACACACGTTTATCTTTTGTTTCACTACACCAATTACTATTACATTGGTAAATTAAGTAAAAGGGATGGCACTACTAAAACCATAATAGTGAAAAAGACAGCTAGACGGCCTCACTCAGAGGCAGCTATCAACTGTCTGAATTAAAATCGCTATACTTGACTTGATACGACTGACGTAATTTCAGCGCTGTCTTGGCATATCTACCTCTTTTTATACATATAATATCATTGTATGCCAGTTATGCCACACAGATGTTTTTATGGTAAAACCCGACAACGTTGGTAACGATGGTATGTGGTCACCGTTCTCTATGGACACCAGCAATACCAAAGTCGATACTGTATCGACCAAGAGAGGAAAAACTGGATTCTAACCTCCTAAGTCAAAATGGTAACATGAGGAATTAACCCCGTTAACACTCTTTCATTCAAGAGACTGAGAAATTGACTAAGAGTTGTCTGACAATGTCTTACTATTCAATAAATTAGTGGCTATCTGCATGTCAGTCTTTCTACATGATTAAGGAAGTCTAAAGTGAAGTCCCATCACTATTCAACTGTGGATTGCTGAAACTGCTGTACCATGTAGTTGAATCCCAACTCACTCATGCATAATGATGGGTTTATGGCGGCTAGCAACCGCTCCCATTGAAAATCTATGTTTATAGCGGACACCGATTGTACAAAAAGTTGCTTAACTCAGTCAATCTACCGCGTATTAGGTATAATAAATGGCATTTTTCCCCTTAAAAATTGCCCTTGCTCTCAATCGGATTACATTAAAATAAGTAAAGCCTGAATACCCAATATTCATCTTCATTCTTTAAGCCCCTAAACTTAGACGTTTACAAATTTCTCAGTACTTTCTCAGTCCTCAGTAATTTAAGTCTGAGATAAAAGCTTCAGAATAGCTACTTTACATTTACTTTTTAAAAGACATGAAAATTACTCTAAGTAGTATGATGATCAAAGACGGTAGTAGTTTTTTAGTGTATTCTTTACAAAGAAACATACCAAAAATCAAATGTTTGCTCTTAATAATATGAGTTATAGAAAAACAACGTTAGAACACCGAATTACCTCAATGCATTGTAGTAAACACAATGCAACACAAATAAATGAACTAACGGTCGCACTCAGAGTCACTTACTTACTTACTTATATCGCTCCATAGTACAAAATTTGTTGTATAATTCTGTAGTAAGGAGTGATTTAAGTAACCGTTAAGTGACTCTGAGTACGGCTGTATGTATATCTATCAGTCTTTCGAAGTCCACTGCTGGACGAAGGCCACCCTTAGCTGGCCCCCGACCGATCCTGGGGTCTCTGAATCCAACAGCTTCCCCTTTCTCATCCTAACAGGTTTTGGCCTAATTCCTTGGTTAATATACACACTATAAGAGGTACATATCTACATCAAAGAAAATCCCTACGTTTCAGCACTTACTCTCCAGAAATCCCTACTCTTGTTGGAAAATCGTCTTATCACTGTTATTGTTTCCGGAACATTAAACACTTGAGGCCCTTTTGAGCAAAAAACGCCAGAAATAAATCATACTCAGATAAAATAATGTCAAATGTAGATACTCTTGCTTTGAATAGAAAGAGTGGATATTTCATAAAACTTGAATGTTTGTCGAGTGGTTTGAAACGTTATATCATGTGTTTTATCGCGCCACAATAAATATGAAGTGTAAAATGAAAAGCACTTTGGTATAATAATAATAATAATAACGCTTCACACTCATAGCCCCACACTAGGATTCCCTGTGTCGTGGGTGCCATGGACAATACACAAGACAAGGACATTCACACCCAGACCGAGAACAGAAATTCAAACTCATCATTCAAATTTCTGCCTCGCTGGGAATCGAACCCAGGACCCTTGGCACGGCGATCCGGCATGGTAACCATTGCGCCACACGGGTCGTAATAATGATTAAAATAAATTTATTATTTTAAACTGTTATCATCGCGGACTTAAAATATTTGAACGATATTTCCGATTTTTAACCCCCGACGCAAAAATTGAGGTGTTATCAGTTTGACATGTCTGCGTCTTTATTATATTTCTGTGATGTGTGTGTCTTTCTGAGTCTCACGTGACCGAGATGCCACTATAATGGAGGCCATAAACGACCATGTGTACTTGATCAAGCGTCAAGCAGACTTGACGCGGCATCCAGTATACTTGATCGTGTATGGCCACGGTAAGCTATCTGGCCATATAGTTATCTCATGCACACTGGATGGCGCGTCAAGTCAAACTACAAAGACAAGTCAAATTGCAGACTTGATAAGTACACTTGATCGTGTATGGCATCAATAAATCAAAGATTTTTAATGACATTTGTGATGACACAATCAAAATGAACGTTAGTTTTTGTGTCCCCGATTTCATTGTCATATTCCATTATGTACAGAAATATACCAAAGGTAAACCACGATTAAAAGCAATTAACTTAGCAATTAGTGTAAATGCTACAAGTTAAGACTTGTTTTTATCATAATTGGTCTAAGTTACTGGAACGTAAACGTCAAAATAATCCTTGTTATTCGGCGTTATTCGTTCACTTGAACAGTATAAATCAATTGTGATTTTATCAGCGGCTAATTCATGAAACCAGTAATTTTATGTTCAGTCAAAGTCCTTTGGCAGCCTTGGCATTATACAAAAATGAACTTACATTTGCCAGCCATTAACCACTAAAGGTTAAAACATAACCGTTAAACCTGTTAACCCATCTGACTGGCATTCTGATCCTCTGTCTAAGTATCAGATATTCATTTGTATATCCTGGCCATACACGATTAAGTATACTTGTCATGTTTGCAACGAATTTGACGCGGCATCCAGTATACTTGATGTATGGCCACGGTATGGCTATCTGGCCATAATTATATTACGTAGCTCTATCTCATGCGCACTGAATGCCGCGTCAAGTCAAACTGCAAACTTGATAAGCACACTTGATCATGTATGGCCAGCTTAAGTATACAGTCATAATATCAAGTCACACCATCACACTAAACGTTGTCACAAAATCTAGTAGCGCAGCCTAATAGCATGTATATATATCGACCTCCGGTCTGAGTAGGGGGGTGATGTGGCGACAGCGCACATACGTCACACGGTGACGTCACGCCGCCCTAAATCACGCTATCGAAGTTTTCAAAGATCGCTAGATATATACAAATGCTCCGACAACGTCGGTCGGGGCTCGGCCGCCTCCCAGGCAACATATCTCGCCTGGCGGGAGATCTCCCTTTGCCAAAAGCAAAATTAGGAAGTCGTCTTTCCCATAGAGGGTGCTAGAAAGCCTAATCGTTGTGGTTACGTCATAGATGTACGTACATCTACGGGTTATGTTCAGATTTTGATTACAGACAAGGCAGGCATTTAAATGAATAGAAAATTTAACTTCGTAATGAGGACCTGAGCTAACGAGAGGTCATATGTCCGCGTTCCCACGGTCTCACAAAAGACACCATTATCGTGCATGTTACTCGTAGCTGACAAGTTAACAAGGCTATTATAATTACACTGTTAACTACACTCAAGAACAAATTCACACGAACACACAGTGGGTTAGAGACAGCTGAAAACCAATGTAATCCTTAAGGATAGAAATATTTTATTTATTTATTTATTTAACTCTTTATTGTACACCAAATAAAATATACAACAACAAGTAAACAAGAAAAGCAGACATATGAGGTACAAAAGGCGGTCTTATCGCTACACAGCGATCTCTTCCAGACAACCTTAAGATGTGGAGAACTGATTAGAGTAAGATTAAATGAGGTAAGGTGCACGAATAATATGGAGGAAATTACAAATATTAATTAAAATAATAATATCATAAATATGGATGACATTATTAAGAAGAAAATATCTTAAGTTTTAAGAAATATCTTTAAGGATAGAAATATCTGAATTATTATTTTTGGCAATTATTATTTACTAGCGTCCCGCCCGCGGCTTTGCCCGTATTTTTCCGGGATAATTAATACGCTATAATGAGTTACGTAATATTACTATTTCTGTATTTATATAAATATTAACCCGTGTAAGGATCAAAGGTTGATATGATTTTATATGATAAGTCCATTTAGTCCAAAAACGTAATATGTGCCATGTCGACCTTTTTAATGACGTGAGCGTTTAAGCCTGGGTTATAGATAAGGACATAAAGGCTTGCGGATGCCTCAGACGGGCGTTCGAGGATGACCGCTTCTTCATGACGACACGATAACTACATGTTACGTGTATTTAGTTACTACATATATTTTATTAGGAAATCGCCCTCGCTTCACTTCGGGAAAAATAGTAAAAAAAAAAATATATAATATAGCCTATGTTACCCGGAGATAGTGTACCTTCCCAACAGTGAAAGAATTTTTCAAATCGTTTCGGTAGTTTCGGAGCCTATTCAATGCAAACAATCAATCAAATCTTTCCTGTTTATAATATTAGTACAGATTACATTGTCTTCCCGAGGGGCCCGAGTTCAAATCCTGGCACGCACCTCTAATTTTCAAATATTATGTGCGTATTACAAGTTAGTTATCACTTGCTTCGGTGAAGGAAAACATCGTGAGGAAACCTGCACTCCTGAGAGTCTACCAATCCGCACTTGGCCAGCGTGGTAGACTATGGCCTATACCCCTCACATTGTGAGAGGAGACCCCGAGCCCAGCAGTGGGACAATTATGGGTTGTTGCTGCTGCTAACTAACATTGTCTTCTCATGACCATCAATGACGCTTGTGCAGTGACAGGACTCGTTCGTTTGCACTATTAAAATGAAGTTACGCAACACTGTCTTTCAGTCATCCCTTCACTCACCTACACCAATACTAAGTATATTACAACACATGTTTCCATGTGTTGGAGATGCTACAACCGCTGAGTCACTCCAGGAGTCTAGGCTCGCCTCTCTGTCCGCGTGAAGCTTAAAGGTCGGTAGGGCTGACAGCAACTTTGCAGTCGCCAACCATCCGAAGTCTGCGCTATAACCACAGAAGAAATAATTGCTATAACCTCACTTTCACGTAGACACTGAAAAGAGAAGCCACATTTGCTTTTTTTTCAGAGACGCAGATTCGATGTCCATCGAACGCGGTATACTGAGACTACATACAATTTTCATGCACCACTTGAATTACTGGAACAATGTCGTAGTCGTATCGTGTAATGAAAACACGCCCGATGTTGGGAGAAATAGGGTCAAATATTTCGCATGTGACGTCTAGCAAAATGATATTAAATACGGTATTCCTGGCCGATTATCGTTAAGTTTTGGTTATGGCATCGTACAATCGTTTTATGGAAGCCTTGTATGTACCATCTATCTCTCCGTCCGTTCTTCCTATTTTCCCTAGAATGGGCATTTGGTGACGTAATTAGTGACGTTTACATAAAAAACGTTTTCGTCTAGTGACTTTTGATTTTGATTTGTTTTGATTTGAGGTAAGAAGATATGGATCTCTGGTATACTTATGGTGGCTCAAGTGTACTTATCAAATTTGCACTTTATGCGGCAAACAGTGTGCTTGAGATAGCTACATATATGACCAGATATCTATACCGTGACCATACACCGTCAAGTTTACTGGATGCCGCGTCAAGTCTGGCAAACTTAACAAGTATACTTTAATCGTGTATGGCCACCATTAAGTACGTAGGAGCATAATAATTTTATGTCAATGTCCTCGGTTTATGCAATATTCGATAAGATAAGTATTATGACACGCAACCTGTATTGTAATTTTACAAATCAAATCAGTATGAAATCAAATCTCGTGCGGATCATTCATGCGTTTTCCCTCATACTCACTAAAAATTAATCATTGTAATTAGCGATATCATTCCATTTGCAATGGAACGCTTTGCATGTCACAACATTGTATAAGTATGTATGTGGAAGGCATGTCATTAATATTTTTTTAGCAAGCGCACTAACACTAATTGCTGGCTCACATGCGAGCTTTGAATAAAATATTTAAAGGCTCGCCTACATTGTAGTACTAGTTTTATTGCCTAGACGCTAGAGGCTAGAGGCCTATACTCACACTCTTACCGGGCGGTCAAGTGTGAATTGGTTGAGGGTTATTAAGGCTACTATCGACCACGTTGGTCGACATTCCATGGTTACTATGATCGCCAACGGTTCGATTCCCAGCGAGGCGGAAATTTCAATGATGAGTTCGAATTTCTGTTTTCGGCCAGAGTGTGTGTGTTCTTGTATGTGTGTTGTCCATGGCACATACGATGCAGGAATCCCAGTGTGGGGATAAGTGTAGCGTTATTTATTTATTCCCGACTGTACAAAAAAATTGTACTGTGGTAGGGCAGTTATCGTCAAGAACTTACAGCTTACATAAAAAGATTCTAATGAATATTATTATTACTATTATTATATCTCCATGGGGTTCGCCTGGATAGCTACCACCCTCGAGCATGAGTCAGCCGCTAAACGACTCGTCGTGTTCCGGCTGGGGGCTTGAGAGACAGTTCTTTCTTTCTTTTTCTTCTTTATTTCTTGGCTGGCAACGCATCAGCTTTTGCTGTTGCTGATGTTCTTGGGCGGCGATAGCCACTTACCATCAGGTGGATCGTCAGCTCGTTTGCCGGCTACTTCCATAAAAAAAAACATGAGAGGTGTCAAGGGACACCCGGATGGAACGAATTTCCTTTCGATTTAAGTATTGTATTGTTGTACAGCGCCTGTTCAGACTTAAGATATTTAGTTTGGTTAGTTGCGGATAGATGGCGTTAGTAAATTAATCCTGAATCACGCTATCAACTTATACTTGTAACATACGTAAGTTCAAGGAAACTATTAATTTTTTTGAATTCGCTCGGATACTTAGTTTCATTTACCTGATATAGTTACGCAGTTTGTACAGCGCCATCTCTGTAAAACTTACTGAATCACTTCAAAAAAAGTGTCGTCATTCGTAAAATCAAAAAGTGTCGTAATTTTCCGTCTAGCCCCCTTTCACAACGCGCGATAAGGAACTTCGTTCCAACTAACGTGTATGTTAAGCAACCAATACGCAACAAGTAAGCAGTATGTTTATATTTTAACTCGACCTTCTTGATAGAAAATCACCACCACTTAACAGACAATACCTTCACAACCCTGGATAGCTACTACCTCACCACATTACTTAGTAATTTCGTAATAAATTCCTGAAACGTACCAGATAGTATCTTTTAATTAAACTGCAGATTAAAAACCAAATGCAACTCGCTTCGTTATGCTGCATTAGCGTAAATCACGGCGGGTGCCAGTTTCTACGTAACCAGTAGTTCTATCAAGATAAATGGAGAATATCTAAGCAGTGAATAATTTTAATGCTCACCAAACTAATTGTTTCTGTAAACAAAAGGAATATTTACATATTTATTAAGTAAAATAAGTTTATTGAATGTTGAATGGACGTAGGATTAAAAAGAGGTATGGCTAGACTTTGTTTTATGGATACCTATACTTCTTTAAAAACGAAAGTGTTATGTTCTTAACTTCTTAACCGACAAAATAACAGAGGAACCGTCTGACTGTTAGTAAGACTACTGCTTACTACTACCTAGGCAGCTGAAATTGAAGCTCGAAAGTTGGTAGCTAGAAGGATCCCCGAAAGCAAAGGACCCGCTTATTTTTATTACTGGCTCTTCAATTCTTTGCAGGAAACACTTGATGATATATGTATACGTGGAAATACTTCGCGGTTGAAATCAGGGGAAGGATAGCATCAAGCGAAATAGATAAAAAAAACTGATACTGAGCTATTCAGATCACAGCGATCTCCAACTAAATGGACTAGGGTTATTGTGCTGTCCATTTTTCAACAAGGTGAAAAGCACTTGCTTTTGACGACCGGTAGACGGACATCCCTTAATGCCATTTGGCGAAAACATATCCGTTTAGGCTGGCTGGTTTTTTAGGTTGTTGAATTTTTGGAAGTAGGCACTTAAACAAACCTTCCGTGAAGCCTTGTTTTAGTCAGCTGCCAAACGACTCGACGTATTTCGGTTGAGAGCTTCAGAGTCAGTTCTTTCTTCCTTGTCTTTTCTTTTGTAATGGGCAACGCATTGACTTATGACTAAGGTGTTAGTTATGTTATTAATGTCTATGGGTGACTGTGATTAGACCATCAGATCAATTGAAACTCGTTAAGGGGTATACAGATATTAATTTTTATGTTTTTAATTGTTATTTCCATGAAAACCTGCATGACGATTATCATCAAAAGCAATGCGCGTGCTTGGTGTTGATAAAACGTATCTGCATAATCAGCTGCTTTAATTATATTATAATAATGTGTTTTAATACCCATCCATACAATTAACTATTAGCACGGTAACTAGGTATATAATTTCACCGATCAACTTACATGTGATTTCACAATGACATTATAATCTATACTAATATTATGAAGAGGAAAGATTTGATTGTTTGCATTGAATAGGCTCCGAAACTACCGAACCGATTTGAAAGATTTTTTCACTGTTGGGAAGCTACACTATCCCCGGGTGATATAGGCTATATTTTTTCTTACTATTTTTTCCGAAGCGAAGCGAGGGCAATTAGTAGTATTAAATAAATAGGTATGATAGTTAATTTAATCATAATAATGTTGTTTTGTGTAAGATTTCCTTCGTGAACAAAAATATATAAATAAATAATAAACAGTTTGGGTTTTATCCATGATAGTTACTTTGTACTAATTTGTTTTGTGAATTACAGAATAATCGTAGAATATTATACACATGACTCGTTCCGGTAATTCAGAAAATTACTTTTGAAATGAAAAAAGTTAATGGTCGTGTCCTCAATAAACTTTTCATTATTGTCACGAATCGATTAACATACACCTCGTGTAATAGATATTCTTTAATAACTATACTATCTTTCATGTACAGTAATCGATCAAACAGTTTTATTTTACTCTACTTATTAGCTAAAATCCGCCCACGGCTTAGCCCGCGAAAGTGGATTCGTTAACATAGTTTATACATCTAAATTATTTTTGAAATCTAGACATATTCCGTCTGTGTGCCAAGATTCACCTGGTCTCACAAACTTTCGCATTTATAATATTAGTAAAAATAGGATTATAGTTAATAGGTTACCTAACGCATTGAACCCCAAACAGAATCAAAATCTTTTGGTAGAGCCAGCACTATTCATACAGCCATCATTATTTTCGAGTCCACTGCTGGAATTCGGCTTAATAATCTACGCTAGCTAATTTGAGCCATCACTAATAAGTCTGCGACGATGCGACAATGTTGCCGTCTACATTCTTCCCCTACAACGTATTCCCATCACATCACTAATCAGTTACGTCCCATAAACACCGAATCCACCTCGCTCTCAACGATATTAGCGCGATGCTGTAAATCAAATAGTTTATGAGCCTCGCTAGCTGTAAAAACATATTGTGTACCTACATTGTAAAGAGTGCAACTTGTAAACGGAGGCAAGAGAAGAATATAAATAATATTATTTTTACACAGAAAACATATAACGAACGACCCTGTAGGGATCTGGTACTGACCCCGTAGCGACCGGATAGAGACTTCGTAGCGACGTAGTAGTGACTTCGTAGCGACGTAGTAGGGACTTCGTAGTGACGTAGTAGGGACTTCGTAGCGACGTAGTAGTGACTTCGTAGCGACGTAGTAGTGACTTCGTAGCGACGTAGTAGGGACTTCGTAGTGACGTAGTAGTGACTTCGTAGCGACGTAGTAGTGACTTCGTAGCGACGTAGTAGGGACTTCGTAGTGACGTAGTAGGGACTTCGTAGTGACGTAGTAGTGACTTCGTAGCGACGTAGTAGTGACTTCGTAGCGACGTAGTAGGGACTTCGTAGCGACGTAGTAGTGACTTCGTAGCGACGTAGTAGTGACTTCGTAGCGACCTAGTAGGGACTTCGTAGCGACGTAGTAGTGACGTAGTAGGGACTTCGTAGTGACGTAGTAGTGACTTCGTAGCGACGTAGTAGTGACTTCGTAGCGACGTAGTAGGGACTTCGTAGTGACGTAGTAGTGACTTCGTAGCGACGTAGTAGTGACTTCGTAGCGACGTAGTAGGGACTTCGTAGTGACGTAGTAGGGACTTCGTAGTGACGTAGTAGGGACTTCGTAGCGACGTAGTAGGGACTTCGTAGCGACGTAGTAGTGACTTCGTAGCGACGTAGTAGTGACTTCGTAGCGACGTAGTAGGGACTTCGTAGTGACGTAGTAGTGACGTAGTAGGGACTTCGTAGCGACGTAGTAGTGACTCCATAGCGTGTAATAACCTTGTATTGACGTAGCAACCGTGTACCTACCGACCTTTATCTAACACTACTAGATTCTTGTGACATAATAAGCAATGTCTTTTATCAAGAAAAACGAAAATAAGAGATGACCAAATGCTTGATAGTGTTCGTACTGTAAGCATACATACTTACAGTACACCCTCAAATGTTTCAAGCATGGTATGCATTGGTGCGCATAAAATTGATACGTGTTAAAACCAGAGATAAAATACTTAATGTAGACCATACAACATCAAGTGTACTTGATCAAGCGTCAAGCGGACTTGACGCGGCATCCAGTATACTTGATCGAGTATGGCCACGGTATAACATAGCTATCTGCCATATAGCTATCACATGCACATTGGACGCCGCGTCAAGTCAAACTGCAGACTTTACAAGTATGTGTACTTCATCATGATCATGTGTACACAATCGTGTATGGCCTCTATAAGGAAAACTGTCTTGAAGTTGTATTTCTGTCTTTCTCTTGACCACCCCAATGGAAATCGTGACGGTAACAACAATATTGATAACAAAAGCCTTTCATTACAACAACGTACATATTTAAAGAATACCTGTGGGATAGGTTCGGCTGTTTATTATATTAAAAATATTTCATCACTTGAAGGAAAAACATTTTATTTGAAATTGAATAAATCGCTTATAACTTGCGTCCAGTGTTGCTAAAACTATGTAATCCGGGATAACGCCACGCCGCCACGCCCACTAACGGGTTTCGATGCACTCACCTTTATTGAGTTAAAGATTTGTAACGGCCATTAAAATCGATGTAAGCTCGATAGATTTATTGTTGGATAGCTCACATAAAATTTCCAAGAAATATGAAGGAAATAGGTAATATATTGTGGGATCCAGCCTATAAGACTAGTTTTTTCTGACTAAAGAAGTGCACATTGCGATAGAGCTTACGGTTTACAAGAGTATATTTATTTTATGGCATCACTGTATGCCAATTGAGACAGAAAGTAATAAAAGACTAGAATGATAAATGTATTTAAGGTTTGTGCCAACAATACTTACCGGCTGATCAGTGAAGGATTAACATAGCAATGGAGAGAGAGAGAGAGTCTGAACTGTTCGGGGTTTGATTCCGCCTTCCAAATATGTCATCCATCCATCCATCCATCAGCCTTTGGAGGTCCACTGCTGGACATAGGCCTCCCCTAATTTGCGCCACTCTGACCGGTCCTGAGCCTTCTGAATCCAGCGGATACCCGCTGTCTTCTTCAGGTCGTCAGTCCACCTGGTCGGGGGGCGTCCTATGCTCCTTTTTCCGAGACGTGGGCGCCATTCAAGGACCTTTCTTCCCCAACGGTTATCGGTCCTTCGCACTATGTGGCCAGCCCATTGCCACTTCAGCCGGCTAATTCTTTGAGCTATGTCGGTTACCCTTGTTCGTCTACGGATCTCCTCATTTCTGATTCGATCACGTAGAGAAATACCGAGCATAGCCCTCTCCATAGCCCGCTGCGCTACTCTGAGCTTGTGGATTAAGCCAATAGTAAAGCACCACGTCTCGGATCCGTATGTCATCACTGGCAACACACACTGCTCGAACACCTTCGACTTCAGGCACTGAGGTAGTGTTTTGGACGACAAGATATGACGCAGTTTCCCGAACGCAGCCCATCCGAGTTGGATTCTACGAGTGACTTCTTTCTCGAAGTTGGACTTACCCATCTGGATCACCTGTCCCAGGTGATTGTATTCGTCTACAACTTCGAGAGCAGCGCCGTCAACAACAACCGGTACGGGTGTGACATGGACATTCGACATGATTTTCGTCTTGTCCATGTTCATCTTAAGACCCACCCGTTGTGAGGCGCTGTTCAAGTCCCCGAGCATTGTACCAAGTTCTTCCAGGGAACTCGCCAGGATGACTATATCATCGGCATATCGCAGGTGTGTGATGTATTCGCCATTGATGTTAATGCCACGTCTTTTCCACTCCATCAGCTTGAACACGTCTTCCAACGCAGCGGTGAACAGTTTTGGGGATATAACATCCCCTTGTCTGACACCTCTCTGCAGTTGGATGGGGTTCGTTGCCGTGTCGTGTACTCTGACGGACATGGTGGCAGATGAGTACAAACATTTCAACACCTCGATATACCGGTAGTCGATCCGGCACCGCTGAAGAGAATTTAGTACTGCCCAGGTCTCGATAGAATCAAAGGCTTTCTCATAGTCCACATAGGCGACACATAACGGCAGATTATACTCCTCGGTCTTCTGTATAATCTGCCGCAGTGTGTGTATGTGGTCTATGGTGCTGTAGCCTTTCCGGAATCCTGCTTGTTCGGGAGGCTGGAAGTCGTCAA
Organism: Thymelicus lineola; assembly: GCA_963932265.1. Taxonomy (NCBI): domain Eukaryota; kingdom Metazoa; phylum Arthropoda; class Insecta; order Lepidoptera; family Hesperiidae; genus Thymelicus; species Thymelicus lineola. The sequence goes on along the minus strand of OZ010693.1, from coordinate 2,460,256 downwards.
GCCTGCGTGCAATGCGATTTGTGAGGACTCTCGAAAACAGCTTATAAACGTGGCTCAGAAGTGCAATGGGCCTGTAGTTCTTCAGAAGGGTTTTATCGCCCTTCTTGAAGAACAGCGTCACCACACTTCTGCCCCACGCTTCCGGGGTAGTTCCAGTATTAATGACGGAATCGAACAGTTTTTGGAGCGCCACTAGAAGGGGTTTCCCTCCAGCTCTTAGAAGCTCGGTTGTGATTCCGTCATCTCCCGGTGCCTTGTTGTTTTTAAGCTGTTTGAGAGCCTCTCTAATCTCATACAGGCTGACGTCCGGGATATCCTCTGTGTAGTGTCGGGTCAGTTTAGCTCGCTTGTCACTCTCGTCGCGAGGAGGTGGAGCTTGAGAGGAGGTATACAACCGTCCGTAGTATCTCTCAGTTTCTCTCAGAATTTCGGGTTTCGACGAAACCATGGTGCCGGACTCGGTCTTCAACCTCGTAAGCTGACTTTGCCCAATAGACAGATCCCTGGCGAACACTTTTGAGCCCCGGTTCTGCTCAATAGTGTTTTTTACACGATTTGCGTTGTGTTTACGCAAATCGCGTCGCCTGCACTTGGAGATCTGTTCATTGAGCCGTCGGTATTCCCTCATAGAGGTTGGAGACTGCACACATAGTTCTCGTCGATCCCTCATAAGACCGAGAGTTTGTTCTGAGAGAACCTGAGATCTACCACTAGGGTGGGTCTTGAAATACTTCGACCCTACCTCGTGGACAGTTGTTACCATCCTGGTGTTATACTCGTCCACTGACGTGCACGATTCTAGGCACGCAAAACGGTTTTGCAGCTCAAGTTGAAAGTTTTCGGATCCCTGGATTTGGATAGGTGTTGGGCGAAGCGTAGACTTCATCAGGCGTGACCGTTCCAGCTTCAGGTCGATATTTAATGTGCCTCTTACAAGTCGGTGATCGCTTCCGGTTTTAAACCTGCTGATCACAGAGACATCATTAAATATATGCCGTTTGTCTGCCAGAATGAAGTCTATCTCGCTCTTCGTGGAACCATCGGGACTTATCCAAGTCCACTTGCGTTGCGGCTTCTTTCTGAAGAAGGAGTTCATCATGAAGAGACCTTCCTTCTCCAAGAAGTTAGCCAGCAAGTGTCCTCGGTGGTTCCGTCGTCCAATTCCGTAGGGACCCACTTTCATCTCGGCGCCGCTTTGCGTGCCCAGTCTCGCGTTGAAGTCCCCCATTACAACATTGAAATGAGCCTTAGAGGTATGTATGGCTCTGCTTATGTCCTCATACATAACCTCAACCTCATCGTCAGGATGTGTCGAAGTCGGCGCATATACCTGTACAACCTTCAACGAATACCGTTTGGATATTCTGAGTGTAAGGTACGCTACCCTGGACGACACGCTCCCTACTTGCACAATGTTGTTAACGAGGGACTTGTGAACGAGAAACCCGACACCACCTTGGGACTGATGTTCGCCTTCCCGGTGATAGAACAAGTTTCCGGATTTGAGTATTATCGTGTCCTCCCCCTGTCTTCGGACTTCAGATAAACCCACAATACTCCAGTTTAACTTGTCTATCTCTTCTTCCAGCTCGTTTACCTTGTCGTCGGTCCTCAGTGTCCTGGTGTTGTATGTTGCCAGGTGCAGAAGTCGTTTTTTAGATTGGTAGCCCGATCTCTGCCGGCGATTCTTAGCACCCCCTGCCCCGCCGTTACCATAGCCGCTACCGTAACTAGGAATAGCGGGGCTGCCGGGGACTGGGGGCCGAGGCTTAGTTGTGGCTATCATTGGGGGTTGTAGCCAGTAGTCACCACGCTTGGCCAGTGCGTGTTGGTGACCGCAGTAGATGTTTTTGGTCCGCAGGAAGACGCTGCTGCCCGTCTCCTGGAGTATCCTATTAGTCGCCTTTTACGACATCCCAGGAAGAAGTAGGAGTGGTGCTATTCTACAAAGTGGACCCGGCACCACACGGGGTAGTGGTTCCAAATATGTATAATACAACAAATATTGTGTACTTAGGTATAAGCTGAGACGTTTTTATCACAGAACTAAACATAAAAGAACATAAACGATAACCAAGATAGAATATTTCATCCTCCAAAATATAGAATCTTTCATCTCATGGTGAGCGAACTATTTTTAAAAGCCTATTCACTCTTTTCTTGAAGACTACCACATCATAGGCGAGCGGGAACCGTCAACAACTCAATTGCAAAGCACAATTGCATCGGAACCTTCGTTGGAAGAGAGACTCAGGCAGATTGTGGATGGTCGAAGACCGAAAAAAAGTGACAAACGCGTGGCTGTACCGAACTTGCCGCGTTTCCAGGTTTAATCGTGGTTGATCGCGTTGATCGTTGATCGTGGATCTTGCAAATGATGATCGATCGTTGAAGTGACGTCTGGACTCGGTGCACAGACTAGTATTTCAGGCCTTCTACCATGTTCAACCAGAAAAATAACGGCCCCCTTAGCAACCCTTCAAAACTCTTAACTTCTTTAACATTGTAACAACAGACAACTTGAAACTTCATTCAGTAGGTAGATACTGCAATCTGTAAAATTTGTAAAGCGGCTCAACATAATAAATACGTCAAGATAAGTTCAAGCTGTTGTCGTCGAAATGACGTTCGCCTCTAAAGCTCTTGAAAGTTTTAGACTGTTCTATTGGCCATTTCTGTATTTTCTAGAAGGTACTCGAAACAAGTATAATCCAATTTGCGAGCGAATTTCAGTGTCTGTAGTGGATTGAAGAAACTATAAAAGTTTGTTGTTGCTCTGAACAGTTTGTAATTTCAAACCAACCATTTCTCATTTTTTATTGAAGACTAGGAAATCGCCCTCGCTTCGCTTCGGGAAAAATAGTAAAAAAAATATATAATAAAGCCGGGGATAGTATAGCTTCCCAACAGTGAAAGAATTTTTCAAATCGGTTCGGTAGTTTCGGAGCCTATTCAATTCAAATAAACAATCAAATCTTTCCTCTTTATAATATTAGTATAGATAAATTGTGACATTACGAAGTTACCATTCCACCATACCATTACCATTCCAGCTATATTCAGCACAAGCTTTAGCACATAATTTTCCAATACAACCATATAATAGACGTCTCAAATAAGTACAGATATCACATAAAATTTGGTATTAAGGACTTCGGGTTAGTTGGTCCAGAAAAAGAGCTTTCCGAATTACCCGGAAAAATTACCAGAATTACAATTTGTCACCTCCGCTTACTTTTCAGTGTTGCTACATAGAAAATATTAATAGGTATTTTTAGGATGATTATTTGTTGCAAGGATTGGTTTATGTTCCTAACATATGCGACATAGCCATCTACAAAGCCGAACCTTTAATGGGATACTGTTTCTTTACAGACGATATTGATTTTCTAATTTAGTATCTTTAAACGTTGGCGTGGTGGCCATTTTTTCCTATCCTGTAAGCCGAACGTAGCGATGTAGACGTAGTCAGAGGCCTACGAACACAATATCTTGGTGTTTTGTATCTCTGAGGTCTGGCTAAATGTGGGATAAGAAATATTCTTTATAAGATTTAACTAAGTGTATGAAATTGTTGCAATTGCAACTTACCAAAGATGATTAATTAATTAGATTCTCAAACTTCTTAGTCCCTAAACAGTCGGATAATTATATTGTGTTACTTGACTGTTATTAGAGTTAGAGTGAGTTAGAGTTAGAGTGCGTTAGAGTGCGTAGCGTACGTAATGTCGCAAAGAATCGCATGAGAACTCGTTAATATTAACTTCCTAAACCGCGTTATCTTCAATAATACACTCCACTAGATTCTCGAAGGACAGGGGCGTTCTTCTTGATAAAGTACAATTGTGATAAAATTCCCGCTACGCATTTCTATAATTTTCCCCGCGGAAAATAAAAGAAATATATATTTCCTGTGTTATATTGGCAACTTTTCCGCGATCCAATAACTTTTGCGGGAAAAAGGACAAAACTTGACATTTAGATAACCAGAACAGCGTTACTTTATTAAAGGGGTTCCACTTCCATTTGCACTACGCCTTCTTATCACTTAGCCGGTTTGGACGAAAACCAATTTGATTTTCGTTGTCAAATCCTTCAATTTATTGCTAAAATTTGTTTTGTGTTACAAAGTTTTTGCACAAATATTGACCTTTTTAATTTAAATAAACAATGTATAAGATAAATGTATCTGAGAAAGGAGAAAATACATGTAATCGACAAAAATGCAAAGTGGTGATTTTTAACGTTTTTTAAATGATTCAATATTTCGGTTTTTACGAACAGGGATGGTAAACATTTACAGATTAAGAAATAATTGTTCAAGAGAAAAGAAGCACAATGACGATAATTTTGAAAGACAAAATAATACGAATTCAGCTAATGATTATAGGAAGGAAATTCAAAGTTAGTTCTTAAATAGCTAAGAGAAGATGGATTAACTAGTATAACAGTACAAAACACTTGATTATTCTGGCGAAGATGCACTGGAACTACTGGGAGAGACTTAAGATTAGCACGTTTTAAAGTCGTTGAAGTTTGTAAAGTTTGTAAGATTAAAGTAATAAATGTCATAGAAGTCAACTATGACCCAAAGTTTTAATACTAAATGTATCAAGCTGTATTGTTTGGAAATACGAAACTTGCTGAGAGCTCTTAATAAAAAATAGTCGTTTGGTACTAACAAATACATGGCATAGCCCGACTTAATTTTAGATTTCTGAATGTGACGTAGATGTTGGCAGTGCCCGAGACAAATAGAAAAATTGATACATTTCAGATTTCTCCCATTTCACTACCTATGTCCAGCGCAGTCAGAAGGAAACGATATCATTAAATTATATTTGTCGAAAACTATGCTTTTACGACTACCCGCAAATCTACCATAAGCAAACATTCAAAAACAGATTAAGGATACAACAAAGCATACGACAAAATATCGTGCAACGGGTAATCGACTTTAACGACTGGGGTCACTTCCGGGGCAGCCACAGGAAATTGCATCATGAAAGGGACAATTTGGGGCACTTTAGCTTACGGCTTGGCATGCCCAGAGGCACGTGTTTTTGTGTTGTAATTGTTATTACATTAGTCGGTCTATAGCTGTAGACTATAATTCTTGGGTGAACTACACAAAGTCTTCTCATAATCAAGAGAGAACCAGGAGTCCTGAAGGAGACAGAACCAGCGTGAATTGGTTTTCGGGGAAAATTCATATTCATAAATTATTATGCCAGTAAATTTGAAACGAAAATAAACAATAATTTCAGTCTAAAGGTACCGATGTACTTCCTATTAGCCCATACCTAGGCTCCGATAGATCCGAATTTTGGTATACCTATGTAGTATACAATTGAAGTAAAGACGACGCTTTTAAAGCTTAATGTCAATCTTTTTACACGAGCAACCTGTGGATCAATCATACGAGGAGGCTAAAAGGAAGTCTATCCAAACCTAACTTATGTCTAGTTCACCTATGTTTGACTCGACTCAGTAACCAAGTACCTAGTTCTTGCCTGTTTGGGTTTTATTCCCAACTGGGACACATTAAGTAGGTTACTTAAAAAAGTTTGTTTTTACGTTTCGATTTTGTTTTATATCGTATCGTATATCCATTTTAAACGCAAAATTTTTCTTATCCTGTATAAGAAAATCTTAGTATTTAAAGAATTCTTATTATCATAGCAAATAAACGAGTTAGTTTGTTAAAATCAACGTCTACGGTGTAAAACTGTAAACACAACCAATTAACAATTCCACGAAGTCAGCGTAGGACGTATGGAAAGCCATTATCAAATCGATCAACTGAATTATTCATAGGCTAGTCGACGAGTCTATGACATTTTCTGAGAAATGCAACCGCGTCGTATGCAACATCTGTAAATGACGTCCTTTGTATTTTTAAGCTAATGGATGCCTAATATTTTCATCTTTGTTTGCCATTCGGGCGTGAGATAAGTTTTAATGAAGGGTAAATGCCTATGTTTTTTATGCCCATTAGCAACCATTTTCAGGTGGACCATTGCAATAAATAAATAAAACAAAATAAAGGCTATCACACTCACTCCTGTGTGGATGCCGTAGGGTGAAATGAAGACACGTCTACCTTCGATTCAAAAACATTGTTACTCAGGCCGGAAATCGAACTTGGCACCTCTAGTTAGACAAACAGGATCGCAAATCAAAAATAAATTTATCGGCTAATGAAATTTCATAAATGAGACACTTATGAACTGTCACACCACTCACACCTCAAAGATTTGATGCGAGTGCTTTTGTAACTAGAATCACTTTCTACCAGTGGCGGTACTGCCATACAAGCCGAATAGCCCAGCTTACTATCATACTCTGCAGCTGTTTATAAGCAAAACAAAAGCAAAGCAACAACCCATAATTGTCCCACTGCTGGACTCGGGGTCTCCTCTCACATTGTGAGGGGTACAGGCCATGCAGCTGTTAACACTCATATTATTTGTTGGTAAGTAAATATTATACATATGGAATGGAGTGTTCTGTGTTGTCGGGCTGCGATCCCGAGATCCTGGGTTGTACAACACAACTGGGCTTGCCTTGTTCTGACGTCCTAGGCACGCCACTGCTTCATACTAATATTAAAAATGTGAAAGTTTGTGAGGATTTATTGATGTTTGATACTCTTTCACGCAATAACTACTGTACGGATTTTTATAAAATTTAGCACACAGATAGACCATGATCTGAAATACTATACTTATTAACCCGAAGAACGGGGACAAAGCTCTAGTATTCAAAATTCAAAATAATTTTATTCATATAGGTATCACTGATACACTTGTCTTATGCACGTTATATTGTGGCTTTTCGGAAAGGTGATTTGTCGTGGAGGAGGAGAAAAGCCTAAAGAAACTCCTCAGCACATCTTTTAAACATAAAAATACATATTATTACAAAAAAATATCACTAACTTGAACGGATCTGGTGGCAGAACTGGTCAATTCCATGCGTATTTTTCATTTATATTTTTGGAACGAAGTTCCTTATCGCGCGTTGTGAAAGGGGGGCTAGACGGAAAATTTCGACACTTTTTGATTTTGCGAATGACGACACTTTTTTTGAAGTGATTCAGTTAGTTTTACAGAGATGGCGCTGTACTGTACAACTTTCTGAATCACGCTATTTTTTTTGTGAAGAATTTTAACTTCACACAAATTTTTAATGAAGTCTAGGACATCATGAGCGACGAGGAGGTTCGACTGAATCACGCTAGCGTGATTCAGAGAGTTTTACAGTACAGCGCCATCTCTGTAAAACTCATGGCGCTGTATTGTATGCTCTGTATAATGTATACATGGCGCTAGCGTGATTCAGAAAGTTGTACAGAGATGGCGCTGTACAACAAAACTCAAATCGAAAGGAACTTCGTTCCATCCGGGTGTCCCTAGACACCTCTCATGTTTTTTTTATATTAGATTATATGATATAATATAGTTTTATGCCATAACGTTCAAATTACGTCTCACGAAGCGAGCGCGGGTTACTGAGTAGAAAATAAGTAAATCCAGTAATCAGATGACATTTGCGGTATTTCTATTAGAGCCAGCGTTCTTTTCAAAGTTTTCAAAAGTCTGTGCAAGTTTTCCTTTGAGGAAATGTTACTTTGTGCACGTTTCAAAAGGTGAATGGCGAGCGAGGTGAATACCTGAAACGGTCGTTTTAACATGACCGTTTAGACTTTAGTTTCATACGTGATGCTACTTCGATAAATTAAATTGAAACGTATGAGATGATTTTAATACAACAGAGTGATTCCGAATAGGTGTCGCGTGGAGTTCCGCAATGTAAATCCATGGGCGTTTATTTTTCTGTAAAAATTATTTTCCTATACTTAAATCTAACATACTCGTAATAACTGTCTCGTAAATCTATCTTTACTGAAGTCCTAAATGAGCTTGCCTGCCAGGAAGTGCCTACGACATCTCATTGCGACACAAGGAATAATTTTTTTCATGGAAATCCTATGCAGCCTGCATTAGGAGATGCATTATGCAGGAGTGTGACTGTGTTTACTTATTTAGATCTAAGCCTTGCATCTTTTGTCAATGAATTATATGTATTATAAACAAACATGAGTCCTATGTTGCAATTAGATACAGTATTTCATTGTATCTCTAGCGATCCACTGGTATTAAGTAATTAGAAAAATTTAGGCAACCTAACCTAAATATCAAGTCTGTGCGAGAAACACGTTACTCCAAATTAAGAACGTTCCTTCTAATTTATGTTTTAATGATCATCTTGCGTCTGTTTCGCGTCTAACATTAACCGCGTTCAAACATTTAGTATCAAAATACAAACCGGAGACCGAACGCGTCTGAATATAGCCGGCTTATCTTGGCTAGTCTAATTAGCGATAGACAAAACATTAGCGTGCGCTACTGTACTGGTGCGAGCGAGATAGCACGTGGCAAGCTTCCAAGATGAATTTGATGTTTCGGAAGAACTTCACCACTGAGAAGACGGTGTCAGTGGGGGGCGGCGGGGGGAAAGCTAAGGGGGCGCTCGGAGCGGGCCGCAACGCGAAACGAAGGGATCGGGACCGCTACTCCTGCATGGATGAACATCACTACAGGACCCATTTGTTCTTCTCCGCGCCTCGCGCCAGCACCCAGTACAACGAAGGTAAAGGTAACGAAACTCCCAAATTCTCCCAACTGGTTAACTCGTTTTGATCCATGTTAATTTGCTAACATTCTATTTGCGTGCATCAGTGCCAAACAACATCTGTTTTGTATTAGTCGCCGCGATGTTCGACATGTGTTTAGTTTTGTTAATTACTATTTAGATGACGCAGGTGAGTCCTGGAATTAGATGCTATTTTAAGTTACCGGATGTTCAATGCATTTCGTCAATTTCCCGCGCTTGCGTGTCTTCGGCAATTTTTACCAGTAGATATTCCAAAATTTGAGTTGTAAAATAACTTCCAAAAAACCCTTATTCAAAGTGATTTTAGAACAGCAATAAACATAATAACTATTGGATTGTTTAAATATACTCTAGACGCAAAATTAACGGAGTTTCAATTCAATCTTCCTGTTTTCACAGCCAATGCAATTTCAATCGCTATAAATATATGACGTATCTTTACGCTGTTCTGCAAAGCAGATGACAGATGGGGTCGAATACCAATTTGATCTATGTTTATAATTCATTTTAGCGAATGTCTCATCGCTAGTTGGATAACTTAGCCAGATTAAGGTTTCATAACACAGAATATTCTATCTTCGACCTTTGTTCATGCTTTTGCTAAAGAGTGAGTAATAATCGTGTTAATAAAATGTTTTTCTCTTCTTTGTTAATTCATTGTGTGTAACTAAAAACTGTTTGTTGTGACTTGTGACTACCTAATTGTCTATTTCGATTTGACAGTGTCTACTGTGTCTATTAATTAGATATTTAAGTACTTACTTCTCTAAAGAATACGACAATTATGCAAGTTATTTTGTTTTTCATAAGTAAATAAAGTACCAACATATTTTTTTTAAATTACAGTGTTCTTTTTCCAACCGATCTCTACGTACCTATTTTATTGTGTTCCTACAATTTTTTACAAAGTGAATATCATGATGTAATTTATGATGTAATTTATCTAAATTAGACACATTTTTAGACTTAATATTAAGTAGTAGGTACCTACAGGTTAACATTAAATTTTCATTGGTATCTACTGCACTTTTCGAGAAGTTTATTAAGACCCTCTTTAAAAAAATACCTCTAAAGGTAGCAAAAACATTAACTAGTGCATGGCTGTTTTATCTAACACAGATCTTAAAATACTCGTAACATGCATTAACACGCCAACAAGATTCAAATACGTGAATATGATACAGATGTTCATATTTCGTGAAGTTTGTAGACGCGACCTCCACGCCCCTGTGAAAATGAGAGCCTTTAATGATTCTTTAACAAGTCACCCAAAATACCTGTAGAAATATGCAATGAGAACACGTAACATCTTTTTTTGTTAGTCACAAAATGTAATGGTTATATTTGGCTTCACAGCTTCTAGTTTATTATAATCTTCTATTAGACGCAAACTGCATTAGTATCGCGGTAAACTAAAATTTGATCCAAAAATATCCTTATTTTACCTTTTTTCAGAAAGCATTGTATAATTAAGGTACCTAATTTTAATTCTACTATAATGATATTCACCCAAGCTAAAAATGTACACCACACCAAAGGCATCACTGCGTTGCCGGCCAAGACAAAGAGAGAGAGAAATTTAATAGCAATTGATTGTTATTTCCAGAAAGATGCGGTCCAGTGATTGGCGGAGGCTCGGGTCCCGAGTCGGAGCCCCCGCAGCCGCTGGTGACGCGCGAGCCCTCGGTGTCGCTGCTGCGGTGGGAGCGCCCGACGGGGACAGAGCGCCGCCGCACGGAGCCCGTGTCCCTCGCCACGCTCGAGAGGGACTGCTTCGTCATCCCCGCACATGCCTTAGAGAGATTCCTGCCTGAAGGTGTGCCGGTAAGAAGATACATTTCGGTACACCAACTTCCGTGAATCCTGCATGGCAATATCACCAGGTATTTAACAGCCGCGTAACGACGAGTTGTGTACCGGCTGGGGACTTCAGTGCCAGTTCTTTCTACTCTGTCAATTTTGTGGGTAACACAATGATACCAAGGATACCAACTGATGTCCATGGGTGACGACCAAAGCAAGGTGGTTCGTCTGTTCATTTGAAGGCTAGTTACGTACCTAACACAGGGAAAAATGGGAAAGATATTCGAAGAATAGTTTAAATCTCTGTTGGTAGACATGATGGAAGAAATGAGTGGATAGAGTTTTAGGATCGTTCAAGAACCATAAGGGGTTCAATCTATCCCTCAGTTACACCAACCTATTCCAGTCAGCAACTGCCAAAGATGCACCCTGCTCAGAATTTTTAACCCCCGACGAAAAGAGTGATGTTATAAGTTTGACATGTCTGTGTATCTGTGTGTCTGTGTATACATACATATGTATGTCTGTCTGTGGCATCGTAGCTCTCAAACGGATAAACCGATTTTGATCTAGTTTTTGTCTTGTATGAAAGGTGATTTAATCGAGTGTTCTTTCTTAGCTATTTTTAGTGGAAATAAAACTGTCGAGGGTTTTTGAAATTTTAATTTAGGGCAATAAGTTCAAGTCCGTTGTATTTGTGGAGAGCAAGTTCACGACCATGTTGATGATACCGGCGTTCACAATCTTCATTACAATTGAAGTAGAAAAATGAGATAAATAAAATTAATGTAACTTAAATATCTTCCAGGTTTCTAAGTAAAATTTTCCCCTATGATAATTAGCGCGGATTCCAATTTAACTCAACTGATTATAATTCTTTTATCCGGCACCTTAGACAAATTCAACCACCTATTAAAGTTTACCTTCAGTCAAGTAAAATTAGTCCTCAAGTTTCTTATTCTTTCTTGCATCTATTTCAGTTACCCGTGCCGCCCCCGACGCCAGAAAAAGGAATCACAACAAAGAACATCCCGAGCTCCCTTAGTATTCTTGAAGTAGCCGACCCTAAGCTCTGCATCCTGGCGCATTTGATGAGTCCCTTAGAACCCATAGAGCCCATATTAGAATCGCCGCTAGCAAAACCTTTGATCAGACAAAAAACAGCGGCAGGAGAACTCCTAAGCGATGTGGCTCAGGCAAACACCGCGGTGGGAGGAATGCTCTTGGCTAACATGGAGAAGAACGCAGAATTCCCTTTTATATCATACTACGTGATAAATACGACCCAAACTGATCCTCTGCTTTTCTACAACAACATGAGATGCGCTTCGCTGACCAAGTTTGATCCGAAAACCATTAGATATTCGGCTGCGCACACGCTAGATTTGTACAGCGAGGTGGCCATGATATGTAGACCGCCTTTCAGCGATTTAGCTGGAGGTCCGAAGAAATCACACACGCCAACTACTGGGTTTATTATTAGTGTTTATAAGGTATGTTTCACTTTTGCCATTTTTTTTTCTTTTTTTTTCGTGCCTTGATTTACACTTAGCGTTTTTATACGTATGTAAAATCAATTTTATTTCAGCTTATTTCGCCAATGACTAATAGGTTTTTATCTACCTACAAACAAAATATGTTTCATCCGATGATTTCAAAGTCATTAACAACAAAATGTCCTGGATGTCTTATTCATCATTAGTTACCATTAAAAAATGGTTGTCTGTAAAGTCGGTTTACGGACGGTAGTATAACGTGACAACGTCATGACAAAACATTGATGAAGTAGGTAGTACTCGAATATAATATTATCTCTGAAAATTAACTTATAATTAGAAACTTTTATCTTTATACTACAACGCCATCTAGAACTCCTGAACTAAACTATTTTTTCAGCAAGTTCCTTTCTGACTTAATTGTGTATATAGTTTTGTTCATAGATGGCGCTTTCTCCATTGTTCGCTCGTTCGCGGAACGCGACAGATGAGTCTTGATTTTTCGTGCGTGCACCCGGCATCGATTTAATAGACGTTATCACGTCAATAAGTTATATTAACGTTTCAGGTGTTCGAAGGCGACGACGGAGAACGTTTCGAGAAGAACTGGTTGTACTGGACGGGAGCCAGGATGCTGTACCGGCACCTGCCACACTCCGTGGGCATGAGGAAGATCGCGCTGCACAAGTCCGTCGCTACTCACGGGGACAAGATGTACCTTCTCGTCTGCGAGTGCGCCAATCTGCTGGACGACCTCTCTGGCGCCGCCATGTTGATTACAGCTTTACGCGCCAGGTTGTGTGGGTACACTGGTCTTTATAGACCGATACAGACCTTCTAGTAGAGGGCCTCAGGCCTCCAAGGCCTGGGATGTGTTACTGTAAAGGGACTTCTAGTTCAATAAGATTGTGTGACTTGTTTACATGAGTGAATTGTAAACCAAGGGTTATGATGCATCGTATTTTAGTTACTAAGCGATTGATAGACAAATTACTTTTGTATTTTGGCACTCAAATTGTACAAGCTGATGTAATTCATTTAGTAGGTAGTAGGTAGCGAGCTAAATTCCTAAAGTATTGTTCTAAGCTTAGCCAACGGTTGTCAAGGACCTAAATTAGTACCGCGATAAGTTTAAGATCGAATTAAACGATATTAGAATGTCTCAGTGATATGGTAACGCCATATTGAATGGTACGCTAATGGACCAAACAACTAAATTTTATTATAAGGATGCCCAGCTTGTCTTGTGAAGAGTCTGTTTGATATTTTCTTGTTTCTTCTTTATATCTGATCAGTATTACTTCAATATTCACTTTTAAACTAATTTATGATATTGAAAATTACTTAGTGCTTAACTTATTCTTCTGTACCTATTGTCTCACTTAGAGGAATTCAAAGGATTGAGTAAACGTTGCATAAAAAGTACTTATGGCGTAGCTCATCTCGTTATGATAACAATAGTTCAATATTCACGTTTTAAAGACCAAATAATTCGCTTACATTTAATGTAAGCGCACGTTTAGGATATAATCTAGAGCTAGACGCAATCAAATTTTCCGACCGTTTTAACCGCAGATAAGTAGGTACTATTTCCTCGCCAAGTAGGTGGTTATTCGCTTATCATCTCACTTTAACGGTGCTAAACTGATTTACCGTAATTTCATTGTTAAATGCGTCAATTATTCTAATAAAATTGAACATCATACTTTTAATGAAAACACAATGACATTAAACTATATCATTGTGAAAACATAGAGTAGGTAATAGAGGGCATCGAAGTGCGTGTTCTAACATTTAATGTAATGTACTTATAGTCTATGTACACAGTACTTTAATGTACATAAATATGTATAATTAGTACTTAATAATAACACTTGTCTTCATGTAGGTACTTATTAACATAATAAATAGGCACCTAATTTTTAACCGACTTCAAATAATCTAACATTTTAACAAAAAATTAACCGACTTCAAATGAAGTACATTGTACTTTTGACATGGATACCATTGTCAGATCTCGCTCAAATTTATGTGGGACTACATGACAAGCACCAGCTTTCAATTAAAAAAAGAATCATCGAAATCGGTTGGTGCGATATTGAGTTATTCGTCCATTTATCGTGCAAATTTAAAACTTATATGATTTTGACATAGATGCCATTGTCAGATCTCGTTCAAATTTATGTGGGACCACACGACAAGCAACAGCTTTCGATTAAAACAAAAATCATCCAAATCGGTTCACCCAGTCCAAAGTTCTGAGGTAACAAACATAAAAAAAAATACAGTCGAATTGAGAACCTCCTCCTTTTTTTGAAGTCGGTTAAAAAGGAGGAGATTCTCAATTCGACTGCATTTTTTTACGTTTGTTACCTCAGAACTTTCGACTGGGTGAACCGATTTTAAATTTGATAATTCTTTTTTAATCGAAATCTAGTTCTCCCACTTACGAATAATTTTTGATTATGATCGCATAGGTACCTACAACATTTTGGTAAGCCGTATTGAAAGCACCATCTTAACTTAAAATTTTGTTTAATAAATAATTAAGTATTACGACTTGAAACACTGAAGGACTTCGTGTTGATTTTATGAAAGTACCTACATCTATAACTACCTACATACAAATACCTACATCCGAGAGATATTTTATGCTTACCTCAATTTTTTTTCGAATTTACAATATAGGTACATACAAAGGTACGGTGTTTTACTTTCGCCGTAAGAGGCGTGCTGTCCTTTTTGCTAATCTTTTTTCAGTAAATTTATTTTCTGATACTTGTCTTTTATTTCGCCCTTTAGGCTAGATCCTAACTTGAGTCTCTGAGTTTGAATTGCGGGCTTATTTTGGTGATCGGTAAATTTTTTGTCTTTTTTCATCCAATCACATTCAAAAATTGACTGGATAAAATTAATTTAATAGTTGAATTCAGTACTTAATTATTTTCTTTTATTTTCATTGAGCCTACATAATTTCCAACATATCTTTAAACATATCATAATTTACACAAAACACTCAACACGATATTTGGAAGCTGTCATCATTTTTAAAATAAAATATACCATACCAGCATTACCAGCTATATTAGGTACCTACCTACTAATTGTATGACCACAGAATACTCCGCAAAATCATTTAAATAAATTAGCGACTCTTGCTGTATTCAGGTCGCACAGCGCTAATCGTCAACAGACGTTGACATCTAGATGTTGCCTCTTTCCAATCATAGCTCTTATTCTTTTTGATAACGTCAAGGTTGTCTTCTTTTATTGTGATGACAAGTGCGATAGATTAGGAATGTATTATATGACACGGCGTAGCAGCCCTTCTGAAATTGGCCCGACACGTCGAACGCGGTAAGTACTTGTAACATCATACCAAAAGTGCGGAGTGCGCCAGGCCTGGTATGACTAAAGTTACAATAATCATAAAACATAGAACGTTGAATAGTCACAACAATATAACTGAGTAAACTGTCTCAGAAACATATTTTTTTTCTAAATTAACTTCCTCCCCAAAATCCTGAAACGATCTGAACCGAATTTGTATTTCGTGCCATGTTTCCTCATACTACCGAAATGAGGCAATTTTCGTTGGTTAAATTATTTTTATCAATAAAACGTTTTTATAAATATACTTACCTACAATAAAAAGTGATGCAGTGATTTGTTATTCTAAATAACTGTTACCTATACTAATTAACTGTATTAAGTAGGTAAGGACTCACATATCTAATTCTTCAAGAAAATTAGCTCCTTTTTACCATCCCTGAATTTGGTATTGATAAATCAAGAGCGAAGCCTTTCGGACGGCGGTAATCAATTACCACCAGATCAGTGGCTCGCCTACTCAATGAAGCTGCTTGAACAAAGTCTCTGGTTAAGTACCTGTAAAAACTATAGACTGAACTGAGAACTCATTATCCAACCTAAACGAATCTGATGTGCTGCGAACACTGCCAAATAATATTTTTATTCCTTGAAAACAATGCTAATTCATTAATTGAAAATAATTCTAATAATGTCTTAATAATATTGCATGCAACGAAGAAAAGCAAAATGTAATGTGTTCAAAGTTCAAACTAAAATTAGAATGGCGTGATGGAATACACGGGCATAGCCAGGCTGAGGGTTTTGGGGGTTCATACATTTTATCTTTAGATCTCTTGAAACATGAAACACTGCTCGAAAAAGGACTCCCTTTACGAGCAGGACTCCCCAATTCTCAATTTTCTTATGAATATAAAGGTTATTTTATGTACTTTTAGTCTTTTTATTTTCTTGAAAATCCCCTGAAACTAAAACCTGGCTACGCCCGTGACGGAATATATTCTAAGTAGGTAATACCCTTGTAAGCCGAAAGCTGCACCTGTAGGTACAAGCCCTGCAAATACTTTGAAAAGGTTGTGTGTGTTGTAATTGGGAGCGCCTGGTAGCACATACCATGTTCAATCCTCGGCCAGGGTAAATCTTCTCGAGACGAGAGAATTGGCTATCTCCAATGTCTGTGACATGCAGTAGACACAGGGATTCCCATAAAAGTTTTAGAATTTAAAATTATATTTAATTCGTATATGACTAGGCTACCTAAGTACCTATCTTACTAGCAATAAAAATGTATAGGGGCCGAATTTGTATATTTTTATTTGAATGTAGATAGGGTTTGTTGACGATATCTGTTGGTCTGGTCTTGATAGACACTGATGTGCAATTTTTAATTTATGAAAAGATTAAAAAAATAAGTAGGAACGTTGTATACAACGCTTTGTTTCGAGTATGGATACCTACTTCCTATTTGTAAGCATAATAGGTTTCCCAAAGTTCACTTAGCGAGGAGTAATATTAGTAGTTTTAACACATAATTACTAATTAGAAGCTTACTGCAAGTTAATGACTATAGGTACTTATATCTGCACATAATATCTATAAAAACTTCATGATATCATTCTATCTACTGTACTTACTACCTATTGAATAAATAATTTTATCTACATTACTTTTATAAGCTATAAAACACAGTTATAAAATATAAAACGGTTGTAAATAAAATTATGACCGTTAAGTTTTTAAAAATCTGAGTGCTTATCTAATAAAATTAGGTAGGTAATTGTACAATTGCATTTTAAAATTTTCAATTACGCAATAATTTGTGTGAACACTTAACTGTTATTACATCATTATTATAATAAAATTATTGAACTTAATATTTCTTTTGTGTAAATTTAACTTTGTGTATAACTCAGATCAATAAGTGTGGCATTAATTATTATGCATGTAATGTATGTAGGTGTACCATGATTCACAGTCACATTATTGCCAAATATATTTACTGTAACTTAAAGTGACGCCTTGTATAAGTAAGTTATATCTATTGCCTAAAATACAAGCAACGTTTTTATATCCAGTAAAAGTAACAGTTTTTTATTTATTAATTTAACTATACATGTAGGTACCTAAGGTATCTTCTCCATGTGGTACCATAATTATTATCTACAGAATATGCCTATAATACATACCTTTTTACACTTAATCTTTAAAAATATGTATTTACTTACTTAATATATTTTATACTTCCCTATCACCAGAGTTAATCTTTCACTGACTTTCACATTTTAAAATATAAAAATCTTTATATTTAAGAATTTTTGATAAATTGCTACACTGATTCTAACAATTCAACATTTAAAAAAAGCACAAATTAAATGCATTTTTGGGCCTTAAATTGGTAGAAATTTTAAAAGATATAATAAGTGCTTTAGTCTTTAGAGAAATAGACAATACGAATGTCTGATAATAGGAGGCATGATTTAGCTGTTTTCTTTTATTTGTTCTTATTATGTACTTTAACCTCAATTTTATTCATGTTTTAAATGTAAATTCGTAGTATTTACATTAAAATTATTTCTAATTCATAGAATGAATCGTATTTATTCTTTGAAATAAACAATATGTTTTGGAAGTAATTGGTTATCAATTAAATGCAATCCATTATCAAAATCAAAACAGAATATCGACTAAAGATGCTTCGAATATTTAAATTCATAACTTTAAAGAAAAAAATGTACCCATGTACTAACTCGGTACCAAATATTTGAATTAAGCAATTTAGAATAAACTATGTAAACTTTATTTAGCTTGGAAAGCTAGGTTTCATTATGAGCTAAGCTCTTTAGTAGAAAAATATTGAATTATTTTTATAATAAAATGTGGCATTGAAGTATTGTATTTTATTTTCCCCTCTCTTACATTCTGCTTTTTTATACTCAAACTAACCAGCTGGCTATGTTGTTGACCTATTTCTACTTTATTAGTAAGAACTAATCAAATCATCTAGCACGTTAGGTGGCGCTGTAGTTCAATCGTGAACTAATTACCTACATAGTAATAAGTACTAATCTTATTAGTGTAAACGATAAACATGAGAATTGAATCAATAGTGCCAGAAACAAGCTCGGATCCAGCCTAGAGGGCACGGTGGGCATGCCCACGATCCAAATTGATGTAGATAGGATAAGGTCTATAGAATTTCATCATTTCCCTATGATATATACATGCAAAATAAAAATAAATCAATGGTAAATTATACCACAGAAAATTTGAATAATTATAATTGGTTGTACCGATTTTTATGACTCTTTTTTTATACGAAAGCTGGTGCTTGTCATGTGGACCCATTTAAGTGAGATCTGATGAGTAGTTTTTGAGTTATGCCAAAATTTGAAGTGGCTATTTTTTTGGAAGAATTATTAAAATTAGGGAATTGAATGCTCAGCCTTGTACTTGATAAAACTTGCAATATTTATTCAATATTAACTAGGAATCTATATTTTTTTACTGTTTCAAATTGACATAGGCATAAAAGAGAATAGGTTGATTTTTTTTAATAAATCATATGAAAACTGAAACTTATAATTTATACTTTTATTTACAAACATAACATTTTCCTTACTTATGCTAACAAAACATAAACTAGTATCAATACTAAAATTTACATTGTAAGTATCTAGTAGCCTTTGGACCCTCGGAATCTTCTTCTGGCATCAAGCTGGAAGTAACATTATTCTTAAATCTCTTACATTAATTATAATCTTTCATCTATCATCTACATTATTTATCTAAAGTCAGAGCTAAAAAGATACATCATCCATACATTCATCCATCCATTCGTCAGCCCTTGGAGGTCTACTGCTGGACATAGGCCTCCCGTAACTTGCGCCACTCTGACCGGTCCTGAGCCTTCTGAATCCAGCAGTAAAAGGTACATAAATAGTAGTAAATAGTAAAGTCAATGAATTCTACTTACCAGTGATCTTTTACATTCAAAGAAACTCTGGCGCAGCTGGAGACATTCTAATGGGACAGTGCCATCTTTTAAGCACTCTCTGGGAGTCTTTTTATCCTGAAATGCACATAATCATTCATTTTAATAAACAACAGCATAACCAAATTAGAATATAAGTGATAAAATAATGATTTATTTTCTTTGAATTTTAAAGTTTCACTTAACAATTACTTCATTAATATAATTATGTGATTGCCTCATTCAAAAAGATAGGCAAACCTACACAGTGAAGTCAGTGAATTGTATATGAAAAATGTCTGAGGGAACGGCAGTGCCCCCGCCAAGTAGAGCAAAAAAAGCGGCACGGCCGTGCCATCCTTTTCTCGAAGCAGTTCAGGCCATTTTTCTCACAAGTAATACATATTATATTAAATTGCGATTTATGCGATATTATACTGTTTTGTGCGATTGCCAAGTCATTATATTTAGAACATAACAGATTTTTAATGTTGATATGGTCATTACGTAATAACTTAAGACAGAAGGACCCTTAAGTAGGAACTGAATAAATTAACCGACTTGGTATTACATGGATCCATGTAGGATCTCACAATTTTTTACGGTAGAAGAACTCAGTTGCGAGACTTGGTTTTTTTACAAGTTATGTTTTTGATGGCATTACATTATTAAGAGCCTGATGAAATAAAAATAATATTTATATAATTCATACATACCTACTACCCTTACCTACTAACCTTTTTACAGCAACTACTTTCCAGCAAACACATTTTGAGATCAGCTCTTACGCCAGCACAGGATGTTTTATCAGCCAAACCCACTTCATCTGGACCAAACGTAACCATTGTTCTAGTAGTTTTATTTTATATTCAATTAATAAGAAGCACAATATATTATATTACTTCTTAGAATTAAAATTATTTTATCATGTTATTGATAAAAATGACTGACAGTGACTTTTGTTTTTCGGTTTTCCGTTCAATTCGGATTTTTTAAAATCAAATTGACAATGACATGTATAATTCATTATGATTGCCTGATACGAAAATACTGATTGGAATTAAATAGGTATTCATTAAATAAATAGTAAATACTAAAAGCTGGGTTGGGTTTAAGTATGATCACGGTAAAGATATAATATAATACAGTAGTCGCTCTTCATACAAACGGCCGAAAAGCGCGTTATACCTACCCCCCTATATATAAGTTACTCTATGGTGGCGATTGCCGACAGGCGAACGAGCGGAGCTTGTACCACGGTCCGGTCGGTACAAATAACAATTTTTTTAGTTTTTCTACTCTGGTTGAGCTGTATGGTCGTGTGCGGCTATCTTTTATAGGGTTCGCTATAGTATAGACGAATATAATATGAATGACGTGATAAAGAATATAATGATGAATATATGAATCTCGTCTGGAAATAATTGTACCTAATATTGTAATTTGTAATAATTGTAATTTGAATATTTGCGTCTAATTTGTCATTAAAACGTTATTGCTACTTGCTACTGTAACTTTGATTTCAATGTTATAAATTAATTTAGCAATAGGTATAAAGTTTATAGAATCGGACAGTTGTACCTTTTTTATTTACCTTAACCTGCAAGAAGAACTTACCATACCCTAAGAGTCTCTGTCTCTAATACAATACTGAAGGCTTACGAACCTTCACAGTACTAATAAAAACACAACATAGATTTTTATGGAACACTTCCTTTTTATTCACAATGAATTGCATTTATTAAAATAGAAAATATAACATTTATAAATACAAAACTACAAAGAAACTCAAGTCGTTTTATAAAATTAAAATACTGTCGGCGGACAGCCCTAGCGCGCGGCGACGCGTAGGCAAGTTTTTCGAGAATCGGGCCGAGTCACGTTACTGTATATTGTGTACTGTGGTATGATTGTTCACATACGTGACTACCATACATGATATTTTATTAATAATTAATTAATTCTTATGTTTTTAAAGGGATGACAATTTTGTTTTATTTGAAAGCAATAAATTCAATGGCAACTTTATTTTCATCGTACACTCCATACACTCAATGAAAAAAAAAGAGAGGTTGCTTGACATTGACAGATTAAGTACTCTGTGGACATTGACATAAATCAGCTGTTTTTGCCTATTGTGAATTGTGTCTCATTTACTCCAATGTTATCGAAGTCATTTAGAAATAAGTCAGAAATGACTATCAAAACCAAGTGGCAGTTAATTATCCACTTACGTTATCATAAATCGACAACAAAGTGATTGTGCACTCATAAACATGAGAGGTGTTTTCCTTTTATTTACTAGAAAACTGTCGCACGTGTGTAGTTTAAAACCTTACAAAGAGACTAAATGGCTGATGCCGAACGGGAATCCGACAGGAGTGTATGTTTACAACTGTGTCGCCGAAGAGAAGGTTCCAGTAATCCTAAGCGATCCTCACATAGCGACGTGGTACTCCTGCGGTCCTACTGTGTATGACTCAGCCCACTTGGGTCACGCTTCTTGCTACGTTAAACTCGATATAATTCAGAGAATTCTAAAGTCGTTTTTCAATATTAAACTTGTCACGGCCATGGGCATTACCGATATCGACGACAAGATAATAAAGAAAGCAATCGAAACGAACACTGACTTTCGAACTGTCGCTAGAGAGTACGAACACGAATTCTGGCTCGATATGGCTAGTTTGAACATTGAAAAACCGATGTTAATAACGAGAGTGTCGGACCATATCGACACAATAGAAAATTTCGTCAAGAAGCTCATTGATTCTGGCGCAGCGTACGCATCTGATGACGGCTCAGTATATTTTGATACTTCCAAGTATCCTTCTTATGGGAAATTACAAAAAATGCAAGACATAGGAGAACCTAGTAACGATTTTAAGAGGAATAAAATGGACTTTGCTCTGTGGAAGGGTTATAAGCCTGGAGAGCCATACTGGGAAGCTTCTTGGGGGAAAGGTAGGCCTGGATGGCACATAGAATGCTCTGCAATGGTTAGTAAAGTATTTGGTAGGCAGCTAGACTTCCACGCGGGAGGTGTTGACCTCCGGTTTCCACATCATGAGAATGAGGAGGCTCAGTCCTGTGCTTACCATAACACGAGGCAGTGGGCCAACTATTGGATTCATGTCGGACATTTGAATTTGAAGGGCGACACAAAAATGTCTAAATCTCTTCAAAACACAATGTCCATCCCAGAATTCTTGCAAAGTTACAGTGCAGATACATTCAGAATGGCCTGTCTAATGTCCAACTATAGGCATTCAATGGAGCATAGTAAAGAAGTAATGACAAATGCTGAAGATGTTCTAAATAAATTCAAATTCTTCTTAAAAGATGTTTATGTGTATGTAAATAGTAATAATACTGGCAATTCAGACTATAATGACAAGTTATTAGATTCCCTACAGAATGTAGAGGAAAAAAATATGGATTTTTTAAGATCTGACTTTGATACCGCATCATGTATTAATTCCTTAATAAACCTTACACATAAAGCTCACCAATTAATGAAGGCAGATACATCGGAGTACTACCCAGTACCAGTAATCTTAATTGCTGAATATGTCACTAACATGTTGACAAAATTTGGTTTGAAACTACAAGACACATCTCAAGATACTGTATCAAATTCTATTGTAGACACGCTTGTAGAATTTAGACATTCAGTTAGATTAAATGCCTTAAGTAGTAAAAATAAAGAACTTCTGAATGCTTGTGATACAGTAAGGAACAAATTGAAATTGGTCAAAGTACAAATTAATGATTCTAGCAAGACTCCATCCTGGATTTATGTTAAGTAAAATCACACACTTCAAAAAAGTTTTTGTACAATTTCTTTTGACATGTTTATTAGGTGTGTTAAATTTAAGATCTCTCATTGTAACAGGAGATGCAAGCCCAGCATTGGGATAATATGGGTTGTGACGCTCAAGTATTATTGTTGAGATTGGTTCTGCCTTCCTCTTTATTTTTATACCATTATTTTGGTTAAAAAACTGTTGTGTAATTTGCCAATGACTTATCCAAATATTTTAGTAATTGTTTTCAAATACATATAATTATGTAAGATAATTGTAAATATGTATAGTAATATAATTTTGTTAATATAATGATTGTGGTATTATTGTACCAAAAAAAATTAAATATACCCAAAACTAAATCTCCATCTGTTACGACTTGATGACATCAAAATGACTGCAGAGATATTTATGCACTTTTGACAATAGAGTAAAACTTGTTAACATATCTCTATCATCTTTCCCAAAAGGACTAATAGGTAAGATTCAGTTCTTAAAATAAAACAAAAACTGCAAGTTTGATAAATTATAATTGTTCAATAGTTTACATCACACTATCATTTCAGGCTGGCTATTGAATTTGCTATCACGATTCCCGAAACCGTGATAGGAAAGTGTTCACACACTAACATCAGTCTTATTACAATCCCAGTGCGATGAACACAAAATGCTTTGTTCAATACAGTAAACTTTAACACTTAAAATAAGTGAGCACTTTTACAAACTTTAAGTACAATCTAAGGTTGACTTCAATAAACCAGGTACTCACAATTGATATTTTTTTCGATGAAAGGTACTTATGTTCTCTGGTGATGAACATAAGTAAGAAATACAAACGGTGAGTACCAGACATGTTAAAAATGTAAATGTTCGTAATGATATAAGATTCATAGAAAAGTTACACAAAACTCGATTTCTAGTTATATCTATACAACAGATCAATATGTGGTGTAGTTTTTAATATGTAACGCAATGTAAAGTATAACATCAAACATGTTTTAATGTGGTTCAATTGTAGAACTGCAGAGCCTCTTTAAGATTTACTATTTCAGATAGAGATGATAACAATTGGAAGTATTTAAAGTATTAAGTTCGATGTTATCCAATTTCAGGCATTACATAATATTATTAACTCACAACTAAGACATGGCAAACATTCACATCAGATTGATTCCATTTGCACCCTAGTTTTGCCCTAACAGCAGGGTGAATGAATAGGGAAATTTTCTATCGACTCCAATAGCTTTAAAAATTTTCAGCGGAGTGAAAAGTTCAGATTAAGTTTCATTTACTCTAGTATCAAAGGTAAAAACTAATTTTAATATATTCGACAGGGTGCTTTTTTATTTCATTGACAATATAGAAATTATTGTAATTATTATAGTTTAGAGACTCACCAGAGCAAATGATATGTTTCACCACATTATACTGAAGGTTCCAAGTTTCTTTGGAAGTAAAATAACTATAACTTCCCCATCCGTCTCATTGAAAAGGGCAATGCTGGGGTGAATAGAACCAACCCATCTTAATAGTCTTCATATTAATTGACTGGTATTTGCATCCCGTTCTTATCCATTATAAAGTTCTCTGCTTTGTACACTCTCCACGCAATGAAGTAATCTCTGGTCATCTTGAAGAGGGTGTAGTAATTAATGAATAGCAATATGACTATGGAGAAGAAGTTGTTCCAAGCCAGCGAACTGAACAGTAGGCAGAGTTGGAGAACCACTAGAGACAGCTGGAGACATAGTAGGAGACACAGCAATGCTGGAGGATTGCTGAACACTGACTGGAAATATAAAGATTAATTAGGTTAGTGTTTGTCTACTTTGCAACAATTGAAATAACAATTTACCAAAAATAGGTTCAAATCCTACTAGAGAAAGTAGATTTGAAGTATACAGGTATGAATTTTCAAACTTACATGCGAAACAGATTAAACAATTATCTCTAGCTGCAGTTAAGAAAAACATTGCGAAGAAATAACGTATTCTATAAGTATACACATTTGACCAACATATTAACTATAGCCTGAACCCTTTACATTAGTGTTTCCCAGCGTAGGGCCCACGCCCCACAGGGGGGCAATTTGATAGTTAAGGGGGGCAATGTAAAAATGGACTCGCCACGACTTTAACCCTTTCGCTTTGGGTTATTTATATGCAATGCTAGATATCGGTGACAAAATTATGTATGGGGGGCATAAAATTTTTATGAAATGTTAAGGTGGGGCATGGCCTAAAAAAGGTTGGGTAACACTGCTTTACATTGTAGGAGACCTCATAGCACATAGCTGTCTCAGCAATCGGTTTCAATGATGATGATTTTTTTTAACTATAAATAGCTATTTACAGTAGAAAGAAACATCATCAGCTGATGATCGAGCTACCTGAAGATCATTTGGCGTCATCGATGTACATGAGCAATACCAAAGTCATCACCGAAGCTTTTCTGACCAAAAAAGAAGAGAATAAAAGAACTGGCTCTCAAGCCCCCAGCCGGAACACGAAGAGTTTAGCGGCTGACTCGTGCTTAAGGGTGGTATCCAGGCGAAGCCCATGGAGAAATAATAATATTATTATTAACAATTAAAATCAATATAACCAATATAATGCTACTGCCAGCGAGCCGAATTTAGTCGCCTCTTACGTCAGCCATCCAGCGTATTATTATGGGGTGAGTATTATAAGCCGCCCCAATAGGGCTGTAAGTCATAGCTATATGTGTTTCGATACTGATGAAGCTACTCACATAGAACCTCAAATGGCTGGCGTTGTCGGGCTCCGCGGAGACCACGGCGGTGCCCGCGATGTACGTGTGGCCGTTGTGTCTCACGCGAGCCCCCAGGCTGTAGTACTTCGCCCCCGACCACTGGTGCACCTCTGCGTCTGAACAACGTACGTTTTTATTACCTTATTATATGACAGAATACTTGATAGTACCCATTGGTACAGAAGAGTCACTCCGCAAAATCATTTAAATAAATATAATAATAAGCGACTCTAACTCTGACGCAATAAAGTATAATTCAGGTCGCACAGCGCTAATCGTCAACAGTCGTCAATATCTAGACATTCTAGACGTTGCCCAATGAAGTGGCAGTGCCATTGACGTTGCCTCTCTTATCCTCTCTCATTCTTATTCTTATCCTCTTTAACAACGTCAGGGTTGTTTTTTTTTTGTAATGGCATGTGTGATAGATTACCAAAGATTTTCATGAAATTTAGTATGCAAGGGGTTTCGGGAGCGATAAATCGATCTAGCTAGGATTCATTTTTAGAAAAAGTCGTTTTATCCGTTTCAGGCAATGAAAAACCGCTACAATAGACTCTTCCTGACATCTATTGGCGAGTAGCAACACTAAAGCTACTTCAGTAGATGGCGTTGTTAAGCAACACTAAACTGAGCAAAGCTCGGTCATCCGGGTACTCGTACCAGAAGTGCGGAGTGCGCCTGGCCTACAGTATGGACCTACGTAGTAACACGCCCTCGCCTCGCCAGCGGGAAAGTGCGTTCACAAAACGAAATTATGAACACATAAGCGCAATCACCCCAGGGAAACATGCAATTAGGATGAAATATATATTGGATAGATTCTTGTATGAAACAAGTAAAAAGTCGTGCCATCTCCCTCCTCAACCAACTGAGAGAAATCAGAGTCACCAGGTAGAATAATTTGTGGTTAACTGGTCTATTATAATTACCTCTACACTCCATAATCACAATGTACCGGTGTGACCTGGTGGCAGCGGTGGGGAGATGGATCACAACATACCGGTGTGATCTGGTGGCAGCGGTGGGGGGATGGATCACAACATAATTGTGTGATATGGTGGCAGCGGTGGGGTGATGGATTACATCATGCTATCATACCGGTGTGGTCGGGTGAGAGCGGCGCCCACCGGCCCAGGTGTCTGGCGGCGCGGTGCGCGGCGTCCGCCACGCCAGCGGGCAGCAGGCGTGCCGTGTAGCGGCCGCACAGCGCGCCCCACACGAGGCACACCTGCTGCGCCGCGGGCAACACCTCGTAGTACACGTGCGGCTGGGGACCAGAAACATCTTTGACATTAGGGTAGTTCGTGAAAAGGGCGCCATGGAAAATATTTGTTTTAACAACAAAAAACCGACTTCAAAGAAACTGAGTTCAAAAACATATTTCTATATCGCCATAAACTCAAAAGGCCATGTTTGAAATTGACAGTGCGTCAAAAAAGGCGCCAAATGGAATTTTAAATTTAATAATAAAAAAACTTCAAAGAAACGGACATCGAAAAATGTATTATAAATCTCCATAACTCCAAATACCAAAACAAAAATAACAAAAATACCAATTGAGATCAATTCGAATAAAAAATATCTTCCAACAAATTGAGAACCTCTCGCCTGACCAAATTAAAAATGTGATACCCAAAGACGTCCAATCATTCATTACAACACGGTAGATCATAATAAATAGATATTATTATAACGCAGTTGCCTTTAGGTGTTTCCAACCGCTACCCACGAGAATTGTTGATAATATTAAATGGATTAGCAAGGCTCCCTAAAACAAGCATCATGGTTGCTTATAAGAGAGATGCAAGTCCAAACACTCCCCACTTATCCTCTTATCATCACAACTCACCTGCACAAAACAGCACGGCACAAAGCTGCTATAATACGCAGCGAGTACCGAGTTAAACAACAGCCTCTTGACGCGAGAGTTGAAGTCTTTCCGCAATACATCCACCTCAGCCCGTGCCGCGACCGGCTCGTGCGTACAGCTGTGCATCAACATCTCTGTGTGGTTCAACTCCAGGAAGGGACCCGAGTTGAAACCGAAGAGGAAGACGTAGATCACTGAGCTGTAACATAAATCAGTTTAAGGGAAAATGGTATACAGTGCGTTGGATAAATGTGAATACATGTCAAATTTTAATAAAGTAAGTCGTAAATAAGTAAGTCGGGGCAAAATATGACTGATAAGACAAATACAAATAGTAAACACTACTGCAAATGTCATGTTGGGCCCCACCTATTAAGAGTGATAAGAGATACACAGATAAGAGTGTTGCCCTAGACACAGAAGACATAATAGTACTTAATTGCCCTTCGGAGCATAATGTACAAAACGCAAAATGAACACAACACGCAAAATGTACAAATCGCAAAATGTACAAAACGCAAAATGTACAAAACGCAGAATGAACACAACACGCAAAATGTACAAATCGCATAATGTGCAAGAAAGCCTCGTTCACATCGATCACGTGCATAAACGACACAAAATATTTTTTAAGCAAAACGATCTAACAAAATATTTCTACTAAGTATCTAAGTATCTATAATATACTAAGTATCTAATATACTAAGTATCTATAATATTATTTCCCTATGTGGTGCCGGGTCCACTTAAGTAGAATAGCACCACTCCCACCTCTTCCTGGGATGTCGTAAAAGGCGACTATTAGGACATTCCAGGAGACGGGCAGCAGTGTATCTCTGAGTATTGTCATCACCAGATCCCCTACTGCGGTCACCAACACGAACTGGCCAAGCGTGGTAACTATTGGCTAAACCTCCTAATGACAGCCAAAACTAAGCCTCGGCTCCCAGTCCCCGTCAGTTCCACTATTCCTGGCGGTCATGGTAACGGTGGAGCAGAGGGTGCTAAGCAGTGTTGCCAAGATAGCCAATTTTTGGCTAGATCTGACTACATATTTAGCCACAATTGTAGCAACTCATGACTTGAAAAGCTAATAACAAGTAATTATTAGCTTGTCAAGTCATGAGTTGCAAAAATTGTGGCTAAATATGTAGCCAGATCTAGCCAAAAAGTGGCTAACTTGGCAACACTGGTGCTAAGAACCCCAGCAGAGATCGCGCATCAAACAATCATCAAAACAACTTCTGCACCTGGCAACATATCAGGACACTGAGGACCGACGACAAGATAAAAGAGTTGGAAGAAGAGATAGACAAATTAAACTGGAGTATTGTGGGATTATCTGAATCCGAAGACAGGGGGAGGACACGATAATACTCAAATCCGGAAACTTGCTCTATCACCGGGAGGGCGAACATCTGTTCCAAGGTGGTGTCGGGTTTCTCGTCCACAAGTCCCTCATCAATAACATTGTGCAAGTTGGGAGCGTGTCGGTCAGGATAGCATACCTTACACTTGGGATATCACAACGGTATTCATTGAAGGTCGTACAGGTATATGCGCCGAATTCGACACATCCCGAAGATGAGGTGGAGGTTATGTATGAAGAAATTAGTATAGCCATACATACCTCTAAAGCTCATTTCACAGTTGTGATGGGGGACTTTAACGCGAGACCAGGTACGCGAAATGACGCCGAGATAAAAGTTGGTCCCTTCAGATTTGGACGACGGAACCACCGAGGCTACTTACTGGCTAACGTTTTAGAGAAGGAAGATCTCTTTATGATGAACTCCATCTTCAGAAAACCACCTCAGCGTAAGTGGACTTGGACTGATGGTTCAACTACAAGTGAAATAGACTTCATTCTGGCAGACAATCTGCACATATTAATTAATGATGTCTCTGTGATCAGCAGGTTTAAAACCGGAAGCGATCACCGTCTTAAGAGGCACATTAAATATCAACGTGAAGCTGGAACGTGTACGCCTGATGAAGTCTACGCGTTTCGCGAGCCTGGAATCATGCGTTTCAGTTGACGAGTTTAACACAAAGATGGTAACAAACAGCTGTTCACGAGGTAGGGTCAAAGTTCTTTAAGACCCGCCCCAATGAAAGATCTCAGGTTCTCTCAGAACATCACATCATCGTTCTAATGAGGGATCGGCGGTCTTCAACCTTACTTAATATCAAAAAGAGAAGCCCTTCAAAAAGTTGCGTGTCGTCGTGAAAGAGGCCTTAGTCCTTGTTGCACATTTTGCGATTTGTACATTTTGCGTGTTGTGTTCATTCTGCGTTTTGTACATTTTGCGTTTTGTACATTTTGCGATTTGTACATTTTGCGTGTTGTGTTCATTTTGCGTTTTGTACATTATGCGCCGAAGGGCTTAATTGTACCCTATAGTGCTCTTCAACTAAATTGAACTTGGGCGTAATTTTGGTAGCATTGAAATAAGTGTAAGTAATAATAATATATTACGAGAGAATATAAAACTTTTACATTTAATGTAACATTTTAATTTTTAACTATGTATGCCAATGCTACCAACGTTACCAACAAGTGCAGATTTAGTTGAAGAGCACTATATCTGATTTTTAAGAGTTTATTAAAATTTGACGTCTTTACATTTATCCAACAAATTATAGAACAAATAGACTATATGAGGGTTTTTGTATGTTATTACAATTTAAGAATACAATGTTGAAGTACTTATTGTACAAATTGGAAAAGAAAGCTCAGTGTGCATACTTACGGATACAAAAGATAGAATATTTTCAGAATGGAATGCTTAACAAGCAAGAAAAAGGCACAATAGGCCAGTGCACCATATTCAACACCGAGTATGAACATCCTGAAAAAAAGAAAACTTAGTATGAAAAATCTAAGGTAAAGTTAGTTCACTTGTACTTGATAACTCATGTAAAAGTAATGTAGGATAACTCATAATTTTTCTAGATTGTATGACTATATTATTCAAAACCATTAAAAAATAGTTTTTTAAATGGCAAAAGCTGCATCGAAATTAATTCAACAGTTTTGTTACAGTCACAAAATAAAACATACATATTTTAATCTTTATTTAGAGGCTAATGAAACCCAATAAATTATGACTCAAAGTATTTTTTGACCAACACCAAATGATATTCATTTACTACTTGATTAACTTTTCTTAACACTACCTACAATTATATAGGACTCAAGTAATAATTACCTTACATATTTTATTCTAAATGATATCATAATACCACATACCTTGCAGCAATTGTAGCATGCGGCATGACCTTGGGCGCAAGGAGAAGTCTCAACAAGGCCAAACTTAAACTATATAGGAATCTTCGACTAAGTATTGTCACTATGAATGCTACCAGATGTGGGTCTATTAAATGGAAATGCTGAAAAAAAATCATTAATTAGACTTGTCATCATTTGTGAACCATTTCATAAGTTGTTTATTATGATGATAAACATAAATAATATTTTATTTAAATTAAATTAAATACATTTCACTAAAATGGGAATATTTAATATAAAAAATGATTTACAAATAAAATATAATGTCTTCGAAAAGATGCTGTTTTTACTTGTCAACATAATTAACTTTTAAATTTTATTTTGGGTCTGATTTATACGCAATTCGTTTTACTTTATTCCTTAATTATAATGTGTAATGATTTTATATTATTTTAATAATGTAACAAATTGTACGCCTTTAAGGTAGGACATAGCGGACTTTGTTTACTATATAACCTTGTAACACCTTTATACAAACCTATTGTCCACAATAAAGAATGATTTGATTTGATTTGATTTAAGGGAACATACCAAAACCACGTGCCTCATTTAGGGGGGTCTTCAAAACACCACGATTGGTCACAGAGGGGAGGGGGGGGTTTAGGTTTTTGTCACGTAGTCAATATTTTAGCAACCATTGCGCCACAAAGTCGTCAAATAAAAGCAAAATTATTATTTTTTAACTCTGTTTTTGCAAAAAGGTATTGAAAACCGTATTTATCAATTACTACGTGAAAACCAGGGGGGAGGGGGGGGTCTTCTCATATACTACGGATGGTTACGAAGGGGGGGAGGGGGGTAAAAAGTTGGAATAATGGGTTACGTGGTTTTGGTATGTTCCCTAACTTGTTTAAATTAGATATTTAAACAATAAGTTCTTACCATAGTCTGGTGTTCCAATGAATTGGGGAGCCACCATGCAGTTCTATACAAGTTGAGGAATTGTAAAGCAGTTGCGACTAAATAAAACACAAGGGACATTGTTTCAAACAACATTTCACCGTCCTGTGGGATGTAAGGAAATGGGATATGTTTTGGGGGCTGGGGAATATCGGATTTAGCAACACTTGGGGTCGCCGAAGGCAAGCGTGGCCGACTGACACGCTTTCCATTGCTGATGTCTTCATCACACACTGGGCCCTGAAATGTTATATTACACATTTGTTAACATTACTTAAGAAGGGACCATCTTACTTTTGCAAGACTAATAAATACTGCAAATTAAATTTGAATAACTTGAATTTAGAATCCAGGATCTTAACTTTCCTTTATATACACCTACATTAAATTTATTGTAACTTAGCTTATTTAACAAAGGTATCTGAAATAGCCGTATTTAGCTGTTTTGGGGCAGCTTAGAATACTAACCCCATTCCCACGCCGGATGGGTGTCGTAAAAGGCGACTAAATCCGGCTTTAAAATTAAAGCTACCACCCTTGAGCATGAGTCAGCCGCCAACGACTAGTCCTGTTCCGGCTGGGGGCTTGAGAGCCAGTTCTGTCTTTCTTTTTCTTCACTCTTTCTTGGCCGGCAACGCATCAGTGATGCCTTTGGTTTTGCTGATGTCCATGGGCGACGATAGCCACTTACCATCAGGTGGATCATCAGCTTGTTTGCCAGCTATTTCCATAAAAAAAATTGATCTTGGTATTTATGCACTTCGTAACAACAGGGGTTATTGTTGGTTACTTGGTATTGGTGTGAAATTGGCCTAAGAAAATCCCAAGTCAGCATAAGAGGCGATAGAAGCCAGACCACTTGGTGGTAAGGTTTCACTGGTTTTAGTAAGTCATGAATGTCACTGTCAATGAATGTTACTGGTATTATTATCTTTCCATGAAGCCTGTCTCGCTAGCATTTGCAGTAAAAATTTAAAGAATATAACTAATTTTTTTTACATCATACTATAATTGACATAAAGCCAATAACTACAAGGCCAGATTGAGGCCGATAAGTTTATAATAAAGCCTTACTTTACTGACCTTTTTGGCGACTCCAGAAGCTTTCTTGGAGCCTGGCGCGACCATTTTGCAGGGTACCGTAGGCAAAGGCCGCTTTATCAGCGGATCTTTGATAATTTTCCGACGCCTTGAGACAGCAGTCGAGGAAGTGTTGCTGACTTGGGTACTTGCCCAGCGCCTCGCGAGGAGGATAGTCAAGCAGCCGACGACCGCGGGTAAGAAGAATACAACAAAAGGTCCACTCTCATTTTCGGTACAACTCATCACTCACATGATAAACTGTCACAAAATATTATTTTGATACACACCACACACCGCAAAAATATTATTTGCTTTGCTTTGCTTTGCCTTCTCAAAATTTTGTCAGTTAAGTCAGTTTTGACATTTCGGTGTTATTAATTGTCAAGTTGTCACGCGCTGTCACCGTTGAAATTTTATACACACAGACTATAAAATGTGGTAGCGCAGTCGGCAGTACGTACTGCACTGGTAAAACCACAAACCCCAAATAAATTAAAGGAGTTATAAGTACATTAGATAGTGATGGTAATAAAAGCATTTAAGTATAATAACATAATTTTATTAACTTTTTGTATCATAAATCTTATCGCAATTTCCCTCAATATTGCAGCAACCACCACCCGTCACTGTCACTCTTGACGACTCGTGTTCAAGTAAGTGTCAAACTATCAACTGTCATTTATATAAAATAGGTATATATTATAGGTACTTTGCGGTGATTGATGAATCGATTGATTGGATTTCATGCCGGGTTTGTAAATTAAGAATTACAAAGCAACAAAACAAAATGTTTTGTGTAATACTAGTCCCTGCGAAGTTGTTATAAATTTTTAATCATGTCATTCACCATACTGTGTACATTTGTCCTTACTTTTTATGTAGTGATTTGGTTTTTTGACGCATTTTTTAAAGTAAGTGTATTTCTAATAACAATACCTTGATTTGTTAAAGTGATGAAACATTTTGTAACCGACTTTTTTCCTTAACTTTCAGAGCTGTATGCACTACCCCTACTATGCATTTCTGGATGGAACTGGCTTCAGAGTAGGCATTCTTAACTTTTCCTGGACAACGACTGCATTCAACAGATGCATATACAGATGGAGTAAGAACCTCACTAGAGTTCTTCGAAAATGGTTCAACTTCGGCTACATGTTTTCTATTGGCCTGTTTCTGCCATTTGCAATATGGACCCTAGCTTCCTTTATATTTGAACATTTCTATGAGACAATAGAGCTGAACCGAGTACCAGAAGTCAAGGCTATGCTCCCAGGGGTCAACATTCCTACATCAGACTTCTGGGTGTACTTTCTGGCTATAGGTTCAAGTAGCATCTTCCACGAATTAGGGCATGCTTTAGCGGCCGCACAGGAGGATGTTCAAGTTATAGGTGTGGGAGTGTACGTCTGTACTATTATCCCGGTAGCGTTTGTCCAGTTAAACACTGAACATTTGAATAGTCTGGCAATAACGAAGCGGCTTAAAATATACTGTGCTGGAGTATGGCATAATGTAGCGATGGCTTTTGTAGCATTATTGTTGTTTTTCTCTGCTCCCATTCTATTCAGTATTGCATATCAAACAGAGATTGGTGTTCGAGTCACTGATTTCACAGATGACTCACCGCTAAAAGATGTCAGAGGGTTAGAAAAGGGTGATGTCATCACAAACATTAATGGTTGTGATATAAAAAATGCAAATGACTGGTCTTACTGCCTTCATGTTGCTCATGACCGCTACGGAATATGCACGAGTGCGGAATTTGTTGCTCAGAATGATGAAATAATGATGGAGACGATAAAAGAAAATGATGTTGTTGAATGCTGCAGGAAAGATGATTTCTATAGCTTCTGTTTTGAATATATGGAGCCTAAAGTGGTCGTAGATTCGGTGTTGCCAGGACAATACTCATGTTTAAGACCAAGAGATATGGTAAAGAATAAATTAATAAAATGCACGGAACCAGCAGGTTATGCTTGTCCTAGAAGCATGCATTGTTTAAAACCATCTCTAAACAACCACACCTATCTAATGATTATCGAAAGAAAAGATAACAATGCAGTACTATACTTGGGATTGCCATATGACATACACAAAACTGTGTTCGTCGATCAATATTTCCCTAGAAATGCTGTGTTTTCCTTTTTTTCTCCATGCCAGTTTGAAAAGCTCCTTAGATATATATTTATATTTTCACTGGGTATAGGATTTTTAAATGTACTACCTTGTTACAAAACTGATGGTCACCATATTGCGAGGAATTTGATCCAAATGATTGCCAAGTATCTTAATAAAAATGGCGATTTTGTGACATTCTTTACGGTGTTTACAATCGTAGTCGGAACTGGACTTACAGGGCCAATCTTACTGTATTTATTCTATAAGGCAATTTATGTGGATGATTAAATCATTGTAATATACATTGTGGTTGTAGTAAAATTTAAAAGGTTGTCAACCTTTCCTTCATTGTATTGTATCAGTTTTGTTTAAAAATTGAAGACATACATGTAACATAACATGTGCTTCAATAATGTATCAACTAGTTAATCAATCAGTATGTTTGAATCTGCATCTTTCAGGAGGAAAAACCATATTATTTTAGTGGTTTATGATTTAATGGATGTGTCAGTAGTTATGAGAACTGCTGGTCTAATATGAACTCTTAATTCCAGCCAAGTTCCAGTGTAAATGTCAAATTCGTGTTACGAAAGCGGTCACGTGACACTTTTTAGCCAATCATATTATGTCGTTTAAAGCCCGAGAAATGAATTGCCTGAAACATGAATGGTTTTATAAAATAGGCCCGCTGGTAAGGAATTTCAATTTTACAGGAGTATTTGAGTATCATCGGTCTCAATATTTTGACTTTGACTTTACAAATACCTGTATTGTCAACTAAATGGTAAATAACTGCCTTTAGGTTGAATGTAATAAAAAATCCAGGGCAGTGTGCTTTACCTATGAAATGAGATGGCCTGTGCCATTCCTAGGAAGACGAGAATAATAATGACTGTTTTTAGAAATATGTATTAGTATGTGTGGTAGATTTAGAAATGTTGTTGTGGTGTAAAAATGTCTTGATTGATAATTCCATACTAAGGTTTGCAATAATCCGCAGTATTATACTTCCATTACTCATGTAATAAAAATTTTTAGCTCCATCTTTGTTTATTTTTCATTGTCTTTTTTACAATCATTATTAACATCAATACTTAGTTTTAAAATGTAGTTTTAAGCCATTTTACTAATTATTTATGGAATTACTTTATTATTTATGGACTAATATTATTATGGATTATATGCAAACTTCTGAATAATACTTGTATTATGTTAAGAAGTTAAATCGGTTTACATCTCTCTTTTTGCATATCACATTTTTGTTGATGGTGATATTATCTTTGAATTTTATATACAGTTTTCTATTTCAGCATGCATGGATTTTAAAATTTATGGTAATAATTGAACCATTACTTGCTCTAAACATTTATATTGTGTGATTAAGATCTCATTCAGAAGTTAAATCCCAAACACTATTGACAATTTATTTATAATGCATAAGAAATTTGCGAACAGTAAAAAACATTAAAATTATTCTATAATTTATTTAATATTTATCTATAGGGTAGCATGTAAAGTACGGGTATAATATTTTTTACAAGGAGTTAACTAGCAATCACTTAACGCCAAAGATCTTTGTAAGTCCTTCAGGGATTTTCTTCCATAATACAACATAGACTTGATAGCGGTTTCATCAGTGTGATGCTTATTGTTTCTGAAGTCGGCTCGCGCCCAATCTTTTAGCTCTGCTTTGGTATTTTCATCTTTCACTTTCCTCAGTGTGCGAAATATATCTCTATAAAGCTTCAGAACCTCTTGACGTAGTAGAAACTGTAATAAAACCAGAGATCACATTAAAAATGCTCAACAAATTCTATTTTTTACGTTTCTTCGATTTATAACGCATGAAATCCATATCTGTCGTAATAGGATAAACCTTACCTGTTTTAAATTTAAGGTAGCTTTCGGTAATTTAGACGACATAATGAAGTAATTATATGATGTTTGTCATGAATAAAATATAAATTGATACATTTTTACGCTTTTAATTCATAATGTTTGGGATACAACACAAATACAATTTATTCTAAGCAGATGGATATTCCGACATTGACAAATTTGACAATCAGCTGATCTACTCAACTCGGATGAAGTGTCAGCTGACAGGTATGTCAAAACGTTCATTTGTCTCTGGCAGTTTATAAAATATAGACCAATGTACTCTGTGGCATGTGCACAAAGTACTTTGCACATAACTTTCATAATGTAAATTCATTTAAATTACGCCCGTTGTTACAATTATTATGTACTATTATGTCTTCTATGGATGGCGTTAGCGTTACATTGTTTATTAAGCTTGGTCTTGGTCTTCGTCACGTCAGAACCATAGAGCCGAACACAGGTCGTGCGGTCGGTACCGTCAGCTGTCACAGTCGAATTGTGTTTTGTTGTTGTTTGTGATTGGAAATTAAAATTATTTCTGTATGGGGTTCACCTGGATAGCTACCCCTTGAGCATGAGTCACCCGTCAAACGATTCGTCGGTCGTTTTCCGGCCAGGGGCTTGAGAGCCAGTACTTTCTTTTTCTTTACCCTTTTTTGGCCGGCAACGCATCGGTGAAGCCTTTGGTATTGCTAATGTTCATGGGTGACGATAACCACTTACCATCAGGTGAATCATCTGCTCGTTGGTCAAGGCAAATATGATGACCACGACCCTCAGTCATGATGAAACGACGAAGAATAAGTTGAAACTGGTTATAATCCTCGCGTTTTGGTAATATTCAGGAACCTTGTCGCAATAAAAGCTGCGTTACGTCACACGAAACGAAAACTGGAGATCAGTAAACAATAGTAATCGTAGAATAAAATACTGAAAAACTTTTTTTTTGAGGGTAGGTACCTCCCCTACAGTGAGGATGAATTTTTTATTCGTCGCGTACCCTATAGTGTGCGGTATCGTTGATCTTAATAATTTACTAACAGGACTAACCTTATATACTAGCAGTCCTAAATTCCACAGTCCTGTTATTAACGAATAATAACAAACGGCTATTCTCATAACACCCAATGATATTATATATTAAAAAGAGGCAGATAGGTTATAAGCGCGCGCGTTGTGTGACTCAAAAATTTCCCAATTGGGAACTCTTGTGATTAGTCTGCGTCGAGCGCAATCACGAGCGTGGCGCATCGTAGGTTCATACGTCATTACGAAAATAAATCAAAATGCCATCGTGTGTGTTTCGAAAGTGCACCAATTATGACTCCAAGGTCAACAAAACACAAGGAATCTCATACCACAGTCCACATTTAAGTACGCTAAGATACTTAGATTATTTAGTCTATTTCAATTCTTTTTCTAAACAATCTAATAACTCATGCAAAGACGCCATATTCAGATGAAGAAAGAGATAGCGATCTAGTTTTGACGCGAGAGCGATAAAGACCGTAGCCTATATAGATTGACGCGAGCGACAAACACTAGGTGTCTTATTCACTATTATGGTTTTAGTAATGCCATCCTTTTTACATAATTTGCCAATGTACTAGTGATTGGTGTAGGGAAACAAAAGATAAACGTGTGTGTGTTGTAGCTCGGTCGGAACAGATTTTTCGGTCGATTTGTAAGGGCATAACGTATCTGTTAGTAAAACATCTTTGATAACACCTAATACTTGTAGACATTTTAAGTACAGAGTACTAACCAACTACAATCCTTCATACCGTCCTTTTTTTACGTGGAGTAATCCTCATGGATGCCATGGATACCACTGGATATGCCAGACTCCTACCGGCTATAAACACCACGAGTGTACTCTACACCGTAGGTCAGAATTACGGGTACGCTCTCGCATTCTTCCGCGAGCCTGACAGCGCTGGTCCCTTTTGAGTTCCCTTTCTCAGGATGGATTTGGAGTTAACCATCCCTTTTTCACTACAAGGCACGCGGCTCATACACCCCGCGCGCCTTCTCGAGCCCTTATTTTAACTCTAAGGCCAAGTATTGTCCAAGGGAGGCAGGAGATACTGGCACTGCAAGCCTTATCACATAAAAAATAAATCGACGACTAATAATCGGCAGATTAAAAGCGGGAAAGCACTGTCGGAACTAACGACTCACTCTTTAATACCTGCAGTATTAGAACTGTGAAACACGTTTCCCGATGCTGAAAAACTATTCAAAAATCTCGATCTTACGAG
Source organism: Thymelicus lineola (assembly GCA_963932265.1). Taxonomy (NCBI): domain Eukaryota; kingdom Metazoa; phylum Arthropoda; class Insecta; order Lepidoptera; family Hesperiidae; genus Thymelicus; species Thymelicus lineola. Next base: position 2,420,992 of record OZ010693.1, on the reverse strand, counting down.
TAAAAGGTACTCGTACAATCGAGATTATTTCTCAAACATATTTTTAAATATTTCTTTAAAACTATACCTAGTAATATACATATGTTATTAATCATATAAGTTATTCAACAAAATTAAATTATCGATTAATAAATACCAAGGGCAAATAAACATACAATATTTAAGTATTATTTATTATACAAATTTTAAATATTTCATTAAAACTATACTTAGTAATATCATTGAAGTACTCGTATTATTACTAGCGTATAGAACCGATACCGCGAACAACATGTATGTCCCAAATCATTGGCGCCACGTGGCTTCAATCTTCAATGGATTCGTTCGATTTTGAAAGGAGAACGGGGGCTCAATTTTGAAAATGGAACCTCCCGGGCGGGACACACATTTTGTTCGAGATGTCTGTTCTATGACATTATACTTCAATGAGTAATATCATTTAAGTTATTCAATAAAATAAAATAGTCGATTAATAAATACTGTGGGCAAACAAACATACAACATTTAAGTATTATTTATTTATTATACAAATCTGTGCATAAAGTAAAACAAATCCGAGACTAGAAACTCATTCATAGATCGCTCCGCTACATAGCCGCCTAGCAGCTGAGAGCTACGTCGTAGCACTCGGTTCATTGAATACATCTTCAAAACAAGTGTATCGAATCAGTTCCATTTGTGGAATACCATGTTGAGAATCCTGCAAATTTTTGCTCCCGCATTAGAAGTGCTTACGTTGCCCTGCATGTATATATTAGAGTTAGCGTTATTTATTAAAACATAATGAAAGCCTTTTTGTTAAAGCCAGAGACGTACATATATGCCATGATATGTGGAGCAATGAATATGATTGGTTGACAACTAATAATAATATTGATGTATAATTTTGACAGAATGCCTGCAATACTGTGAAATGAACGCGTGATGTATGTATGAGTACGAGTTCTCTCTTCAACTCGCTTGGAGAGGGTTCCGTACGTTTATTATGCATTTACCGTTATTTTCCTATTTTATTTATTTTTGCCGTTTTTTTAAGACCATAGAATTCTTATAATCGGTTTTCCTGTAATATTTAATTAAATAACTATTCTCTGTATTATTTTACAAATTCTAGCGTCAGTAGTTTCAGAGATAAGGGGAGAGGAATGGTCAATTTTTGGCTTCAATTTTCATTCTTTCTTGAATAATTTTAAAACTATCCATTGTAGAACTATCATATTATAACAAAAATATATTTGAGATCTTTACAACAAGCCCTTTCATATGACATCCACACGATAAGGTTTGCAAAACAGTTCTTGTTTAATTTTGATTTTGTTATTTTTTTTCAAAATTCTTTTGTTTACTTCATACCTTCTTCTTTGGGTTACAAAAAAGTACATGAGTACCTACCAAATTTCAATTCATTAAGTCCACTAGTTTCGGATTCGATTGGCTGCAATGATATTATATATTAAAAAGAGGCAGATATGTGATAAGCGCGCGCGTTGTGTGACTCAAAAAGTTCCCAATTGAGAACTCTTGTGATTAGTCTGCGTCGAGCGCAATCACGAGCGTGGCGCATCGTAGGTTCATATGTCCTTGCGAAAATAAATCAAAATGCCATCGTGTGTGTTTCGAAAGTGCACCAATTATGACTCCAAGGTCAACAAAACACAAGGAATCTCATACCACATTTGAGTATGCTAAGATACTTAGATTATTTAGTCTATTTCAATTATTTTTCTAAACAATCTAATAACTCATGACAGACGCCATATTCAGATGAAGAAAGAGATAGGGATCTAGTTTTGACGCGAGAGCGATAAAGAACGTAGTCTATATAGATTGACGCGAGCGACAAACACTAGCTGTCTTTTTCCCTATTATGGTTTTGGTAATGCCATCCTTTTTACATAATTTGCGAATGTACTAGTGATTGGTGTAGGGAAACAAAAGATAAACATGTGTGTGTTGTAGCTGTTTTCGGAACAGATTTTTCGGTCGATTTGTAAGGGCATAACGTATCTATTATTTAAACATCATTGATTGGCTGTAAACGGCGGTAACCCAGACGCACGAGTGATCCTTTAAGGGTTCTGTTTTTAGTTTTTTCGTACGGAACCCTAAAAACATAAACATTTCTATTATTTGGTAACTTTATAACAAAAGCTTACACTCTAGGATTCACATAGGAGTTAGGACATAAACAAATGACACAACAAACACTAAGTAGGTCTTACAAAATTTTGCCATAATTCGGGTATCGAACCCGGGACTCTGTTCGGCAGGCAGCTGCAAACACCAACTGCTATATTCCATATTTAGACGAGTCCTATTTGTTAAACAATCTTACAGCGTCTTTTTATTGTAATCTGTTGTTTAAAACTAGCTTTTGCCCCCGGTTTCGTCCGCGGTAGAGTGGTTTAAAAACGACATTTTTGATTAATTAATTTAGATTTATATGCCCGTGACTAATGGCATCTTGCTCGCGGATGTCGATTTTTTACAAATTCCGCGGAAAAGCTTTTTTTATGGAAATAGCTGGCATACGAGCTGATGATCCACCTGATGGTAAGTGGATAGCCGCGATAGCGCCGCCCATGAACTACAGCAACACCAAAGGTTGCCGGACAAGAAAGAAAGAAAGAACTGGCTCTCAAGCTCCCAGCCGGAACACGACGAGTCGTTTGGCGGCTGACTCATGCTCGAGGGTGGTAGCTATCCAGGCGAACCCCTGGAGAAATAATAATAGTGATAAAGATATTAATTAACAATTAAAATCAATATAATCCATCCGAAGACCCCACCACCAGCGTCCCGGATTTAGTCGCCTCTTACGAGACCCATCCGGCGTGGGATTGGGGTTAGTATTCTAAGCCGCTCCAATGCGGCTGACCTGAACTTTTCCGGGATAAAAAGTAGCCTATGTGTTAATTCAGTGTTTATAAGCTATCTCCATTCCTTTCAGCCAAATCGGTTAAATAGTTGTGGCGTGATTGAGGAACAAACATCCGAACATCTTCACAAAGTTTCACATTTATAATATTAACAGGATAAGGCTGGCACAAAATGAAAGAAATTTAAAGACAAAATAATAATTGAAAACCAAAACAAATGTCTGCATAAAGAAAGAAGAAAGAAATGTTTTTTTTTGCAAATTGTCATTAAAAACAGCAATAACGTAAGTTTACAGTTATTAAGTTATAAAGACATAATCTGTTGCAGCAGTGCTGTACAAAAAAGGTACGCACTCAGTATCATATCGCGGCGAACCACGGCTACTGGTTTTCAGTGCGACCTTTTTTGTATACTACAAATTATTTTTTAAAACCAATTTAAATATAATATTTTAATAAAAAAAAGTTGTATTAAAATTGTTTAACAAATAAGACTCATGTAAAAAACGGAGTATAAAGGTGGTCACTTCACTATAATAGTTTGCAGCTAGATCCCATGTTTTCATATAAAATAACTAGCTGTTACCCGCAGCTTTGCATACGGAAATTATGTTTTAACTTATTCAAACTTTTATCCTGTTTTCCCGGGAAACCTCTCAATTTTCTGGGATGAAAAGTTGTCTAATATGTATGTGTTGCTGTATGACCCAGGCTAACAGTAACAACTTTACCAATTTTCATCGAAATCCGTTCAAGGGGTTTTATGTGATGCAAAAAAACTAAATGTTAAAAAAGTCAGCAAATCTCTTAAACTAAATAATGAAACATTGCATATGGAGGAATCAACGGTCTTTTTAGGGGTGACCTTAGATAGTAAACTTCAATGGGGCCCACATATAACAAATCTCGCGACAAAACTTGGTAGGGCTGCTTATGCTGTTAGGAGAATAAGGCAGTATACTGACGTCGAAACTGCTAGGATAGTTTATTTTGCTTATTTCCACAGTGTTATGTCATATGACATCTTGCTGTGGGGCAAAGCAGCCAATATAGAACAAATTTTCATACTCCAAAAAAGGGCTGTTAGGGCTATCTATAAACTTAAGTCTCGGGAATCTTTGCGTGAAAAGTTCAAGGTACCTAATAGGTATACTAACAGTAGCTTCCCAGTGTATCTTTAATAATGTAGTTTTTATAAGGAAGAATATAAACGCGTATAAACAAAATTTCGATATTAATAATCGCCAAACAAAAATAATGTATCAATTAATTACGCCTTCGTTCCGCCTAAGTAAAGTGCAACGATCTTTCATAGGGCTTGGTGTACATTTCTATAATAAAATCCCAAAATTAATACGACGTGACTTGCCAATAGAATCTTTCAAAAAACGTGTAAAAACACAATTGTTAGGCAAGGGATATTATAGTGTAGACGAGTATTTAAATGACAAAGACGCATGGAAATGAGTAGCTCTGCAACCAGTTCCACTCAGAATAGTAAACTTTTGTATGATAATATCTTTTTTGTAATATTTTTTTAAAAGATGTGCTGAGGAGTTTCTTTAGGCTTTTCTTCTCCTCCATGACAAAGCACCTTCCGAAAAGCCAAAAAATGACGTGCATAAGTGTATCAATGATACCTATATGAATAAAATATTTTGGCTTTGACTTTGATGCCTGGACAGACAAACTTTGAGTTTTATTATAGTAATAGAAGTATTTCAGTGACTCTATCGTAGTCTTTTTTTGCTTTTTTTTTGCTTTTATATTTTTAAATGAACTGTGGGGTAGTTTCGAAAATATTATATCTATTTAGTGGCTTTCTACTAAATCTGCAGTTGGGCGTAACGTTAGTAGCATTGAAATAAGTGTCTTTTATATGTCAAAACCATTTTATGGACATAATAATAGCGTTGTTTTTAAGTTCATCAAAGGTAATAACAATATATATTACAAGATATTATAAACATTACATTTTATTTAACATTTTAATTTTTATATTTCTATTTCAATGCTACCAACATTACGCCAAACTGCAGATTTCGCACGCTCAGTGGAAAAAGGCATAAGATGAAAATTGCAATTTTACAGGATAGCAAAAAAACTTAAAATATCAGTAAGTAGTCAAAAAATTTACATTACAATTTCTTGCAAAAAACCGTCAAGATTAATGATAAAAATTAAAAAAGAAAATAAGCATATGCAGCTTTTGTCCCTCTTTCCAATCATATTAATAACTAAAATTCAATGTAAGACGTTTAGCTTTACACTATTCATGCTTATAATACAGAAGAACATACAAAAATCCCAATTAAATTGCTTGCATGTCTGCCTAAATAAATGCATTGAAGCACCGCCCAAGAGTTCGTCTATCCGTCTACGCCCAGTGAATGTATGGGAAAAGGAAGCTTTGAGCTTTTCATCGCTTGTCATGTTTCAGCGTTGCGACTCGCAACTTGCGAGATGATTGAATTGAAATTGAACAGTCGCGCTGCGAAAGCCGCGCGCTTCACACGTGTGTGAGGGATATCGCGCGCTCTTCATTCAAATGTTTACGCGAACGCTCTTACGTCCGCGTCGTGCAATGAAAAACTTTTAACCACATAATACATTTTATTTTTATGTGTTAACGTGCATGTGTCGGACTGTACACCATGGGTAGCAAAACCCCTAATTCTTCATCACCGCCCAGAGCACAGGTCAAGAAGGAGAATGAAGAAGAAATCAAGGTAAGTGAAGTAAGATTTTTTTTTAACTTTTTTAAATTACGAATAATTTGAATGACATTGATGGTAATTTCCGTAGGAAGCCCATCGTCGTGTTACAGAGTGTTGTTGGCAGGCGGCCTGTTTCATCTAGTCTCGAAACAGGAGACGCGGTGTCGTATTTTTAAATTTGATATGCTCACAGTTTACGCGAGGGTCTCTCCACAAAGGCTCCATTCGCGGGGATACGCCCAATAAATTATTCGGTATACGGTTACAATATTAATTACATTTTGCGATATACAATAAAACGCGTGTAATATCACGTTTTCGAGGCCTTTTCCAGCCATTAAAGTGTGTAACATGATATCCGAAGCGCGCTCGGATCGCTGTAACCAGAGTCGCTGGATGTTTTGATAATAGATATAGGCGCCGCGGTTGTGTGAGTGTGTACGGATTGGTGATACGTTACGTGTGAGCGTGCGGGGTAATTTTAGACGTTCCTTTGCTCAAAACGTAACTCGAGACCGTCCCAGGCCGCAAGCCGACGCTTCAATTTATTGTTTTCATTTGATTATCGCACTCGTACGTATAGCAATGTAGCGTAATCCGATTGCGTTTGTAGAATGTAACTTTAATAAATAAATATGGCGGCCGCCCCCGCTGATTCGCGCGCTTTTATTTTGGCGCCACGGAAATAGTTTGACATGTCAATAACCCCATTGGCGGTGTCCACGCGAAGGTGACGTCACGGGACACGCAACGATTTGTATGCGAAAGTTTGAGGTCGATTTAATTTATATCGTTACGAGTCTAGCGCCCTAAATTACTGAATCTAAAATATTTTTATTTTTACCTTCTCTTCTCATTATATAAATATGCGTTGGTATTCTTGCGGTTAACGAACGAGAAGATACGAAGAACAAAAAAGTGGTCGCATATTTAATAATATAAAATTTCACAGAGATTGCTGATAATATGCTGACAATAAATTGAAATTAACGATTCGATAGCTATCACAATGTTTCTCAACCTGTTATTAGGCTGCTGTAAATAGCGGAGTGCCGCGTAAGTGTTATCTCGGAACGTGTATAATAGTAGCGGAGTCATGTATTCGTTATAAAATGAGCAAAATAATTTGGGTTAACATACACATTTGCAAGTTTTGCAACTTGTTATGAGTTGGTGAGAATATTGGATTTGTCTCGATTTTTGTCGACGTACCTATCTACAGCGCGCTGTTTTGGCGAAGCCAAAGTTCACAGGTAGAAAATAATATGAAGCGGTCATTTTCAGAAAGTATTTTTAAATGTAGAAGGTAAATTAAGTATCGTGTGTTAGATAACAAAGCGCCTGTTGACGGAATTACTTACATACAGACTATGTTTTGTAATTTTGTGTTTTGTAACTTTGTTGTGTGTGTAACTTTGAAAGTTCTTTGTTTACTTCATCTAGCAGTAGCAGGTAGTAGCTAATTGTGAGCTACTTTTTTATAGATCTTATGTATATTTAAAATAGCCACTGCAACCCATAAAGATCTGTCGCAACTATAGAAACAACCATGGTACTATTGGAGTAACTTTACTACAATTGTATTGGTACACTGGAGGACTGCGATACGTATCCGGTTTAAAATAAAATTCGAATAAAAAAATACTTAAAAAAAGGTTTAAAAATTGTTTACTTGTACTTTTGGGTGTTGAGGAGAGTTCGTCATCCCTCAGCCTAACAGAATATAAAATTTCATGTCTTACAGACAGTGATCGCTCATTTGGAGCCAACCCTGGGCGTAGTATCAGCTCACCATTATCATAAAAATGCATTGTCATCGGAACTAAAGCAATATGCAAAATTTCAACTCCCGAGGACAATAGGAAGTATGTATGTAGTTCTAATTCAGCTTGCAAGGTCCGATCCACACATGATAAGTACTAACAAAACTTAAAAAAACTTACGATACTTACTTAACCAACAAAGCAAGTTAAATTAAAAGCTTGTAAAAAGGAAAATTTCTCGAAGCGATCGTGAAAATGTTTATTTGTTTCAGTCGTAGTATCGGGGAGCCAGGAATAATAAAATAATGTCCCTATATCCTTCGCTGTCTTTTTTGTGCAACGCATTGCTGATGCCTTTGGTGTTACTGATGTCCAAGAGTAATAGTGACTGTTTAAAATCGATCATCATCAGGCTTGGGTGGCTTCATCATGTACTATCAAATGGACTATTTAAATAAAATAAATAATTATTGTTCTTGACAAAAAATAACCGACTTCAAAATTAGGGATAATTCAAAAACTACTCGCTATATCTCGCTCAAATTTAAGTGGGACCACATGACAAACACCAGCTTTTGATTAAAAAAAATCATCAGAATCGGTTCACCCAGTCGAGAGTTTACAAACATAAAAAAATACATTCGAATTGAGAACCTCTTTTTTGTAAGTCGGTTAAAAAAAACACTTACCTTAACGGTAAAGCAATTTGCTTCATTTACTAATAACTCAAGACTGTATAAATATAACATCAATAATAATAATCGTGTTCAGACTATCAGTAACTAAAGTATCATCATACCGTTACAGAAAACGTGTTTTGCGATCGATGCTGAATAGAAATGCTAAACGAAAGTGCAATACGAGTTTTTCGTTCTAAATGCAAATTTGTACAACATTGAAATGATCAATCCTTACCCACGATGCAATTCGTGTAACCAACAATACCGTTTAGCGTATAAATTGTATCCGAATATAAGGTACAAAAAGGAGACATTGCCGAAATTTGCCTCAGTTTGAATACAAGCATGCAAACATCATGGTTACCCCAAAATGTGATCTACACAGCGTTGTTTTGCCAAATCTGCCACTTATTTTGGACTGGTTTAGACTATAAATAAGCTATACGGTTAGGTGGTGGATTTCCCATAAAATATACGGTTAGGTGGTGGATTTCCCATAAAATTATATGTATTTACTTTCATGCCTAGCGTTAATAGAAAACGCGTTATTAGCGTTAATAGCCCGGCGGCTTGCGTCGATGCTAAGTGATTGATAAAGTTATACATAATATATAAATTATAGATAGATAAAGTTATATTAAAATCGGTTAAGTAGTTTAGGAGTCCATCGCGGAATAACAACGTGACACGTAATTGGAACGAAGTTCTTTATCGCGCGTTATGAAAGGGGGCTAGACGGAAAAAATTCTTACGAAAAGTTGTCACGACACTTTGAAGTGTCATCTAGTTTCATATTACTGAATCACACTGCTGAGCGCGTAAAACAATACTTAAATCGAAAGGAACTTCGTTCCATTAGGGTGTCCCTTGACACCTCAAGTTTTTTATATATATTAAGAAGATTTACTGATACCACGTAATATTTATAATAATTAGATTGGTCCGACTTTCTCATTGTAAAAATGTATTATTAATTTTAACATTGTACGCAGCGATTTATAAAACTACCAACACTCTTCCACATTAGTATACCTACAGTCCACAATAAAATGTTTTGATTTTGATTTTGAAGCAACAGCGGGCGCGGTCGGTAGTTGGATGGGAGACCGCTAGTGGCAAAGATTTTTTGAGCGTTTCCGTGCTTCGGAGGGCACGTAAAGCCGTCGGTCCCATAAGATAACAGTCGTTAAGCCATGTTGGACCCCTTCGCATGGGATAAAAAAACTTCCGAAACTTAGATTTGCCACTAACCTATTCACCGATCCGCTCTGGAGCAGCGTGTTTATATTATGTTTTTGAACCATATTTTTTTACATAGTGTTGCAAATAAATGTATTGAATCAAAATCAAATCCCTAAAACTATAATCTATACTAATTTTATAAAGAGGAAAGGTTTGATTGTTTGTTTGCATTGAATAGGCTACGGAACTACCGAACCGATTTGAAAAATTCTTTCACTGTTGGGAAGCTACACTATCCCCGGGTGACATAGGCTATATTATATTTTTTTTTACTATTATTCCCGAAGCGAAGCGAGGGCTTTTTCCTTGTATTATATAAAGTGGTATGCGGATTCAAACCAGGACCTTCCATTCCAGAGGTATTTAAACAATTTGAAACTTACACAATCTGCGCGATCGTAGCCTTCACTCTGAATTAAGGTTACGTTGTCGTCAGCAAAAGTACGTGGGAGTCGTTAAACGGAATATCTGCACTGAAAATAATCTGTTGTGGATATGAATTGTTTGTATTTATCATACCGAGAGGTGCCATACGAGATATCGCACGCTCAATGGAAAAAAGGCATAAGATGAGAATTGCAATTTTACAGGAGATCAAAAAACTGTTAAAATATCAGTTAGTAGTCAAAGGAATTTACATTACAATTTCTTGCCTAAAACCGTCAAGATTAACGATAAAATTTAAAAAAAAATTGAGCATGTGCATCTTTCGACCCTCTTTCCAATCATGTCAATAACTAAAATTTAAGGTAAAATGACTTATGCTTTTTTTCCACTAAGGCCGAGGTTGCGATATTAGGTTTTGTTAGCAGTCGTATATGACCTCAATCATTCCCACACTAGGAATTACCTATACGTAGTAGGTACGCTATTCATTATAAATAGTAATATTTATTTAATCGTCTGCCGGTCCAGCTGGGAATCGAACTCTAGACCTTTTCGCAGACAAAGTCCATGCAAACCAATTTATAGAATTGATTCTCAATTCGACTGTATTTTTTTATGTTTGTTATCTCCGTACTTTCGACTGGATAAACCGATTTTGATGATTCTTTTTTTAATCGAAAGCTGGTGCTTGTCGTGTGGTCCCACATAATTTTAAGCGAGATCTGACAATGGCATCCATATCAAAAGCATATGTATAAGTCTTAAATTTGCATTTAGTATGTGCGCGATAAATGAATAAATAACTCAATATCACGCCAACCGATTTCGAAGATTCTTTTTTTTATTGGACGTACTTCATTTGAAATCGGTTCTTTTTGGTTAAAATTTTAGATTATTTAATACCTAGTAGGCCTAGTGGCTCGCCCCGGCTTCACATATCGTACTGTATCGCGGTCACATATCGTGGAAAAAAGACATAAGATGAAAATTGCATTTTTACAGGAGAGAAAAAAATTTAAAATATCAGCAAGTGGTCAAAGGAATTTATATTACGATTTCTTGCATAACAGTCAAGATTAATGATAATTTTTTTTAAAAATGAGCAAAATATGCAGCTTTTGTCCCTCTTTCCAAACATATTAATAACATTTCCTTTAAAAAAAAAACTAAAATCCAAAGTAACGCGACTTATGCTTTTTTTCCACTGAGGGTGAGATATTAGTGCTACTGGAAACGCATCTGAACTCTACCATTTTTATTTTAAAAGTTTTGAACAAAAATTAAGATAATAAATCTTACTTAAGCCAATCCTTTGTAATAAATATGATGATTTGAATAAATAACTGAGATATAATCTAATTTTATGCGCAGCAGGAACTGCACAACATTAAGTATGAATTAATATTTGAATATTTATTTATTCACTTTCACAAATTAATACAAAATATGGTTCACAGATAGTACACATACTATAATAGTGCTTTGTGAAAGTCTGGTGCCTGATGTAGGTTACAAGTACCTGAGTTACAGGACATTGACGGTGCTACGTTTCCTAGCCTTACTCAATATCCTAATAACCTGCTCAGTGCTCAAGTAAAGAGGCACCAGCCATTTACTACTGAGATAAAGGCATCCAAGACATCTCCATTAAATTACGATGTCATAAATCGGAGTAGCAATTCGGTCGTAAATTTAATGGGGCATCGCAATTCGCAACATTGGCCCCGAATAGATCGTTTTCCGCGATGCGATGCCCCACGTGACCCACGTCAGCGACACTGCACTTAGGGTTGGGACTTTTGACATTTTGGGGTTAAATTGGTGAAGTAAGTTGCAAGAAAAGGTCTAATTTTGTAAGGGCCTGTCGACCGGCGGCAGGACATGCCTTGGCATCCTTTGGCATCATTGCATTCACTGCTTGCAAGCTCACACTGACGGCTAAATTGCCGAGCCGTCTTTGGACACAAGCCCTTAGTGACAATTAGAGTTAAAGCCTAACGCATAAAAAGTATCGTTGTTTTACTAATAATAACGTTTTTATGCGTTGAATAATAATTTTTATTGCAGAGATTTCTCTACGAAAATTTGGAATACTTATTAATTACAAAAGTTCTAGCAGGTATCTAATAGAACCGAAGTTAATTAATTTAATTATAATATTTGTGATATAAAGTTGTTGACAGGGTCCTCGCGATATACATATCGACGCTTGAAAGGAAAAATCTACTAATTTATGCGACATTGAGCTAACTTTACAGGAGAGCATTTTAAAGTTGGAATTTTTAGAAAAAAATCATATATTTTTTTTGTAATCCTCCTACCGACGTTATTCTTACTGTTTTGGAATCCTTATTTTTTCATCTATATTGTGGTATATAACTTTTCTAAAAATTTAACTTTACACTGCTTTCCTGTAAAGTTAACTCAATGTCGTTTAGTCAATTTTTCCTTTCAAGCGTTGATATTAAGTAATACGTCGATATTTGTTTCCATTCATTATATCACTTGCTAGACTCAATCAACAAGTACAAATCATAAATAACGGTGTGGCAGCCCTATAGTGATGCGCCCGCGCAGTTTATTAGGCCAAGGTCAGTTGTTACATGCGGTATGTGCTCTCATTGCTGCACCGTTGCAGGGTGCATGTGCATCGCCTAACTCTACGAGTGACAATGATGTTACTTTGGCCGGACACGATCAAGTATACTTGTCAAGTTTGCAGCGGACTTGACGCGGCATCCAGTAAACTTGACGGTGTATGGCTACGGTATGGCTAACTGGCCATATAGCTATCTCTTGCAAACTGATATATATCCTTATAGCAAGCATGAGGTACGTGATGCCGTATAGGTTGTAGAAAATTAAAAATAATTATGTAAAGATGTCAAACCAATGACGGTGTAGTATAGGTACCAAGTCAAGAGTTGTTCCAATTTTAAATAAAACTAGTGGATACCCGGCGTGTTTCATCAACTTCCAATACGCTAAAAACTTTTCTGATGAGAATGACAGATCAGTGTTTTTGTGTTGATGCTGATGCGATCTTTATACATATAATATCTTCAAATTTTTGTATGGGAAAACTCAGACCATCTTCGGATAGTCGCCTTTCAAATGAAACCATTTTGAGGTATATCAGTTGGATGGTTTCAGAGTCTATAAAGGACTTCTGTGTAAACATTTTTTGCGATAAGATAAAAAATTAATTTGATCTATGGATAGATAGATTATTGAAAACGATCGTAAGAAGATCGGAGTACTCACTATTGTGTTGTACAACGGTTTCTAAAGTCGGTAGCGCTGACCGAAGCATTTTTAACCGACTTCAAAAAAGGAGGGGGTATTCAATTCGACTGTATTTTTTATGTTTGTTACTAGAACTTTCGACTGGGTGAACCGATTTTGAAGGTTTTTTTTTTAATCGAAAGCTGGTGCTTGTACTCGTAATGTGGTACTACTTAGATTTCAGTGAGATCTGACGAGTAGTTTGTGAGTTATTCTTAATTTTATTTTGAAGTCTGTGATTTTTTGTCAAGAAATATTAAATATCACAATTTTCCTCCTTCTCTTAATTTTAATTGTTTGCACATAGCAACAACATAGTGCTTGTACTTTATTTATTCTGTGGTAAATGTGGTAATGCTTATGAGAAAGTGGTGAGTCACTCTGATATTAATTTTATTTATGAGCAAGCATTCTGCTTGACCCACATGACTAATTAAAGTGCTTACGATGCGAGACTTTTTGCACATTCGCGTTCAATTATCTCTCAAACAATTTTCTAACCATACTTATCTATACTAATATTATAAAGCTGAAGAGTTTGTTTGGTTGAACGCGCTAATCTCAGGAACTACTGGTTCGAATTGAAAAATTATTTTTGTGTTTGATAGTCCATTTATCGAGGGAGGCTATAGGCTATATAACATATATTTTAGTAGTTAGTTTTTTCCACAAATTAACGCTGGTGAAACCGCGGAGCACAGCTAGTTATACTTTTAAGTAAAGTTTTGAGTTATACCTCGTCTTACCACTAGACTTGAAGACGAGAAAATAATATAATATTATTATTATTGGATGAGGACTTGGGCTAATTTTTAACCGACTTCAAAAAAAGGAGGAGGTTCTCAATTCGACTGTATTTTTTTATGTGTGTCACCTCACTACACTGGAGGACAGCGACAATACGTATGCAGTTTAAAATAAAATTCATATTTAAAAATACTCAAATAAAGCTTTAAAAATTTTGTACTTTTGCTAATAGCCGCCGAGGAGAGTTCGCCATCCCTGAGCGCGGCAGTTTTATTCTATTAGGGAACTTAGAACAAGCGATAAAAATTGAATGAGAATATACTGAATTAAAGCAAAAATTCACATATTATTAAAAAAAATACAAAATTAATTAAAACAATTTTAATACTACCGTCTAAAAATTCGATGTCGGGTAGGTTCTTTCTACCTACTAAACCATATCGGGAAACCTATATTATTATCTGTAGCGAAGCGAGAGCTTACTAATTAATACTAGGACTAAACGTAATTCTTAGTGCATATCTAATCTGTAGTCTATACAACTACAACTCACATCGCACACTCTCCCACATAAAGCAATCAATCAATATGCACCAGGGATAGCGCACTGAATCACGCGTGGAACCAATGATATTATATATTAAAAAGAGGCAGATATGTCATAAGCGCGCGCGTTGTGTGACTCAAAAAGTTCCCAATTGGGAACTCTTATTCCGGTGAAGAAAGAGATAGCGATGTAGTTTTGACGCGAGAGCGATAAAGACGTGCGATAAAGCAATAAAGCGTGCCTTGTGGACATCGGAACAGATTTTTCGGTTGATTTGTAAGGGCATAACATATCTATATTTATTTAAACATCATTGCGTGGAACAAAACGATATTTAACTGGAGGCAGTGACAAAGTGCGCGGTGTGATGCAGCAACACCCGATATCCCGACGTAACCGACACCGGTGTGATGCCTCTGTAGTATGCATATCGGCCACAGACTAAATATAACGTATAGAGCAGAGCATCAGGTGCTATAATGCCTGCAGATTCACAGACTGGTCTTGTCAACTTATTTTGTAGAGACTATAGACGTGATGCTGTTTATTTCAACTTTTCTTAATCTCAGTTGCAATGTTAATTAAAGTACCTATACATATAAAATTGTAATTTACACACCTTATACTAATAATTGTGCTACCGTGACATTTGGCACTAATTTCATTATTTTGTGGTAATGAGATGAATGGCACTAATTGGATTGGAAATAGAGCCAAAAAAAATCTAATGTTTTACCTCCCTATAAAGACCATGACTATAAGGACTATAAAGACCTACAAACATGTTAATTTAAGATAATAATGTAATCATTGAGCGATTGCGACTGATTTGATGGAGTTAGTTCAGAATGACACCAATTAAAACGCTAGCTACAGACAGACCACAGCCTGAACCAGTTGGCCAAACAGCATGAAACTTTGTACCTACAGTGGTTCCTTACACATGATTATTCCCTAGCAGTAAATTGCCTTGACTTTGCCATTTCATAAAGCTGGCCATACACGATTAAGTATATTTGTCAAGTTTGCAGTTTGACTTGATGCGGCATCCAGTGTCCATGAGATAGCTATTGTAGCTAGATAGACATACCGTGGCCTTACACAGTCAAGTTTACTGAATGCCGCGTCAAATCTGCTGCAAACTTTACAAGTATACTTGATCGTGTATAGCCAGCATTAGGTAGCATTAATTAAAGTTTCAAACGCCGCTTTTATACTTCAGTTTAATCTATCAAAAGGGGGTGAATAAACACCACCTCTCAGGCACAGGAGGCGTGTGTGAGAGGTATCCGATGTCCGCCTTCTTAGCTATACGTGTTATACAACCTCCAACACGGCAATAAGGTTCAAAATTGTTTGGCGTGAGGTCCAAAGAATGTATAGGGACGGGAGCTGATAAATCTAGCTCGGAGTCTCAGATTAAAGAAATAAAAGGCAGATGTATTCATCCAACTACAATGTGAAGCTATCAAAGCAAATACAAACTAAAAAAGCAAATACAAACCCGAGTCAGTACTAAAGAAAGCGTCAAATAGCTTGCATGTCACAATTGTCAAAATTTATTTAATTATTTTCTCAGATAAAATGCCGTCTTGCAATTTTAAACACTGCTAAAGTTGTTCTCAAAATCAAGGAAATAAGATTAGATATCTTTTCACAGGTAACTGTTCATTATTTTATTATTTATTTATAATAATATTTTTGCGGTGCGCTCGGAACACAAAACCTCGACAATTATTCATTTTAATACCAGCTTTATATGAAGATCGATTACCCTAAATTAAGGGAAATATGCATGGGTTATTTGAATACTGACCGATTATAAATTTTATATCAAAAAAAATATTTTAAAAGTAAATAGTTGTATTTATTTAAATCTAAAAATCAGGAAATGCAGCCTATGCATAAATACCTGTCGCTGGGTTATTATAGACATAAGATAGATTGTACAAAGGATTAAAGGGATAAAATTAGGATTTTAACATAGGTAAACCTGGTTGATTGAAAATATCACGTTTGCCGACGATAAAATGCACGATTAAAAGAAAATATTATATTCTATTTTAGTAATTCCTGTTTAGCCTACTCAATAAATTATTTTATTTGCAGATTGCCGACAAATGCTATTATATGTACGAGATAAATGGGTTTTTATTATTCGTCAAAGTAGGCAAGATAATGATTGGCCATCCAAATTTTGCTTTGTTTATTCATTGCATTTTAATGAAGATGACGTATATTATATATTTCATGTATTTTAATTATAATAAATGTAATAAAATTTTTATATTTTTCAATTAAAAATAACTACCCATAAAAGAAAAAAACCATAAATTAAAAGAAATTCAACATATTAAGTACTGTATATTAAAAGAACATTTGACATATTTAATATCAATGCGTTTTGATAACTAGTAATATAATAATAAATAATTTGCCAATTTAATTGTGCATAATATTTCAAGTTGAAAATATGGCAAAAAATATTTACTAAATTGTGGGAGATCGCGACTTTTTGTTTTCAATGTCTGGCAATTTACACACACAAAGAAGTATGTGTCTCTACGATGCCACTGCTAGCTGTCAATATGGTTGTCATGCACACATAATGAAAAAGCGGCTTCACGTCATTCGTTGCATTTCTTTGGGAAAGTTATATCTGCCTTTTATTTCTTTAATCTGAGCTCGGAGTCTATATTTCTGAATGTTAGTTCTAATGTCAGTTCACATGTGCGATCGCGACGCGACACGACATCGTGTGTCGAACGGAGATTATATTGGAGATTGCCTTACTTGTATTAAAATGTGAGCCGTCATGGGGCGGCTGGCAGATGTGAAACATCGAAATTATTTTATACAACTAATAGGCATAAAAGTACAGATTATGACAGGAACTAAATATGGCATGATGAAAAAATACAATATTACGAATTGTCTCCAGAAAATGATGACAGTTTTGTCCTACTGTATGCTACAGCCTATCAAACTAAGTTTATTTATGATTACCCACATTGTGTTATTATTATTTTTTTCATATTGCCCTACCATAAAAATATAGTGTGGCGAAGCGTCGCCACTCACCGCGCCAAAAATTAGGTTTACCCCTCGTGTATAAA
Source organism: Thymelicus lineola (assembly GCA_963932265.1). Classification (NCBI taxonomy): domain Eukaryota; kingdom Metazoa; phylum Arthropoda; class Insecta; order Lepidoptera; family Hesperiidae; genus Thymelicus; species Thymelicus lineola. The sequence goes on along the minus strand of OZ010693.1, from coordinate 2,403,629 downwards.
TGTTTCACATCAAAAAGGATAGCTTTATTCAGACGAATGACATTTTTCAGTCCAAATCAACAACGTCGAAGATATCGTCTAGAAGCTGTATTTATCGATATTGCAGCGACAACGCAACGACAGACTAGCTAGCTTTACGCAACTATAGCTAAGTTAAATAACAAAATAAATGTTCTTTCTTCATTATCTTTTGATGTAATGATGGTATCGCCTTAGGTGCTGCTGGTATCCATGGCCGATTTACCATGATATTTACCACATAAAATATGGTTATTAAGTTCCTAAAAACATTTATGATCATGACAACGCAGCGTCAAAGATCGTATCCTCAGTGGAAAAAAGGCATAAGATGAAAATTGCAATTTTACAGGAGAGCAAAAAAAATCTTAAAATGTCAGTAAGTAGTCAAAGGAATTTACATTACGATTTCTTGCACAAAACCGTCAAAATTAATTATAGAAATTTGAAAAAAATTGAGCATATGCAGCTTTTGTCCCTCTATCCAACCATGTTCATATTTAACTAAAATTCAAAGTAACACGACTTTTTTTTCACTGAGGATGCGATATACGTAGCCACTGCGTGCCGACATTTTGTCGTCACGATGTCGCATCGTTGTGGCACATGTGAACAGACTACGTCTTAGGATTGTTTACCGGTCTATGGCTGTAAACCCGATATGGTTAATAGCATCTCGCTTTCGTTTTTGTTGTACTATCTTGTTACTGATATCGACGCGGTTTTGATTTCTTATTGTTAGTTTATTTTCAAGGTTCAGAATATTTGAGTCTGGTAGAAAAGCGTAGATTAGATTTTGGGGCAGATTGGTAATTAAGCTATGTAAGCGCTCGCATGGTAACTTGTGTCGATCCAAGGTGATTACTGATCAACCGGGTGAAGCACGAGTGGGTCCGGTCAAGTGGATGGGTGATCACTAGCGAACGTTTCTTGAGTTTCCGTGATTCGGAGGGCACGAGGCCTCGGCCATCGATCCGGTTGTTGTCATTAAATAGCAATGATTAGGGAACATACCAAAACCACGTAACCCATTTTTTCCAACTTTTTACCCCCCTCCCCCCCCTTCGTGACCATCCGTAGTATATGAGAAGACCCCCCCCCTCCCCCCTAGTTTTCACGTGGTAATTGATAAATACGGTTTTCAATACTTTTTTGCAAAAACGGAGTTAAAAAATAATAATTTTGGTTATATTTGACGACTTTGTGGCGCAATGGTTGCTAAAATATTGACTACGTGACAATAACCTAAACCCCCCCCCCCCCCTCCCCTCTGTGACCAATCGTGGTGTTTTGAAGACCCCCCTCCCCCCCTAAATGAGGCACGTGGTTTTGGTATGTTCCCTTAAAGCATGTGCATTTTTTAAATCCGTTTTTTTAACGCTTTTATTTGTATTTCAAATTACTCCTAACTTTAATTAGGTAATTACTGTTATGCAGAGGTATATTATAATTTAATTCCATAAGTAAAAATAAACACTGTTTGTTTATTAAAACATGAAACATTGTTTATTAAAACACACGCAGTTATCGCTGCTACTCTTGGATAATTTTATAAAGCTATAATATCAGCAGTAGTATAGTAGATAGACACCATAAAGGACCATAGCCCTTAAGGCAATGATAATATTATAAGTAAAAAAGAGGTAGATATGTCACTAGCGCGCTGAAGTTGAAGATCGTAAGAGAGGTCAATTGACCTCTGTCTGCTCGTAGTCGCTCTTTCAATACAAGACTATACGCACGCTTTTGTTGTCAGAAGTGCTTGAGATTTGACATACAATGTTAAAATTTATTAATAAAAAAAAATTATTTAATAATAAAATTATTGTAGTGTGATTGGTGTAGTGAAACAAAAGATAAACGTGTGTGTGTTGTAGCTCTTTTCGGAACAGATTTTTTGGTTGATTTGTAAGGGCATGACGTATCTATATTTTTTAAATATAGTTAACAAGAAACTAATCTTCTACACCTCAGTACCGTCATAAATCAAGAAACAAAATACTGTGGCTGTAATGTTCCTTTATTATATTTACGAATATCGTGTGACGTTGAAAAAACATGCGGGGTCCGATTGCACGGACATTCGATCCGGCGACGGCGGGAATTCAACAAATGTTATTTTTACAGTTAAACTCTAAAAAGGTTTCAATGTGTAATTAAAATTCGAAATTTTAATATACAATATGTGGGTTACGTTTTGTACAAAGCCCGGCAGATCGACTATCGGTTTTCAGTGTCGAGTTGTCTGAAATATATGGCCTGCAGCAGGCCTGCAGTCATTGAAGTATTATTACTAGCGTATAGAACCGACACCGCGAACACCATGTATGTCCCAATGCATTGTCGCCACGTGGCTTCAATCTTCAATGAATTCGTTCGATTTTGAAAGGAGAAGGGGGCTCAATTTTTAAAAATGGAACCTCCCGGGCGGGACACACATTTTGTTCGAGATGTCTGTTCTATGATATTATACTTCAATGCCTGCAGTGCATTCCCAGACTTATTTCTCATAGACCGCTTTAAAAATTTAGCTGGTTCCGGTGAACCCCCTGCAGCTACGTTTCTACCATATTCCCAAAACTCGACAAAAAATGTGAAGAGTAGATCTAACTATAGAAACTTGCGTTGCGGCTGAGTTCCAACCACGAATTAATAGTTTTCGATTATAGTGAGAATTGATTGGTTAATTAATTGATTGGTTAATTAATTAACCAATTCATTCTTTCTAACGCCAACGTAGACCCATTCGAATCTCCCGTGGAGCCCTGGGGATCCACTTGGACCACTTTGGGAACTACCGGTATGGACAACTCTTTATAAACTTCAGCATACGTATGTATCTATCTTCGTGTATCTTTGACGCAGGTGTCTCTCTCGTCCTAACTGTTTCGAAGACGACTCGATAAACATCTAGTCCAACTTTAAAACACATTTCAGAGACTTGAGATAAGCAACCCGACACCGGACAAACGTTTAATGTATGATTCATCGTACCCTTTACTGTAACCCGATACCGGGCGGAGACTCGAACCGGTCGATTTTACACTTTTAACCCGGTGTCCGATATCACTGGATTCTTAAATGACACATTTCTTACGCTGGCGACTGGTTGATGGATAGCTGATAAGATGTCTGTGTTGGTATGGAACTAAGGTATTCAGAGGTGATAGTTTTTTTATATATGTATGTCGGCGAGCGAACTTTTTGGTTCTACAACGACCGGCCGATGCAGAGATGCTCTCATGCAAAAAGAGTCATGAAGAAAACCAAAACATTTAGAATAAGGAATATGGCAATTTATTTGGAAGGATACGTGTGGAACATTCAATGGGGTCGATTATTATTTATCACAGAGTTGTAGATATTGTTATTGTAGAACTGGAAATATGTCATGGAGTAAAGTAAGAAGAATATTATTAAATAACTAATACCATAGAATGTACCTTCTTGACTAAAGTCCCGCCTGATGGGAATTGGAGATGTGTTGATGGTGAGTCTATTAATAAGTCTAGTCAGTTTCTTCTTGAAATTTAAGCCGTTGACGGATAGAACGAGTTCGAGTCCACATCAGTTATTTCTAGTTTTATACTCCTCGTTCCGGAGGAGACAAAAAACAAGAAAAAGGCACGAAAAGCTAGATACTTAGAAGCTTTTAAATCACGGTACAGACAGCGAAAGAGTTACGCAGGACATGATACAAAAACTTTACGTTATGTTTAATTATATAAAAATTGGTTGTCTGTAAAGTCGGTTTACGGACAATGGTTTTACGTGACAACGTCTATTTCGTAGAAGAATAATTTATGATATAAATAATGTAATGTAAGAACGTAATGGAAGCCCTACGCACGGAGCCGCGGTGCTACTCGCCAGTTGTGTCAGCTTGAACATGGCTTGACGCGCCAACGCGACCCGCGTATCTAGCTAGATTATAATATTAAATTTCATACTAACTATACGATTTTAAACATATTTGAGTTGAAAATTTGGTTTAAATCGTTTTAAATATCAGGAGCTGCGCGACATCTGTGATTTTCTTGACTACAACTAAAGTCCGAGTCGATGTACTGTGTAAAGTTCTTTCAAGTAGTTCATACCTATAAACAGAGATGACGCTATTGTAGATTTTCGTTTTCATATAATAATAATACGTACGAGCTACGAGAAATCATTTCTTTTCAAAAGATTGTAAAATAAAATAAAAATGAAATGAAAAATGCCTTCCAAGCGGACCGATTACGCTTGTGTGGGAGAGAGACGGCCGGTCTAGCGTGCCTCTCTCTCTAATGCTGCGCGCGCTTCCGTGACGTTACTCCGGCCGTTACTCGGTTTTCGTGAATGCCTCTCAGGCTCATCGTCTTTATAAACGTTATCACGTTAATAAAATAAGACGCCTCTAAAAACGTACTGTAGGTAAGTACATCTGTAAATACCTAGATGGTGGAAGTTCATTTAGTTTTTACACGTGCAGAATTTCCGCGTAAACCGCAACGTAGATGAGTGGAAGTACTGGAATATCCTGATTCCATGATAAAATCCAGTCGCTTTTACAACGTTCTAGTTTTGCGTTTTGAGCCAAATCAACTACGTAGTATAGTATATTTAAAAATGAAACGCAATTTTAATCGGTAATTTTCCGATGGAAATACCCGAAGCGCGCGCAGACGTTTTTGTGAAATAAAAATATTTAATTCATAGATTTTTTTAATTGTAACTATGTTATTGCGCATGCGCACTGACATTCAGGTTCTGCGATCTGCGGTAATAGACATATTTTGCACTCATGCAAGTTTAAATCTGTCACTCCATGCCCTAAATACTTAGTAACTATTATTCACGTATTCTTCAAGTATTAATATAGATTCCTTGTAATAAGGTACGTCACACACATACCTACTCATACTCGATTAATTTAATATCCCTTAGTTCTGTAAATCGATATGCTTGAACGACATAAACTGGCTTTTAGTACCGGCTCGGTTGTCGTTGGCTCGCATTACAACATTATTTACATCATTACAGAATAATCGAACCATATTTCCAGCGGAAAATTGTGCTATAATATGGTGACGCCTGGCCTGGCCTAGTTATAAATTATAATTGTGTGAATTAACACTGATACATTCACTTCCCTTACTGAGATTCCCTTGGTCACAATTATAACTTATATGAGACAAAACAAAACAAAATAACAAACAATAAAAGAAAACGAGAGATACCAAAAAGATTAGCAAAAGGCTCCAACGACAAATACTTACGTGTATGTATCGAATTTAACCCACAGTTTCTAATGTGACGGACTGCGAATGCTGCGACTCAAAGGAATTCAAATTTTTTAAATTAATTTCGTTTTCAAATAGGGGTATTTGCAAAGATGTTATAAATACAGATACGTTATGCCCTTACAAATCGACCGAAAAATCTGTTCCGACCGAGCTACAACACACACACGTTTATCTTTTGTTTGCCTACACCAATCACTAGTACATTGGCAAATTATGTAAAAAGGATGGCATTACTAAAACCATAATAGTGAAAAAGACAGCTAGTGTTTGTCGCTCGCGTCAATCTATATAGGCTACGGTCTTTATCGCTCTCGCGTCAAAACTAGATCGCTATCTCTTTCTTCATCTGAATATGGCGTCTTTGCATGAGTTATTAAATTGTTTAGAAAAATAATTGAAATAGACTAAATAATCTAAGTATCTTAGCGTACTCAAATGTGGTATGAGATTCCTTGTGTTTTGTTGACCTTGGAGTCATAATTGGTGCACTTTCGAAACACACACGATGGCATTTTGATTTATTTTCGTAAGGACGTATGAACCTACGATGCGCCACGCTCGTGATTGCGCTCGACGCAGACTAATCACAAGAGTTCCCAATTGGGAACTTTTTGAGTCACACAAAGCGCGCGCTTATAACGTATCTGCCTCTTCTTAATATATAATATCTTTGGGTATTTGTCATATCATATATACTTATCCATTTCAAAAAAAACAAGAGGAAAAATGAAAAAAATATTGATTTCAAAGACAATCGCTGCAATAGCCTTTACAAAATTTTTCTAGATATAAGATTGCAAATTAAAGTAAGACATTATTACATGATCCAGCAATGGCGAGAGCGAGAACCAATGAAGGTCGCACACTGCTCTAGCTTTCATGTTCTAAATGATGTTCAATTGAAAAAATTTCTTAGTACATCGCACTGAAATAGTGTGGAGATAGCGATACGCAATTTATGATTGATCCTAGGCGAATTATTCATCATCCAGTATAGGCTGTAGTCCACCGCGCCTTTTAACATACCTCGGGTCATGGGCACATTATAATTCCTTCGTGGATGCCATAGACAAACAAAGACAAGAACACACACGAACACACACGAACAAACTCATTATACTTTCTGCTTCTCGGGGAATCGATCTCTTCGAACGGCGCCGTGGCGGTACTGCATGGTATAACCCATGCTACACACGGTACAAGGTAGTCAACATCTTGATGATTCTTGAATCATTGACAATGCGGGGCCTCCTTAGTTTTCGTAGTCACGGCAGCAACATTAGACTTGATGCAACTGTGTTCATTTGCTACGGTGACCATTTAACATCAGGTGGTTCGTCTGCATATTATCATAATTATTCTACAATGTACTTATTATGTAATTATTCTACATAACTACATTAATGTAATAATGCAATTATAAATACAATGTAATTATAACTTCTTCATAGTCAAATTCAATATTCAATTTATTTACCAGTAACCCTCACTCGCTTCCGAACTCGGAGTTGTCGCTTAAGCCATTTTGCAAACAGTATTTAAAGCCAATTTTGTATATCGGATAGCACCAACAAGCCAACATGCCAATAACAACCAGCCAACGGCTACCGGTGTCGAACTCGACACGACACCTGAGAGTCCAGGGACACTCGACACTGCACTAAAAGCGGCCGAATGACGTCCCGCCAACCGTATTGCGTTACGATGCTACCCTTTGCTTTTTATTGAGCAATATTTACAGTTAAACACGTCATTGATATCTTTTTAAATTTTACTACTAATTTCTAGTATTTTTTTTTTTGTTTAATTAAAAAATAATAATTTTCGGGTTGTCTCGGATTTTTAGTGTCAAACACATTACACATTGCCCGTTGTAAGGATTTTTTATTCGGTAATTTTAGATTTTTTTATTTTGAAGATAAGAAATAAATTCCAGGAAGATTAAACACTTCACTTTCACCTTACTTTCATAACCAACTGCCATAACATTGTAGCCTAATAATAAAAATAAAAAAAGCTTAAAATATTTATTTTCCTACAGTTTACGGGAAATCCTAGTATACAAGACATAGTACGAAACCCCGTGCTTAAACGACACACATACCCGCAATGTGTATTCACCACAAACAACGAAGAATTAAATAGTATTTTGTAAAGTATTTAAAAATATTTTATTTTTTATTTTCACCACCATTTAATTGTCAGGTCATCCAAATTCGATAGATTTTTCAACTGCGAAGAAAAGTTATTAAATGAGATATTATTAACACTGAAATAGAGTATAAAATACAAAATATTTTAACGAACTTCTAAAGGAATTATTGACAAATAACAAGTTCTAATAAGTGTCAACTAGCCTCAACTGCTAATGAACGTAAGAAAATATAAAATATTAATTCTTACTATCGCGTTGCTCATTAAAATAACACTCAACCAATATTTCCACGGACTTCAATTTTTAATCCAGGTGGCTATCGATTACAATTTTTCACAGAGTAATTAAGAATATTTTTAATTAAATAATCCGAGAAGCGCGAACGATCCGGTAGCCGGTTTAATTATCGCCGCACCCGACACCGCGTTCATTTTAGAGTAACCCGAGATCAAAATGAAGCGTACACTGTTTATGTAGGAAAAACGGTTGTTGCTCACATGATACGGTAGCTAGTTGCTAGCTCTGTGCCACGTGAGAATGTAATTATGTTAGTTTAGCAACTTTAGTAACTTCGAAGAACCTTAGCTTATGTAAGTTTAACTCAAACGTTTATGTCATATGAATCCATGGCGGCTGGCGCTTAATCACTTTTGACTTTGCTTTTGTTGAATCCATGGCGCTTATTCCATGTTTGACTTAATTTAATGGCTAGATTACCCAGGGTATTCGTGTTGCAGATAATTTTATTTGTTTGTTAAATGTTTATGATATTACGAGTAAATGTAAAATTATTTAAACAATAAAAATGGTCAAAAATGGTTAAAAAAATACTTAAAAAGTGCAGCGGTCGGCACAATGATTTGGTGAAATTATTGTGAAGCAAAATAAATGGCGTTTCCTCTCTATTGGGCATGTGCTCGATGGGTCAACATCACTGCGATCAGCTTGTAACCTGTACATCCTGGAGTACACATAACATAAAAAGTCCCTTTTTAATGACACAGTTTACATGGGATTCGCAGAACAATCCCTGGAATATAGTCAATTTTATTCATTAATACAATTATAAATTATAATTACACAGCCTTCATATTACATGTATTGGTTCGAAGGGAGTAGTTCAGTACTGGTGCAAGAGCCACTGACGCCCCAGGCAAGAATATTGTGGCACCCACATAAGAAAATCGAGCTCTTTTTCGCTCGAAAATTTTTTGCTGAACCATTGGGAACGTTTAGTAACTTTCTTTTTTTCTCCTCACCCCAAATGTGTCGTCCCTCCTGGCGCCCTAGGCCGTTGCCCAACCTTACCCCCCTCTAACGCCAGCCCTGGAGCAGGTATTTGATGCAGATTGCTAATGTTAACATTACAAGGACCAGCTATTACCGATCACTTTTCCAGTGACTTAGGCAAAACCGACGTTGCTAACTCGTCGCTTAGTTAAGACTGCCAAGTTCCATAGCACAACCAATACGATGGTTTATCGTAAAAACTTTTAACAAGACATGCCACGAGTCAGTTTACACATAGGTAGGTACTTTATTGATGTCAGTCGATTGCGGTGGATTGCTGAGGATATAGTATCCTTCCTGATTATGTTTCAGCCACCTACGTATTACACTCGAGTATCATAATATTCATCAGATACTGTTGTAAAGTGAATTTTTAAAGTAATATCGAACACCGGTGAGTTTGGTAACCGAATATCGCTTCGCTTCGGTTCGGTATCTATACTTAAGATTAAAATATGGGAGTGCTGTCGTATTTAACTTAACTTAATATCAGTGGCTTTTCGATTCCGTACAAAATTATGTGTGTCGATAATTATACTTTGTATTGTAATGATAATTATGTTTATAGTATGAATAGAGTTTTGGCGATTTCGCCTGTTTTCGATAATAAGCAGAATAAATAAATGAGCACACACATAGGTACCTCACACCTCAGAATACAGAACAAACCAGAATCCGCATACGCGCCTATAATTGAAGCGACAAAAACTACTCTTAATTAAGGCGCGGGCCACACAGAAAAGACGTAAGACGAAGACGGGGCTCGGACCCGTCGCAGACAGGGCGCCGTTAAAACATATAGAAAAGACAAGGAACGGGCGTGACGGTCGGTGCACACTGGGCTTTTCCCGGCCACAGAGTACTTAATCACTACGTTTTAAGAGACCTGCTCTCCGCGTCCTTTCCGCTCCCCCGCTGGCGCCTACGCAGGCCCGCGTCCTGTCCTTTCTGTATGTTTTGCAATAGGGCGCCGACGAGTCGGCGTTCGTGTCGGCGTCCCGTCTTTTCTGTATGTTTTACGTCGCGACGGCTGCATACATTTTGTATGAAAGTAGATTAAACGGGCGCCGCGACTGCGACGGGTCCGTGTCTTGCGTCTTTTCTGTGTGGCCCGCGCCTAATTATTATTAAAAAAACCCTGACTGTGTAAAAAAACTAAAAATAAAAAGACAAGTCCAGTAGTTTAGAATGTTGTTAAACAATGATATTATATATTAAAAAGACGCAGATATGTCATAAGCGCGCGCGTTGTGTGACTCAAAAAGTTCCCAGTTGGGAACTCTTATTCAGGTGAAGAAAGAGATAGCGATGTAGTTTTGACGCGAGAGCGATAAAGACGTGCGATAAAGCAATAAAGCGTGCCTTGCGGACATCGCAACAGATTTTTCGGTTGATTTGTAAGGGCATAACGTATCTATATTTATTTAAACATCATTGTTGTTAAAAGTAATACTGAACATTGAACAACTACACCATAGAAGGATTAACAGATGGGACTCATTTTTCAACCAATCAAAATGTTTGTTTTTTCCCAAGCAACCCCGTAAAAGTCAAATGGATCCCGACTGTTAATCCTTCTATGGTGTATTTGTTCAGTATTACTTTTAACAACATTCTGAACTACTGGGCTTGTTTTTTCTTTTTAGTTTCTTTTTCCGCAGTCGGGTTTTTTGTTTAACGAGAAGACCAGCCACCTCATAGTCACGAGGCTATCAGCTCGAACCCCGTTGGCTATTTACACAAAACTAACAATTCGCACCACAGAACATCTAAGATGTTCTGGTTCGCACCCTCAGTGGAAAAAAGGCATAAATTGAAAATTGCAATTTTACAGGAGAGCAAAAAACTGTTAAAGTATCGGTAAGTAGTCTAAGGAATTTAAATTACGATTTCTTGCACAAAACCGTCAAGATTAATAATAAAAAATTGAAAAAATATTTGAGCATAATAATATGCAGCTTTTGTCCCTCTTTCCAACCATATTTAATAACTAAAATTCAACGTAAGACGACTTATGCAGTATGCTTTTTTCCACTGAGAGTGCGAGTTGATTGTTACGCTGTCATCATAGCCATGGAGAACAAGACGCGTGATGAATACGCAACGCGCACTGTGCGCGTTCGGCCAGACACCAAACACCGCGCGTCATTACCGCGTACCGCCGGCGTCATGTTGTTGACGTTTATTTATTTTCGTGAAACCCGACACATCTGGTCCGGTCGGTACCATTATTAATCTAGTCTAGGTAGTACACTAAAGCTAATTATGTAATTTTATTATAATACTAGGAAATCGCCCTCGCTTTGCTTCAGGAAAAATAGTAAAAAAATAAGGAACTTCGTTCCAATATAAATATAGCCTGTGTCACCCGGGGATAGTGTAGCTTCCCAACAGTGAAACAATGTTTCAAATCGGTTCGGTAGTTTCGGAGCCTATTCAATGCAAACAAACAATCAAATCTTTCCTCTTTATAATATTAGTATAGACTAGATATGGATTTATTTTGAAGAATGTCTTTGTTTGAAGTGTCATCATGTTAACAAATATGTAAAAAAGTGTTTATGTTCTACTAGAGCTCTGCCTGCGGGTTTGACACGAAGGTTTGACCACGTTTCCAGGATAATAAGTACCTACTCTGGAATAGGATATTCCAGACCATGGTTTGCCAAAATTTTATGAAAATCCGTTAGTAGTTTTTGCATGAAAGAGAAACAAACATCCATAAAACTTTCACATTTGAAGTATTAATATTATAGTAGGCAAGGCAGTATGATGTGTAACTAGTGTAAAAAGTATGTTATTAAATTGACATTAAAAGTAAGTAAATTCAAGGCATGACTTTATCATCTTTTTCGAGTTTTAAATGCTTCAACATGACTCCAAAGTACCTTTACATTATCATTATCCTTCATATTGGAGTTATCAGGGGCAGGCACCACAATCCACAGATCATGGAAGATAGAGAGAATGAAGGCCATCTCTGTATATGAAAAGTGTCCGTAAAAAGAAAAACGCGTAAAATTACGGCTGGCACTGCGGTGATCTACAACAGCTCTGCCCCCATATGCTGAAAGGCCGTAACTACGAAAAAGCAGTTTTGAGATAATTGCACTTTTGTCTGAAGCAAAGTTTTAAGCACTATCTACAGGCTTTTTTATGATTTTAATCTTTGATAATTCGTATAATAATTCCTTTTTTCTATTACATTTGGTTTTAATTATAAACTGAAACACAGTTTTTTTTTAAATTCAATTTTCCCTTTCATTTTAGAAAAAAATATAAGGAAAATTATACAACCCTAAACAGAAAAGCCTCAACTAGATAGTTACGTCTTTTCTTGTTATGATTTCAGTTAACGTCTTTTCTCGCTAGAATCGAAGATTTTATACTGTTATTCCTTTTAAATAGAAAAGCCTTAATTAAAACATTACGCCTTTTATCATTAGTATCTTCATAAGATTTGGTGACATAAAACTTATTTATTATTATCAGTCTTTGACAAAATGTCTTTTTTTATACTGAGACGCGAAAAAGACTCACGAAAAAGCAGACAGGCCACCTGATGGTAAGTGGTCATTGGTTGATTAGAAGTAAAACTACTCGTTTACTCAACAGGTACTTGTAATGAATTTAAATGATATGTTACAATTTCTTATAATAATTATGTGCCGCTGGTGCACTAGGCCGCGATTCATGAGTGCACGCGTTAAGGGTGGCGTCGGTAGCCCGTCTGTTGCTGGTCAGTGGTCGTGCCACGACCAGCATGCCACGCGCGGCCTCGGCACGCCCCCCTTCCCCCTCATACGCTGCGCGACCAGTCATCGTTGCCTATGGATATGAGCAATACCAGAGGAATCGCCAATGCATCGCCGGCCTTGAAGGAGAACTCTTTTTACATCTTTTTTGAACAACCCCATGTCATAGCGCTCCGGGAATACCTCAGAAGGAAGCTCATTCGATAGCTTGCAAGTACGTGGCAATGATCGTGAGAATCGGACTGTAGAGTTTCTCCACGAATACAATTTGTGTGGATGAAACTTCAATTTTCGTTGAGTGGTGCAGTGATGGAAAGGTGAAATAGCCATCAAGTCAAACAATTCCTCGGAGCATTCACCGTTGTGAAGTAAACACACAGAGAGAACCGATATCTCTTCTGAAGCTCAGGTGTTCTAACTTGTGGCTGTGAGTGACTCGTGGGTCGTTGGCAACTCGGACCTCGCGTTTCTGTATGGTGTTAAATGGATTAGGTAAGCTGGTAATGCGGCGCCCCTGCCCAAAGGTGGGAGCAGTACTCCATGTGAGGCCTGACTTGAGCTTTATATAGCATAAGTAGGTGCCTCGCAGTGAAGTACTGCTTAGCCCGGTTCAGGACACCAAGCTTCTTAGAGGCCAGCTTAGCCTTGGCCTCTAAATGAGGCCGATACTGCACATCTCTCGAGATGTCAACTCCCAGAACCCAACACTTTCAATTACGGTAAGCGCGGTACCCTGAAATTGAAGCGCTATGACAAATGGGGTTTTCTAAGCGGTAAACGCGCAAACTTATATCTTCGTGGAGTTAAACTCGACCAAATTAACCTACCCTATTCCGACCCTATTTCGAGACTTGCTCCAGAGAGTTCTCGACTTCAGACACAAGTTTTATTCTGCTATCTACCATTTGCAACTGAGAGGCATTAGCCGGGGCTGTGTAGTAGGCGCCCCCTGTTCTATCATCTGAATAGCAATAGATGCCAATCGTATGCTGCAGCATGTCATTGATATGTAGAATGAATAGTGTAGTAGATAACACAGACCCTTGGGGAACACCAGCATTTATAGGCTTCATATCTGAGCAACAACCATCGACTACGACCTTACTATGTCGCTCAGATAGAAAACTGCCTACCCAATTGCATAACCTCTCAGGGAGACCGCAAGATGGTAACTTCATGAGAAGGCCCTTGTGCCAGACCCGATCTAAGGCCTTAGCGACATCTAGGCTTACTGCCACAGCTTCCCCGTTGTGGTCAAGAGCCTGAGTCCACCGTGCGTAAGATAAATTAGAAGATCACCAGCCGAGCGACCGTGGTGAAAACCGTATTGTCGATAATTGATCAGCTGATGATCTTCCAGATACCTTAGGAGCTGCGTGTTAATCACGCGCTCTATTTCCTTCACAAGCAGGGAAATTATCGCTATATGCCTGTAGTTAGCGGGTCACTGAGATCGCCCTTTTTGGGGATGGGATGAGCGAGGGCAACCTTTCACGAAGACGGTACGCGAAACGCGGGTACGGGAAGCGCGTTAAGACGGGAGACAACTCGGGTACCGTCTGGTACGCTCGACTTCTTGGTATCGTGGGATTCTAGAGCCCACTTATCTGTATGTCTTCTTTAATTAATATATAATAGTACCGATTAAACAAGAAAAAAACAAAAAAAGCTATATTTAAGCTGGTGCTAGCTGTAAGAGTAGAAAAATAATTCAATAATAAACAAAAATAAAACCTCACTATTCTTACAAATTTAAATATCACAAGTGAAAAAAATTAACATTCTCGTTTTCATTAACTCAAAATATGTAATTAATTTGAAAATTAACAGTAAAGTTCGGCGAGAATACAATAGATAAAAGCCCTAACGTCTATTAGGGTTTTTGATTGTAGGATATCGAATCATTGTTGGTGAATTATGCTAATTTGAAAAGGCCTAAAAATGAAATTACGGCTTTTCAAACATGAGAATTGCTTTTACTAATAAGAAAGGGCTTAAAAAACGAATTTATGGCTATTCATCCTAGGTAACAACGTTTCTGGGACTAAGTTACGCCTTTTTATCTACTTGTAACTCGGGCTACGATTGAGTTAGAGCTATAACACCTACACAGAAAGGTTGGAAATTTCTTGGTGATTCCGAATCTATATTTAACTCATTTTTGTCAAAAATTGAGTTACGGCCTTTCACCGTATGACGGCAG
>OZ010693.1:2278033-2388723 GCA_963932265.1 Thymelicus lineola | reverse complement strand
AAAAACTCGTAAAATTACGGGTGGCGCGATGGCGTTGCGATGCGGTCTACAACAGCTATGTTCGAATTTCTATTTGGCGGACACTAGTGCTATTCAGAAATGGCCATTATTGGAACCTCTATTTTCAGTAAACAGCTGGACATTTTTTTAACTTTTCCTTCATATGAGATGGCCCTCTACTCAATCCTCCATGCCACAGGGTCATAGCGTGGGTTCTGGTTGTCAGTTTGTCAGTGACACCGGACACCGTGCGTCACTCGCGACGCGGCGCGGCGGCGGCAGGACTTCTTGCAACCCGATGCTGCTACTTACACTTTAGGTCCATCTTTAATTCAAAGATATAAGGGCCATTCCATTAATTACGTAAGGCACCCGTGGGGAGAGGGGATCCTCAAAATCTGACCTTGTCCTTATGTTGAAGGTGGTACGGGGTAAAGCTTTACTTACGTAATATTTTACAAGTGGAAATGCTAATAAAACTTTTTTGATTTATGTCAAACTAGTGGATACCCGGCGTGTTTCACTATTTATTGATCCGTGGTTTCACTACGCTAAATTTTCTGATGAGAATGACTTGTGTTTTTGTGTTAACGTTGACGTTGATGCGCCTTTACATAATTATTATTATCTTCAACTTGTGTTATGGGAAAAGTGGAAAATGGACTTTATCAGTGGACTGAATGTGCCTAATGCATTGTTTTAATGGTCTCAAACCACCTTCGGATTATTGCCTTTCAACCATTTTGAGGCATATCGATTATATGGTTTCAGAACCTATAAATTAAGGACATCCGTACAAATATTTTTTTTAAGATTATTAGTTTTAAGTATGTAATTGATATTTTTTAAAACCAGATAAAATCTTATGTAAGAAGGGGGAAGGGGAGCTCAGATTAAAGAACCTCTAAGAGAAGATTTCGTAGTAAAAATTTAAAACGAGTCCGATATCAATATAATTAACTCTTCTTAAAACATTGTAGTTTCACAAAAAAATATTGAACAAACTGTGTGTACTAATATTTTATCTAATATAAAGCGTTGTCATAAAACTGATATTTGAAGGGAGCGAGGGGTGTCGACTGTCGAATACGACGCCTCTCAATTAATGCTTGGCTCGAGTCTCGACTATCGTCCGACACTCGACACCGACACTCGACACCCCAGTCTGGGGCGACACAGCTTTTTATGACGGTTGTTCGCTCGTGGACACCGCGTCCCGCGACACCGATGGGGTTTTGTTAATATTTACTGTTTTAACAGCAATGACTGTATGGTTTAGGAAAATTAGGAACGTTATTACAGCTCCCTATCTTATGTTACCTTGGTATATAAATATGGGTACACATTGAAAATGTTTTTTTCAAGCGATCTATTGTTCTTGTTCTCACAACCTATTCTTTTTTTTGGAACGAAGTTCCTTATCGCGCGTTGTGAAAGGGGGCTAGACGGAAAATTATGACACTTTTTGATTTTACGAATGACGATACCTTTTTTTGAAGTGATTCACAGAGTTTTACAGAGATGGCGCTGTACTGTACAACTTTCTGAATCACGCTAGCGTGATTCACAGAGTTTTACAGAGATGGCGCTGTACAACAAAACTTCGTTCCATCCGGGTGTCCCTTGACACCTCTCATGTTTTTTTTAATCAAATCAAATCA
Source organism: Thymelicus lineola (assembly GCA_963932265.1). Classification (NCBI taxonomy): domain Eukaryota; kingdom Metazoa; phylum Arthropoda; class Insecta; order Lepidoptera; family Hesperiidae; genus Thymelicus; species Thymelicus lineola. The sequence goes on along the minus strand of OZ010693.1, from coordinate 2,387,062 downwards.
CAACCTGACGTCGATTATTTTTTTTGATAAAATTTTGGTTATCGTCTTAAGTCTCAGCTGGTAAATTAATAAGTCTGTTCAAATGTGATGTCACCAATATCTTCTGGCAAGGTGGCAAGTGTATCACATTGGCGACATCAATTGTCACTTGGTTGTTTCCACTCTATTTCTGTACGGTCATTTGAAGCCGTCTAAAGGCCTTAGGCTTCAGTTGATGCCAAATATCATGTAATACTGTTTGTTGCTTCCTAACTTCTTTGAAAGGTTTTTAATTAGAATTTTATAGCAAGATAAATAAGTAAAAATAACGAGCCTCAAGGTGAAGGTCAATATGTGGTGAATTCGCACCTTCAGTGGAAAAAAGGCATAAGATAAATATTGCAATTTTACAGGAAAGCAAAAAAAACTATTAAAATATCAGTAAGGTCTAGGGAATTTACATTACGATTTCTTGCACAAAACCGTCAAGATTTATGATAAAAATTTGAAAAAAAAAATGCAGCTTTTGTTCCTCTTTCCAATCATATTAATAACTAAAATTCAACGTAAAACGACTTATGCTTTTTTTCCACTGAGAGTGCGAATTGTCAAAGCCGCTCATAGACTTAACCATGGTGAGTCGCTTTCATTTGTATGTAATTGTATACGTTAATACATGGAATCTGGAAAGTTCGGCTGGCATCCGCATGCCTGCATAAGTGCATAACAAGGAAAGGGTTATCTGTTTAGGATTTTTAGGGTGCAAATTAAGTCAAAACGTCTGTCTGTCCGCAGCATAGCGCAGAGACCTTTATGCTAGACAGCTGTCATTTGGCATGGGTATTTGCATAGATTACGGTATTTGTATTTCAATTTTATCTTCTTAATAGACGTAGCACATGAAATCTAGTTATTGATCAAATATTGTGATTCCTTTCTGCATATTTATAATATTCCATTATGATGGAATCGTAGAAACCTTGTACGGTTAAGCAAATATCTATCGGAGCGTGTGATCGTGTGTGATCGTGCTCAATATCATATAATTGAAAAGCAAACTGATATCAATACCCGTGCGAATGTTCGGCCAAGGAATATATATGTACTGTTCTTCCATAGGCTCGATACGTTTCTTTATAAATATTAGTTATAAAGGTCCATGCATACGTAACGTGTTTTACCCGGATGGAACGGGACGTGAAGTTTTGGAAATATTGTTTCATAGAAAAAGTAAACGATAGAACATACGTCGCGAAGGTATGGACTCGGGACGTGGTTAAAATCGTCGGCAACGATGTTAACCACAAAAAAAAAACATAAAAAAACAATATTCAAAAACAGTATTCTAACAATATAAAAAAAAACAATATAATAAATCTTTTTTTTTCGCGCGTGACGTTTTTCGTCACCGTCGTTTTTGTATCACAGTCCGTGTTACAAATCTAAAAATTTCACTCTCATCATTTTTTCCATTAATTTCCTAACGCGCCTAAAAAAGTATTACTTCAAAAACGGCAGAATCATTAGCAAATTATCTACAGCATAACTTTTTAAAGCCAAGTTATTTTAAAAATCTGTAAAAACATTCCCACGACACGCGTTCAGAAAAGGCAAGCAGCTGCGTTAGTTCGCTTAAAAATAATTACGTAAGCGCTAGCTCAGTTTACTAAAGAGTAGACGGCCGCAGCTCAGAGTAGTGTTGCCAGCTCGGGTGGAGTGGAATTAGTCTTCTCTTCCCAAAGCAGCGGCTCGCATGAACTCTGAAGGAAACCCGACCCCTTCTTTGTTTCCCAGACGTAATGAGAAACACGAAATGTGCTCGATTGACGGTCATCTGAGACGAAATAGGAGACCGCGGTTTTTGTTGCGAACACTGCGTGCGTGCGATTGTTCTGTTTGTAGCTTGTAGCTAACTGCTCATTGTAATGATATTCCCGGTACGGTCTATTTTGTTTTCTACTTACTAAGGTGTTGTGATAGCCTGGTGTTATCGTTTTACGTTGGCTGTTACGGTCTGTGTAGATGTAATTATGAGCATTAATTGTTATTGGCAGGATAAGACTATTTTAAAATAAGTAATTGTAAAATTAAAACCATTAACTTCTAGTACCATTCCTTTACTTTTTTACCTTTGGCCGATAATACAAACAACAATAATTATAATATTTTACAAAATAGCTTATCATCTCCATGATCAGTTCCAATGAGATGAGAGTTGTCAACATGGCGGAATATCATTACAATGCTTGTATTTTATCTACTTTAAATCATAATAAACAAAATGCAAAGTATAACAACAAATTAAGATTAGTTATAGAATAACAGTGTTATTAATTGACTTTTCAAGAAGATACCATTTGGAAGAATTAAACCTCCTTTTGATTATAGTTTTTTATTATAATTAATGAGTAATAATCGATAAAACTACTTCGGAACCCTACATTGCGCGTGGCCTGAAACGCACTTGCTCGGTTTTTTTAAACGTGATCTAGAATTTATTTCGCCGTTTGTTCTTCGTAATAACCTTCTTTTTATGAAACGGTGTTAGAATAAAAACTAACATGCACAATATTATAGTATTCTGTAATCCCTACATGAATTCAAAACGATTAAATTCAAACCAAATGCGACAAAGCAACGCGACGTTACAAAATAGTCCGCTTAAGCAAGAGGAGAAAGCTACTATAGCTAATTTAGGTGTTTTATACCGCTTGTTATGAATGACTCTGAAAATAGCGATCTGTATTGCAGCGCAACGCAGCGGTGTCGGCTTACCGGCCTTTGGTTACCTTAATACCTTTAGTTACCTAATGAATACTTTATCACAGTTATTCTACTTAAATTGCTGTAAATTCCAATGATATTATATATTAAAAAGAGGCAGATATGTCATAAGCGCGCGCGTTGTGTGACACAAAAAGTTCCCAATTGGGAACTCTTATTCAGGTGAAGAAAGAGATAGCGATGTAGTTTTGACGCGAGAGCGATAAAGACGTGCGATAAAGCAGAGCGATAAAGACGTGCGATAAAGCAATAAAGCATGCCTTGCTGACATCGCAACAGATTTTTCGATTGATTTGTAAGGGCATAACGTCTATATTTATTTAAACATCATTGTTAAATACTAAATATTCGGTGTTACGTAGAACGAACCGTTTGTTACTAAATCCATGATTCTCACAGCGTTAGGTGAAAGATTTATCGCATAAGTTCAAAGATGACACAAAAAGTTGGCTTCAGCTTCAGCCCATTAAGTCCCATTACTGAGCACGTGTTTCTCCTCTTGAGGAGGCCTAGAGCATACTCCACCACGCTGCTTCAGTGCAGTTGGTGGAGGGGTTAGTAGCCAGCCCAAGTGCCGGAAGTTTTCATGCTGTCCGAAGGCCTCCAACATGGCTTAACGACTGTTATTTTACCATTATTAGTGGGACCGACCCTTCCGACCGCGCTCACCGCGTCACTAGGCGATATTATGAACTCTTAATTCCAGCCAAGTTCTAGTGTAAACTTCAAATTCGTGTTACGGAAGCGGTCACGTGACATTTTTTAGCCAATCATATGTCGTTTGAAGCCCGAGAAATGAATTGCCTGGAACATGAATAGTTTTATAAAAGTTCATAATAGGCCAGCTGATCACCACCCAGGATGGGTGATGATGACTGTCGATCACGCCCACAGTAATTGCTTAGCTTGCCCGATCACAGGATCGACATAAGCTCTCGGGTATACACGCTAGTTAGAAACTAAGTCTAGTCTAGAAGATAAGGTAGGTAAGTATAGTAGTTTAGTTGGTAAAATAATTTATTTGATATCGCAACAAGAGACTCCCCGCCGCGCAAGTTCCCGCGATAGTTTAGATACCTAGTTCGCAGATCGTGTTACGAGACGAGAGTCCGGTTACTCCGAAGGACTAAATACATAGATGGTTGTGCCGAGAATTATCGTCATTTATTTATTTATTTATTAAGTTTCACCCACAAAGTGGACACTATCACATTCCAATTAAAATAAAGATAAATTACAGAACATACATTTTCTAGTGTCACCCCAATTACAGGTGAAAACAGCATGCACAATCAATAGAATCTACAAATTATATTCATCATAACTCACAATAAAATTACATAAAACAAATTAATGAAAATATTACTAAAAAATAACATTCATAATAAAAATTAAATTAAAATTATACAACTTAATTGATAAAAAAGGCACTTAATTAAAATAAAAACAAATTTCATTCAATAAAATAAGAGGTAAAATAATTCGGATAATATACGTGAAAATAAAAATAAATTAAAAAGTAGGTAAAAATTAAATATCACAGCTAAAAATAAATTTCATAAATTATAATTATTGTTTTTTCAGGTCAAGAACAAAATTTTTGAATTTATAGTGACTATTCGTCATAGTAAAATATGCTAAGTACACGGGATTAAAGGCATAATTAACCGTGACGTTAGGGGCTTACCGATGTTTTTAATAATGAAATTACCGTATTGGTGGAGATTTTTTAATTTTCTGATTTCGGCTTGCCTGTCCGTTCCTGTAAGTTGCAGCTATTTTTGGTAATCAATGACCGCATGGATTGATGAATAACATGGGAGAAACTACTGTTTTTCTTGGGGAGATGATTTTTTTAAATCACGTTTCTAAATCATCCCTGTGACTTACGGGGTACAAACACAAATATCTGAAATTTTTGATGATAAAATTGAAAGATTTGTATACAATAAACATTTAAGATATATTGCATAGTTTTTCTTTAAAGGCCAAAAGCAAAAAAAAACATTAAAGCCATAGTGAGTTACAGGGAACAGCTGATAGTTGGCAGAATAACAATATATCTATGAATATAATAATTTTAAGAGCTGTCGTGGTTCTATTACAATGTTTTCCTTCATTGAAGATCACATTAGATTAAAGCTCTGCCGGCATTGAAGTATAATGTCATAGAACAGACATCTCGAACAAAATGTGTGTCCCGCCCGGGAGGTTCCATTTTCAAAATTGAGCCCTCGTTCTCCTTTCAAAATCGAACGAATCCATTGAAGATTGAAACCCATTGGCGCCAATGCATTGGGACATAATATGGTGTTCGCGGTGTCGGTTCTATAAGCTAGTAATAGTACTTCAATGTATGCCGGCGGGTTTCCTCGCGTTTTGGTCTGGATCTACCCGTGTGCTAAATTTCATAAAAATTCGTTCTGTAGTTTTTGCGTGAAAGAGTAATAAATATCCATACAAACTTTCACATTTTTAATATTAGTGGGATAAATAGTATTAGACACTGTAGACCTTGCAGACCAAACTCTCATTTAAATTATTATTTACAGTCCAGAGGTTCCCAAACTTATTTCGTCTAACGCACACTTTGAAAATCAGTTATTTTGCAGCACGGGGGGTATTTTTTTCACCTTAAAACATGAATAACATATTAATTTCCCTTACCAGAGGGAGCAATAATAATGCAACTTTACATTATTAAGAGTATCTTTTATTCAAAATTCTTAAATCACATCACCGCCCCCCTCTGGAGCCTTTACCGCCCCACGCCCCTCTCTAGGCCTCTAGTGCCTAGGGGCGTTAGTTCGTACCAAAGTTAGTTTCAAATTCGAGAACCTAGCTAATAGATAGTTTCCTTGCCGAAGATGTGTAAAAGTAAATTACTAATTACAAAACGTGATCAATTCATATAAAACATTTAAAAATCACTAAAGTTTCCCTTGCTATTCATCCATTAACTGTTATTTAAATCGCTCATAAATAATCCCTATAATTTGTAACAAACACATACGTCGTCTTGTCTCATTAAGATAATTTACATGTGTACGCCTCACGTCCGTGAGTGGTGTTGGTGACGTAACATAATAAAAATAAAACTGATTCTATTTACTCATAGACCCACGCGCTGAAGAAAGTTGCTTCAGCAAACTGCTTCTTCCGCGGAGTAATGGCTGACAACAATGGTGAATGGCGATAATCGTTGTTACTAATATTGTAAATGTGAAAGTTTGTGATGTAAGGATGTTGTACTCTTTCATCTCTCACTCTTCTCATCAGATTTTCATGAAATTTAGTACACAGGTAGACCACGATACGAATAAAGAAGTACATATACTGTATTACATTTTAGTCAACTTAGTCTGATGTATTATTAAAAAATTACTAACGTTATTTTCTTGTGTATACAGCAATGTATGACGAATTAGTTACTGAATTCAGGAAATAAACATAAAAAACGAAATTCAGTAGTATTAGTATTTACACATTTAGTGGGACAGCTGGTATACAAAATAACAAATATTTTTCTGTAACACACGATGAGAACGGGTGACCAATACCTAGAGATAGCAGGATTCAAGAATAATGAATCTTGATAAAAGTATTATTAATGTATTTTCCAAAAATACCACTCATTGAGTGACACTCAACCCAGTCGAGCAACATGGAGAAATATATGTGTAGCAGAAGGAGGTATTCTATGGTATTGGTTATGAAATGATATTCCTTTTACTTTGCACCATGATATATTTCCAGTTCTCCTAACATTCACATCAATATTCCAAAGTACTTCAACACTACGTGATCAATAATAATCTGTTCTACATTCTTGACAATTCCCTAATCTAAATATGACATGACATTTCTTATATGCCAGCCTCTGCATCAGGCAAGCGCTGTAGAATAAAGAGGTCCGTCCCTGGACCTTCACTGGAGATTCATGGCCTCACCGATATATGCATATATTTCTCAACATGCAACAACAACAGACAACAGAGCAACATGGAGAAATATATGCCTATATTTCTCCATGTTGCTTCAAAATGCATAATGACTTACGATCGGCCATATTTCATTTTAATGCATAATAACCACGGAGGATAGAGTAGAAGGAGAGCCATCTCATAAGAGGGAAAGTTGAAAAAGTATCCAGCTGTTTACTGAAAATAGAGATTTCAATAATGGCCATTCCAGAATGGCGCTAATGTCTAAGAAATAGCGATTTGAACATAGCTGTTGTAGACGCAGTGAAGTTTGCTGAGTTATGCCACCCGTAATGAATGGCGCTAGTGTCTGAGAAATAGCGATTTGAACATAGCTGTTGTAGACGCAGTGAAGTTTGCTGAGTTATGCCACCCGTAATGAATGGCGCTAGTGTCTGAGAAATAGCGATTTGAACATAGCTGTTGTAGACGCAGTGAAGTTTGCTGAGTTATGCCACCCGTAATGAATGGCGCTAGTGTCTGAGAAATAGCGATTTGAACATAGCTGTTGTAGACGGAGTGAAGTTTGCTGAGTTATGCCACCCGTAATAAATGGCGCTAGTGTCTGAGAAATAGAGATATTCGAACAAAGCTGTTGTAGATCGCACCGCAGCGCCACCCATAATTGGAAGCGTTTTTACGGACATTTTTCATACACAGAGATGGCCCTCCTACCTTCTATACTCCATGATAATATCGTAGCACTACGACTACGCAGATACTACGTAGTACGAAGTATGTTAGTGTGGCCATATTTGTTGACGCTAACATTAGCCTCAGATCGTTTTACAGCACATTAGGTAAATTATAAGCTCGACTGTTCCTCGATACCTGATATGTTTGGGTTCCGCCCTCTAGCGTTGCTTTGTGTTCTATAGAAAGAAAACATACCACTAGCTTATTCGATACCTATTATATTAATTACAGGAACAAATTGAGAAATGATCAGTAACTGTGTAACAATTTAACAGACAAAGAAATATGGAATAATTTAAAACGCATCAAATTGATTCAAGATGGCTTCATCTAATCGTGAAGCTAACAAATTATACATATCTTATATTTTAGAAGCATATTATATTATAAATTATAAAGCGCTTATAGCCCGGCGGCTTGTGTCGATCCTAACTCCTAAGTGATCGACAAAGTTAAGCAACAACGGGCGTAGTCGGTAATTGGATGGGTGACCGCTAGTGGTAAAAAGTTCTTGAGCGTTTCCATGCTTCGGAGGGCACGTAAAGCCGTCGGTCCCGGTTGTTATCATAAGATAACAGTCGTTAAGCCATGTCGGAGGCCCTCGAGCGGTTTGAAAACTTCCGACACTCGGATTGTCCACTAACCCCTCCACCAATCCGCATTGAAAGAAAGAAAGAAAGAAAGAAAAAGCATTTATTCGAAAGAGCAAAGCACAAACAATAAAATCTAAGAGTCTCACTCCCTTATTCACAAAAACAAGCAAAGATAAAGGAATTTTTAGTCTTTTACTTATGAAAACGACAAAACGTATGAAAATACATCCATCACCCATTAAAAAAAAAAAAAAAAAGAAAGTTATTAACCTTTTATGAATAAGGCCATAAGACCCCTAATCTTAAAAAAAAGAAAACAGTAACAAATGATGTCTGCGCTGCAGCAAGCATTGGAGCAGCGTGGTCTAGTATGGCTTCTCTAGTGTGGCCTCGTCAAGAGGAGAGACCCGTGGTCAATAATGGGCCATTAATGGGTTGAATCTACTGATGTCTTTGGGGTTTCTGATGCCCATGTGCGGTGCGACCATGGCGCTTGGCTACGCCAACACGTGTCTCAGTTGCTCGTTTGTCAACTTATAAAAATCTTTTCTACTCACATCGGTGCGTTTTTGAAAATGACCTTTTGGGAAGTCGTCGATTTGGGACGTGGCCTTTTTGGGAAACAACCTCTTGAAAAGTGCTCTTTTTGAGGAGCCGTCTTTTCGGTAATTGTCTTTTTGTGAAGTGGACTTTTTAGTAATGGACCGTTTGGGTCAATAGAATGGTTCTTTGGGAATTTTTCTTATGAGAAGTGGTCCGTTTGGGAGTTAGTCGTTTTGGAAAATAGTCCTTACCGTTTCGGTCAATAGAGTGGTCCTTTGGGAATTTTCTTTATGAGAAGTAGACCGTTTCGGAGTTAGTCGTTTTGGAAAATAGTCCTTATGTGTCTAAAGAGTTAGAAAACGATTCGAAAAGGAAACAGCAAAAGACTGCCAGGGTTTACCACAATGTTTTCGAAAGTGAAGTCTACTTGCAGTCAGCGTGGTGTCAGAACTCAGAAGACTACTGAAAGTACTGGGACAGTTATAGGCTGACGCCTGTGACCTATGACTCTGATGATGATACAAATTGCACATACTCCCAGTACATTTCCACTGACATTAGCGCGTCGCTTTACAGAGCATTAGGTAAATTATAAGCTCGGATGGTGACACCTGATATGTTTGCGCCGCGGCGACTAGCCCAGCCCAGTAACACTGCACTGTAAACATTGGCTACATTGTTTCTTAACAGGTTTACTATATTATATTAGAAAACTGCCGTAGTTCGATTTGTGTGTAAATAGCTGGCAAGTTCCATGGTCAACCAATGGACGTTGAACAAAGAAAGCATCGAGGTATTGCCGGTCAATACCAACGCGGACCAGATTTATTAATCTTCTGTTGGTAACGATAGTAAATATTTAATTAGTAATTTCAATAAAAAATATACTAAATATAAACTTAAGTATTTTATTCGTTGGACAAGTTGGACAAGGGCTCACTCTCTTACTTAATTAATTAATGTATGAGTGGAAAAAAACTGTTTAAAAATATATACCTAGGTGTTTTTCAAATTTGCATTATTGCAATTGCTAATGAATAATTAATGATTATTTCTGAAACTAGACAACGCACGTAATATAATCTCAATTAAATAAAAATTATAAACTCTCAGATACAAAAACAATGTCGAAAAATTACGGTTACACTAATTATTATTAAGTTTGAATTTCGGTCATTGGAACACACTCGTAGGTACATAGTGTAAAAAAACATTAACCTCCTATGTTTCAAGCAAGAATGGGAGTGCCGCGATTGCCAACACCAAGCCCGGAAACTGCACCCAGAAGCCATGAGCTGCAGTCATTGAAAAACTATAAAGATATTCTATCTAAAGCCTTTTACAAGAATCTTATTTCACAAACTATCACACAAGAAATATCACATTATTTATTTATTTATTCTTTATGTACACATAAACAATTATATGAAAAACAAGTGAGGAAATAATGTACAAAGGTACTGCTTATCTCTAACGAAATTTCTTCCAGCAGACCTGCGACTGGAGAAGTGAAAGAAAGGTAGATAGCGTGCACACAGTAAAAACAAGTAATACCTATTTAAATATAATAAACATAACTATAAATGTAAATAAAAATACATACATATATATATATATATATTTACATATATAATACATAAATATACATAATATAATATATTTCTCTCTCTATATACATTATTTCTCTCTCTCTCTGATCTCTGCTCCCACAATGGTCTTCGCACCTGCAACCTTATTTATTCATGTGCCTTCAATGATCCAGAACAAGCTATCTGACGAAAATATCATTCCCAGCTTACATTTAGAGGACGGTTATATCTTTTTAAGATTTTATTTTACATCTTTGACGGCGTAATAAAACACGATACCCATGTAAAATTACAGTTTTTCAGTACTAAGACAGTCTTTGATAACAACTCAACAGCCGACAGCGTTAAGAGCCATTTCGCGGTTAGTCGCGCGGAATGAAGAATTTGACGTCAAAAATTAGTATCATAAGAAAGATATTAATGCTGGCAAATGAACACATAAAATAGATCAATCTATTATAATTGATATTGATAATCTAATATTCGAAAATATTAATTAGTTTTTGCGTAACTGTCAATCTAGCATAACTATTTTTCAGCAAAAGGACGACAGAGTCAATTTCATACACTGATTTTCTTTATTAAATCTTGTTAAATTGAGTAAAAAAAAATGTCTAGAGAACACTCATATATTATATTTTGCATTTATTACAAGAGATATACGATTACTATCATATTCGTTTCCAAATTAATTCAATAACATTACCAATTTTCATGGTTTATGCCATGACTTTACCATCGATTTTTGTATTCAATAAAGCGTATTTCCCATCAAAAATTTATGTAGTAATAAAATATGGTCTTTGTCGAATATGACACGTAATTTTTTTTTTATCTTACTGCAAAAAATAATTAATTACAACGAATTTACTTTACCATATAAATAAACAAACTGGTGCGAATCAAATCAGTTAGGCTCGAGCCCTCTTGGAGGTCGGACCTATGTCAATTTTTGCTTTAGCCATCTAAGGAATAGATTTCGTAAAAGTAACGTAATTATATTGCCATTGAACAGTCTTGATCATGTGAGAATTTTTAGTTACAGTCAATTGTATTATTTTTAGTTTTCTATAATTTTCAGGGTTTTGTAGTCAAATCGGAATCATGTCTAGTCCGTTCGTTATTTCAACCGGCCGGCTAGCCCGTCCGGCCGTCCGTCCGTCTGTCCGTTCCGTATGATTTTTTCTTCGTCTACCCCTTAATGTGGGGTATCGTTGAAAAGGTCTTTCAAAAATATTATAGGTTTCAAAAGACCATTTTTCAATTCAGGGGTCCGTTTGCGTAATATTCTGCTTTAAACATCTTTGGTTTGAAGAAAACAATAGAAATTAAGTAACTATTTCTTTCCAATTTATGTAGTGTAAGTAGTAACGGAGAAAATCACGAACATACATATGTACAAAATATAACTATATCTATGCTAATCTATACTATTACTATTGTAATATTATAAAGCTGAAAAGTTTGTTTGTTTGTTTGATTGAACGCGCTAATCTTAGGAACTACTGGTTTGAATTGAAAAATTATTTTTGTATTGGATAGTTCATTTATCGAAGAAGGCTTTAGGCTATCGGATTTTTGGAAATTCAACCCCTATTGGGTTGGAAGTCACTGCTGTAATTTGAAATAAAACATTGTCCGTTTTTAGACATTAGTTACTGTTTACAGTATTTAGGTTTTTTGTTATATGTGTAAATTACATATTTACATAGAAAAAAAAAATTATAACTTGTCTAAACATACCCTTTATTTATACAACTTTTAGATCAATCTGTACTTTATAGGGTTCCGTACCCAAACGGTGTCAACGGGACCCTATTGCTAAGCCAAAATGTTGGAATGATAGAAACTCAGACATTAGTCAGCTATAGTCACTTATTATTAGTCAAAGATAATACATTCGTTGTTTGGAAACTCTCGTGCACCCAAGTTCCGTCAACTCCCCAAAACTCACGTATCTCAAATACACAACACCCTTTACCTTCTCTCTTCACCCTCTCATTTTTTCCCTTCACAACCCCTCGCCTCCCCCTATACCCCCCCCCCCTCAGTTCTTCACCCAAAAGTGGAATTTTGCGTCGGGATAATCTGGGAGGCATCCGGGCAAATACCGCACTCATCAGGTATATAGATTTCATCGGGATATAGATTTTTGGAAAACCGGAAATCCCGGATATCTCGGAGACGGTGCGTCCTAGACAAGTTTAGACGGAAATTTCGACCCCCTTTAGGAAACCCCCAAACCTTATTGCTAAATCTTACTGAACCCACTTTAACCCCCCCCCCCCCCCCAATTTTCCTAAAATACCATATATCTCCTAAACGGTACGTCCTAGACGATTTCCGACTGAATTTCCATCCACCCTGTGGAACTCATACTTGCAACATTACCCAATCTTATTGGGCCCAACCTTAACCCCCCCCCCTCCCAAATTTTCCGAAAACTCCTTATATCTCCTAAACGGTGCGTCCTAGACGATTTCCGAAAGGATTGAATAAAAGTTGTAGCCCATAAAAAGATTGACATTTTATGTGCCATACATTTTTCTTGTAGAGCAAATGGTTTGGGAGAAAAGTGCGAATTTCGTTTCTCATAATTTATTATACTAGACTATTGTCAATATTTTGTTTTGTAAACCAACAGAAAACAATAAAGAATTCGTTTTTAACATTCAAAGACCACTGTGAATAGTGTTCTGAATATCTTCTTTTTAAAGCTGTAATCATTTTTGTGTATGGATTGTATTTACCTTTATTTTTACGTTATCTTTTGTATCACGGTAATGATTAGGGTATCTAAAACCGGTCCTGTTTTAAATTCCGGGATTTTCGGTACTCGCCTATGCTGGAACCGGGATTCCCGGGATTTTCAGTTCTTTCGGGATTATTTTACCACGGCTTTCCCCGCGTGAAAATAGTTAGTATTGCGTCTCCTATTTTATCTCTCAGGAGCATTAAATAGGGAAAAACTGTTTTCTACCCAAATCCGCATAGTCGTTTGCCGTGATTGAGTAACCATCATACTATTATACCTTACATGCAAACATAAGTTTCGTATTAATTGTATGAAAGCAACACAATTGTATTGCACAATTCAGCACTGCTTGGACGAGAAAAAAGAGTTAAATCATCTTCATTTATATTAGAAAAATATCAATCTGGGTTGTGTAAGTAATATTATTATATTAGTATAGCTGCTTCATGTAGCCGACGTTCTGAATATCTTCTTTTTAAAGCTGTAATCATTTTTGTGTATGGATTGTATAAATTACCTTTATTTTTACGTTATCTTTTGTATCACGACGCGACATATTTTTATTTCCCAAAAGTTCAGAAAATCCCGGTTCTTTTATTTTGTTTCCCGGTTCTTTTATTTTATTTCCTGGTCTTTTATTTTGTTTCCCGGTTCTTTTACTTTATTTCCTGGTTCTTTTGAAAAGTACCGTATTCCTTTGTAAATCCCGGGATTTTCGGTTCCGGGATTTCCCGGTTCTATACCCTCCGATTGATTTGAATTTAGGTATACCTATGTATTTCGACGCGCTGCGAATATCGCAGGCAAAATGGACGCATATTGCATTTTATAGATCACCTTGAAAAAACATGATTTTTAATTTTTCACGTTGATTTGCCAAAATATTGATTTTTGCAATATGCATCTATTGACTTTTTATTGCAATATGCATCTATTGGACATCTTTATTGTGATGTACCTAAGTAGGTACCTAAAATGTATTATGTAAATAAGTTACCGATAATGGTACTACTACATTGTACTTTTAATTGTTATATAAACTTATATTGTCACAAACCAGATACATGTATGTGGTCACAAAGTGTATAATTAAAATTATATGTTCATAATTTTAAAATTTTTATGATTGAAAGTATCAAGGAGATTACTCGCACAGAACTGAGGTCAAGCGCGACGCGAGCCGGGCGAGGCAATATCACGTCTAGGAGCCGCTTCAAATACCTAAAGTTTATCAACCGAGTTTTGCGAAATGGCTCTTAACAGAGAGTAGAGACAAAGAAATATTTTCAATTTAGGGTTCCGAAGTTAAATCAGAACTCCATGGATATGAGAGTAATTTGTATGAAACAAATTAATGAGTTGTCTTTGGTTGCCTGCTATTATTTGGTTGTACGGTGGGTGCAAGTTACACGTGGTTTGTAAATGGAATTCGAATTTCGAATTTTCAGCTCAATTAGGGAGTTTCATTATTCCGACGCGACGTGGTTCATATTATTGTGGTTTCATTTGTAACGAATATGATGATATTGATGATACGGCGAACCTAGGCCAGGCGCTTGGGGAAATGGACTAGGGTTGTGTAAAAAAAGCTCACCTCTGGTTCAAATGTAATGATACTAGTCAATCACTATTTCAGATAAATTCTATACCTAAGTAGGAAGAAAAATAATATAAAAGTACATACGTGTATCTATCATTAAATTAAGTTTTTTTATTACTTTTTAAATGTCTAATGAGAACATTTATGTGCACAATTTAACACATTATTATTATTAAAATTTAAATTATCTTTAATTTAAATTAATATTACTTTACATTAATTTTGTCAAATTTTAAGTTTTTAGGTATTAAAAAAAAAGATGTAATTAAGATTATAAGTATTCCTTATTAACGTCGGAAGGAGCTCTTTCCCTCTTTCGATGTTCGACCCGAAAATTTTTTTTTTATATTTATGCATTAGGTCTTTAGGATTTAGGATTAGTATTAGGTATTTAGGATTTATGCATTATGGTTATAGTCTAGTATTAGATACGAAAAAAACAGGCTATATTTTTTCATGGAAATGACCGACAAGAAGTTGACGATCCACCTGATGGTAAGTGGTGGTCGCCCATGGATATCAGAAGCACCAAAGGCATCAGACGTAAAGAAATAATTAGATACCGTAATCTCTATAATCATCTCTCTCATAGACAGGTGCAGTTTCCCTCCAATTTTCGACAATGGCGCTAACCACGAACGTATGAGTAGTTAGGTAGTATGTACGTACTACGTTGGAAATATCGTATTTTCAGTCTGGACGCGATAATTATTACAGTGTCATGTAAACCGAAACGGGAAGCTCGGGTTTGTTCCAGTCTGTGTTTTGAATTTTGCTCCTATCACTTGTATTATATTATGCATTATTTACTCGTTAGTCTACACTTTAGACTGTAATATACGAGCTGTACGAGCGTTCATTTTATGTTGGAATAATCTAACACGTGCTCAATGCACTTTTTTTCTGATGGTTTTATCCGACTGCCAGGAAGGGTTATATTTTTCGCGCGTATCTCGTAGTATGCATGTATTATTATTTATTATCTCATATCTTGTAAGATATGAAACCGCTGGACCAATTTACATAATTAAGATATCGTTAGATGATGCGTCTTGACAGCCCAAATGTTCTTGGATAAGTGAAAGCAGAAAAAAAACAAATATGGCGCTGCGGTGCGGTCTACACTACAACAGCTAGGTATGCTATGCTATCGAATATTGCTATTTTTTTTATTTATTTAAAATTTATATCACCTTATAAAAAAGGATGAACAAAGGGCAAACTTAATGCCTAATGGCATTATCCACCAGTCAACCCTGGGTGGATGTGGAAAGAACTGATGGCAGGTGAGGTGGTGAGGCTGATGCTATTTCTTAGACACTAGCGCCATTCATTACTCCAAGTCTTTCTAAGGCTGGTTAGTCTACACTCTACATCCATGTCATTAGAAACTTAATTTTCAGAATGTTTTCCTAGAAAATTCGTAAAATCTCCGTGTGTACACAAGGCAGCTACACTCGTTTACCGTTTCTATTAAAAACACGTAACGGGAATAATGAACATGAGTCGCTTTGTGATCAAAGCTTTTTGTGAGCGATCACATGACACGTCTTTAAGGACCATCATTACTCGCAAGGCTCTTTGACACACGAGCACAGTGTAACCTGGCTGCTGCCATAGATTAATTATTCTCGAGAGTACTGTCGAGTGACCAGTAAGATAATTGGGGTTTTGTTACGTAACGCTTTCTAGCAAGACATAAGACTTTATAATAGTGATATTTAGGATGATATCGAGTTGGGTATAGATGCATTGATCATTAAAGGCCATTAGTAGAGTAGTCAAGGCTGTGCCGATTATAATTTAAAAGTAAAACTATGTTAGATAATACTTCAGTTCAGATAAAACTCCTCCGTGACAAAGCACTGGTGGTAGAATAAAAAAATATATGTACAAATTGCACACTAGAGACCCACTGTGCAAACAAAATTCGACCGTAGTTAATTATTGGAACGAAGTTCCTTATCGCGCGTTATGAAAGGGGGCTAGACGGAAAGTTACGAAAAGTTGTCACGACACTTTTTGAAGTGATTCAGTAATATGAAACTAGTTGGCGCTGTACAACTTTCTGAATCACGCTAGCGTTTTTAAAACAGCAAATAAGTGGTCATTATAATGTTGAGTCCTTACGGCCTGGATTAATTTAATCTGCCGCAATCGTTTGCGTCCTGACGGGCGACACGCCGTGACCATAGATAATTGGTTTCCTGTTTCATAGAGCCACGGTTCCCACAACGCAATCTGAGGGGACGATTTGTTTTCACCAAGAACTTTATTATACATCTGGACGGCAAGCTTCCAAGAGGTACCTGAAGACAGATCACGTAACATTGGATCTACGCAATAATCTCTACGCAATGATGGATAATATCTACGCAAAGATACGTTATGCCCTTACAAATCAACCGAAAAATCTGTTCCGATGTCCGCAAGGCACGTTTTATTGCTTTATCGCACGTCTTTATCGCTCTCGCGTCAAAACTAAATCGCTATCTCTTTCTTCAACTGAATATGAGTTCCCAATTGGGAACTTTTTGAGTCACACAACGCGCACGCTTATGACATATCTGCCTCTTTTTAAGAGCCATTTCGCGGTTAGTCGCGCGGAATGAAGAATTTGACGTCAAAAATTAGTATCATAAGAAAGATATTAATGCTGGCAAATGAACACATAAAATAGATCAATCTATTATAATTGATATTGATAATCTAATATTCGAAAATATTAATTAGTTTTTGCGTAACTGTCAATCTAGCATAACTATTTTTCAGCAAAAGGACGACAGAGTCAATTTCATACACTGATTTTCTTTATTAAATCTTGTTAAATTGAGTAAAAAAAAATGTCTAGAGAACACTCATATATTATATTTTGCATTTATTACAAGAGATATACGATTACTATCATATTCGTTTCCAAATTAATTCAATAACATTACCAATTTTCATGGTTTATGCCATGACTTTACCATCGATTTTTGTATTCAATAAAGCGTATTTCCCATCAAAAATTTATGTAGTAATAAAATATGGTCTTTGTCGAATATGACACGTAATTTTTTTTTTATCTTACTGCAAAAAATAATTAATTACAACGAATTTACTTTACCATATAAATAAACAAACTGGTGCGAATCAAATCAGTTAGGCTCGAGCCCTCTTGGAGGTCGGACCTATGTCAATTTTTGCTTTAGCCATCTAAGGAATAGATTTCGTAAAAGTAACGTAATTATATTGCCATTGAACAGTCTTGATCATGTGAGAATTTTTAGTTACAGTCAATTGTATTATTTTTAGTTTTCTATAATTTTCAGGGTTTTGTAGTCAAATCGGAATCATGTCTAGTCCGTTCGTTATTTCAACCGGCCGGCTAGCCCGTCCGGCCGTCCGTCCGTCTGTCCGTTCCGTATGATTTTTTCTTCGTCTACCCCTTAATGTGGGGTATCGTTGAAAAGGTCTTTCAAAAATATTATAGGTTTCAAAAGACCATTTTTCAATTCAGGGGTCCGTTTGCGTAATATTCTGCTTTAAACATCTTTGGTTTGAAGAAAACAATAGAAATTAAGTAACTATTTCTTTCCAATTTATGTAGTGTAAGTAGTAACGGAGAAAATCACGAACATACATATGTACAAAATATAACTATATCTATGCTAATCTATACTATTACTATTGTAATATTATAAAGCTGAAAAGTTTGTTTGTTTGTTTGATTGAACGCGCTAATCTTAGGAACTACTGGTTTGAATTGAAAAATT
Organism: Thymelicus lineola; assembly: GCA_963932265.1. Taxonomy (NCBI): domain Eukaryota; kingdom Metazoa; phylum Arthropoda; class Insecta; order Lepidoptera; family Hesperiidae; genus Thymelicus; species Thymelicus lineola. Next base: position 2,368,782 of record OZ010693.1, on the reverse strand, counting down.
ATTTTTGTATTGGATAGTTCATTTATCGAAGAAGGCTTTAGGCTATCGGATTTTTGGAAATTCAACCCCTATTGGGTTGGAAGTCACTGCTGTAATTTGAAATAAAACATTGTCCGTTTTTAGACATTAGTTACTGTTTACAGTATTTAGGTTTTTTGTTATATGTGTAAATTACATATTTACATAGAAAAAAAAAATTATAACTTGTCTAAACATACCCTTTATTTATACAACTTTTAGATCAATCTGTACTTTATAGGGTTCCGTACCCAAACGGTGTCAACGGGACCCTATTGCTAAGCCAAAATGTTGGAATGATAGAAACTCAGACATTAGTCAGCTATAGTCACTTATTATTAGTCAAAGATAATACATTCGTTGTTTGGAAACTCTCGTGCACCCAAGTTCCGTCAACTCCCCAAAACTCACGTATCTCAAATACACAACACCCTTTACCTTCTCTCTTCACCCTCTCATTTTTTCCCTTCACAACCCCTCGCCTCCCCCTATACCCCCCCCCCTCAGTTCTTCACCCAAAAGTGGAATTTTGCGTCGGGATAATCTGGGAGGCATCCGGGCAAATACCGCACTCATCAGGTATATAGATTTCATCGGGATATAGATTTTTGGAAAACCGGAAATCCCGGATATCTCGGAGACGGTGCGTCCTAGACAAGTTTAGACGGAAATTTCGACCCCCTTTAGGAAACCCCCAAACCTTATTGCTAAATCTTACTGAACCCACTTTAACCCCCCCCCCCCCCCCAATTTTCCTAAAATACCATATATCTCCTAAACGGTACGTCCTAGACGATTTCCGACTGAATTTCCATCCACCCTGTGGAACTCATACTTGCAACATTACCCAATCTTATTGGGCCCAACCTTAACCCCCCCCCCCTCCCAAATTTTCCGAAAACTCCTTATATCTCCTAAACGGTGCGTCCTAGACGATTTCCGAAAGGATTGAATAAAAGTTGTAGCCCATAAAAAGATTGACATTTTATGTGCCATACATTTTTCTTGTAGAGCAAATGGTTTGGGAGAAAAGTGCGAATTTCGTTTCTCATAATTTATTATACTAGACTATTGTCAATATTTTGTTTTGTAAACCAACAGAAAACAATAAAGAATTCGTTTTTAACATTCAAAGACCACTGTGAATAGTGTTCTGAATATCTTCTTTTTAAAGCTGTAATCATTTTTGTGTATGGATTGTATTTACCTTTATTTTTACGTTATCTTTTGTATCACGGTAATGATTAGGGTATCTAAAACCGGTCCTGTTTTAAATTCCGGGATTTTCGGTACTCGCCTATGCTGGAACCGGGATTCCCGGGATTTTCAGTTCTTTCGGGATTATTTTACCACGGCTTTCCCCGCGTGAAAATAGTTAGTATTGCGTCTCCTATTTTATCTCTCAGGAGCATTAAATAGGGAAAAACTGTTTTCTACCCAAATCCGCATAGTCGTTTGCCGTGATTGAGTAACCATCATACTATTATACCTTACATGCAAACATAAGTTTCGTATTAATTGTATGAAAGCAACACAATTGTATTGCACAATTCAGCACTGCTTGGACGAGAAAAAAGAGTTAAATCATCTTCATTTATATTAGAAAAATATCAATCTGGGTTGTGTAAGTAATATTATTATATTAGTATAGCTGCTTCATGTAGCCGACGTTCTGAATATCTTCTTTTTAAAGCTGTAATCATTTTTGTGTATGGATTGTATAAATTACCTTTATTTTTACGTTATCTTTTGTATCACGACGCGACATATTTTTATTTCCCAAAAGTTCAGAAAATCCCGGTTCTTTTATTTTGTTTCCCGGTTCTTTTATTTTATTTCCTGGTCTTTTATTTTGTTTCCCGGTTCTTTTACTTTATTTCCTGGTTCTTTTGAAAAGTACCGTATTCCTTTGTAAATCCCGGGATTTTCGGTTCCGGGATTTCCCGGTTCTATACCCTCCGATTGATTTGAATTTAGGTATACCTATGTATTTCGACGCGCTGCGAATATCGCAGGCAAAATGGACGCATATTGCATTTTATAGATCACCTTGAAAAAACATGATTTTTAATTTTTCACGTTGATTTGCCAAAATATTGATTTTTGCAATATGCATCTATTGACTTTTTATTGCAATATGCATCTATTGGACATCTTTATTGTGATGTACCTAAGTAGGTACCTAAAATGTATTATGTAAATAAGTTACCGATAATGGTACTACTACATTGTACTTTTAATTGTTATATAAACTTATATTGTCACAAACCAGATACATGTATGTGGTCACAAAGTGTATAATTAAAATTATATGTTCATAATTTTAAAATTTTTATGATTGAAAGTATCAAGGAGATTACTCGCACAGAACTGAGGTCAAGCGCGACGCGAGCCGGGCGAGGCAATATCACGTCTAGGAGCCGCTTCAAATACCTAAAGTTTATCAACCGAGTTTTGCGAAATGGCTCTTAATATATAATATCATTGTATCTACGCCATATCTACGCCCTGTTAAATAAACAGTACAGTCAGGTTTGAAGGGGTGCCGCAGCTAGTCATAACAGAACCCTTATTACACTTACTTTTGTCATGTCTGTGCGTCCGTCCGTCCTTCCGTCCGTCCGCAGCATAGCGTTGAGACCCTTTGCTGGAACGCTGTAACTTGGCATGGATTTACATGTTTATTATTTTTGTATGGGTCTTTACTCTAAGATTTTTACCGACCCGAAGAACTGGAGGGATGACGATACTGACATTCATAAGCAACAGTTATAATACAATACAACTTTCTACTTTCTAGGCTCAACTATAATATTATGTGATAATGGCATACTGAATGATGTCATCACCACAAAGTCGCTTGAAAATGGAGATGATTATTTTACGAATCTCGTCTTAAGATTTTTTCATATATATATTATTAGTAAGGCATAACTAGATTTTCCCATGAAAAGCGATGGCGGCTGCTAGTTCTGTGATATGACGATTTAACTAAAGCTAATTTAATAATATGGGATTATAGATGCTGGCACAAAACTTAAATAGATTCTTTCGTTCATTAATTAATTTATACAATGTCGCTTGAGTGAGAAGCTATGAAACTGTAATAAAATTTTGAATAGCTACAAGCTAAGGGAGTACATTTGTTTTTATAGTTCGCAGTAAAATTAAATACAGAAGTATATTTATATCGACACAAATCTCGAGTAGGTAAGAGGCGTCTGTTGTTCATCTTTTTAAAATATATTCTTGCAAATTTATTGCCGCGATCGTCGCAACGCAATAAAACCCCAGTTTAAGGAGGTCACTCGACGTCGTTTATTTTACACAAATCGTCTTATATTTGAGAGTCACATTAAAAATAACAGTTTTATTTGTACTTGTGTCGTATTAACAGTCTTATAAAGAGCTTCCTGCAAACACTTTGTAAATTGTGTTTTGTGCATTGTGCAATACGGATATCTAAACGCACGCGTAAAATGCTATTAAAGACGTAATCGAGTGATAAAGAACTATATTATTACTATTACACTTGTCATTAAGCGTTGGTTCATTTTCGTGAAATTAAATCTGTGGGAACAGATGCTTTCATAAATCATAGATAAAAACATATCTCTACAATATCTTATTAGCGTTCACAAAACTGACGTAACTAACAAAATGCAAATTTCATAACTCGAAGTTGGAATTATCTCAATGTTTGTTTTTATTTATGGCCACAGATCAATAAATCCTTATTTATAAATCCTTATTTATAGATCTGTGTTTATGGCCATAAGTTTAAAAATTGCAGGTTTCTAACCCTGGTCTCCGCGGCTCCGAGTTGAATAGGGTAGGTATGGCCATAAGTTTAAAAACTGCAGGTTTCTAACCCTGGTCTCCGCGGCTCCGAGTTGAATAGGGTAGGTAGTTGAAATAGGTTATCGCTGTTACAATTTGGGTTTACTAATGGTCAATCCCATTATGTCTGTTCATATTAATCAGTAACCCAGTAAGTGTATAAAGTAACATACTTACATTGTATTGTTAGTTGTTATCTAATATTTTATGCTGTTGAACTTCCGTTTTCAGTAATCCATCCATCCATAATCTCTGAAGATTTGGGTTTTGACAGTAGCTATAAAAAGGATCATAGAGATAATAGATAGTCAGATAATTAAAAATGGCCATAACTTTACTAGAGACTACGGATAACAGATTATTGAAACAGTTGGCGGTCTAACGGCCGGTCTCAATATTATACTGTCTGTCGAACTCTGGTACATAGCAGAGATAAAAAGTAAAGATTTATCTGCCATTAACTGCCGTCTCTAAAATCAAAAGTAAGCAAACAGAAGTCAACTCATCGGTAGGTAACATTTCAATGACATTTCTATTTCCGGTTTTTACGTCCCTCTGAAAATTTCGTTTTTGCCTGACAATATCATTTTTTATACTTTTATACTTTTTTATACTTTTTATTATAAAAAGGAACTCCGTGTTTTTGATTATAAATTTATTTCATTTTAATATTAAAATGATAATTTGTTCCAAATGTGCTGTAAATTTTGCAGATGAAGTTAATAAAATAATAATAACTGTAACCTCGAACAATGCTTCACTAGTAACAAAACGCAGCATTTGAAGTTTAGTACTGATAGGTATCCCGACTGATGACGGTGACATGTTATTGTCATTTGACATTCGTTTGTGTCGCTTGGTTACCCAAAATACAAACAACGTATGTGTTCTCATAATTTTAGTAATATTAATTAATTTTATGAATAAATGAAAGACATTGCTCAACAATTACGTGAGTATAGACTTTATTTTTTATTAAAATAAAATATACGAGTATCGTATTATTATGTTTCGCAAACACAAATTGTTGCCAAATGTACTAAAAGCAAATTTCTTTTCAGATGAAGTCCAGACCCCTCAAAAGATGATGTGCCTTTCTTTTTAAGGCCAATTTACTCCAAAGAAAGAAGAGAAACTCCAAAGAAAATTCTTAAGATAGCTTTACCATAAACAGTACGAATACTTCGTAGGTTATCCCTAATTGTATCCAAGTTTATTTGTACTTGGAATGACAGGTTACGATTCCCTCGAAGTTCGACGATACATGGCTCTACTGAACTATTTTTTAAGCTAATTAGAGGTAGTATCTCTAACCCCTCAGTGCTGGAACAAGTTTTATTGTATGTACCGGACAACTATACTCACGCACGTCGACGAAGGTTGTAAGCAGTACAAAGATGTAATTTGCAGTTGGTGAGAGAATCACCCTTGGTTCGTGCAGTAACTTTGCTCAATGGGGTGCTGGCTTGGAACCCAGATCTGGACATATTTTACTCGACATCTGCTGTATTTCGCAGAACGGCCATAGATTATTTACAACGTGTAAATTGTAAACGCTGTTAAGTTGAAATGAACCTGTTATCTTTACATTTATTGGGAAATAAATAAATAATTTCAAAATATATTTTACTTAAAAAAAGCTTTGTGTTCTTGTTTTATTAAAATACCTACTATAAACTCGACTCCAGACGACTAGTGTTGTAGAATAAAAGCACTGGGATATTTTCACTCATTTATTCTTTTGTGCTTAAATCGCCATTTCACAAAGGTGTCTCATTCAAGAGGAGAAGAAATGGCGAAAGAAACTCCTCTACACATCTTTTAAAATAAGGTATTTTACAATTAAATCTTGCTTAAACTATTTTTGACTTAAACTATTTCTACAATTTAGAATGATTACAAAACACCCGTATTACTCGTTTCCCAGTCTAAGAAAGAATGCCCTCCTGGGACCGACCAACATCAATCCCTTGTTCATTGTTCTTTCTCACAGTAATATTTCACCCGAAACCCGAAACCAGCCAACTAAGGTGTGTTGACTGATGCCGGCGCCATGGAGTTCGGCGAATTACAAAAATAATGGCGTCTTTGTTCCTAGTATTAATCAAATAGTTTATTGTTAATTCTAAACCCTAACAATCGACCATCCTGACAACGTATGCGTCCCCGCATACGACACCAGGTGGTAACCCTAACAATCGGCATGTTGGTCGGTAATACCTTTTCATACAAGTATGTAACAACTACTTCAATACTACAACTTGTCAAAACAATTATACTTACAGCAAGATTTCAAAATCATTAATTGAGTCTTTTTTTTTCATTATGATACATATTGCTTTTATGTCTATATTCCAATACATTGTTTTTATATCGTAACCAAACAAAAACAAAACATTATTATGTTCGAAATAGGTAGTCAAGCTAAATAAAGAATTTTGCAAATTGTTTACAATTCAGGTACAGTAAATAATTGAAAACCAATAGACAATTAGACAACTAGACAGTTAACAATATTTCGTAAGGTAGGTACTCAAATATAAATCTTTTATCACCACTGACCGACAGGCGGCGTGGAGCTTCCTAAGCAAACCTTCGCCACTAACCGACACAAACGGTGTGGAGCTTCTATGAAAAGTCTCTTCATCGAATTAGTACTTATATACATTTACTTCTTATCAATATGAAAAATTATTAAAATATAAAACTTACATATTTGTGCCTATTGAAATTCTTTTTAACATAAAACATAAAATCAATGTAAATGTCAACATCAATAACAATATCCTTCATCTTTTACTAATGATACTGAGGTACTGTTGCATTATACTCGCCACGAACTAAGAAGCCATATTTATCGTTTGTCATCGCAGTGACACTAGAGATGAACAAAAAAAAAAATCGGTTCACGAAAGAACCAATTTTTGCAACAAATCGATTCAAAAATGTAAAACTTTCTAATCGATTCAATAATTAAATTGTAAATTCTAAAAACCGAAACATTTAAATATTCACAAGTAACTGGAATGATACTGCCTCCATTGATCTAATTACTTACTTAGCATACCTAAACGCTCAACAATTATGTATTTACGAATATAATAAAATATTTTTTTCTAAAATCTCACTGCTAATTCGTCCGCGCCGCATCAAGCGTATAAAATTTGGGTTTCGGTTGAATAATGAATATTTTAACCCTATTCTAATTATTTCAAATACCTGCAATTACAGATTATCGTAATAAACACTTTTGGTCATGTTCATAAAGAAGAGAAGAAATTAATTTGTTTAATTGTTAAACACAAAGAGAGAAATAAAATGAATTCATTTTTATTTTAAGTTTCGATTATAGTAATGTATCGATTATGATTGGTTTTATAAGTGGTTTCAAGCCGACACATCACTTAACGTCAGTGTAAATTTTGGCATCTTCATATAACATTGATTCGACGCCTCATTGTTTTATTCAATTTTGCATAAATTATGATGTGATGGGATTTTTACTAGATGATTTATAAATAACGTCAATGAAAACGAATAGGGATTTTAAACAAATTTTGGCAAAATCTTTTGTTCGTAAGTATCCAACTGTTCATGTCAATTAAATGATTATTCCATTTTGCTCAAAGATGTCCGTACAAGGTTGGTTCATATTAATAAATGGCAGCTATCATTAATGGCTTCTTAGATAATTTTGAGTATAGTTGTTGTATGATATTAGTTTAGCATTCCAGCTGTTATACATTAAAGTTCGAACGATCGAGTCGACATTCAATCAGCAAATCACTAACTTTAACAGAGCACACTACTGGCCGATGGTATGCAGTAGGGCTTCGTTGCTGGGCTTTGATGTATCAGCATGGACCAATAAGCACCAAGTTCAGTCATCAATACACCAACTCAACGAGTTGATACCACTGGCCACCATAAGACGATCGATTACTTATGGCATACAGCACTGTGTCATCCGCACTAGCATCCGACGTATCAAGAAAAGCACCGATTGATTCGATACAAAACGTGACCGACGACATACTATTGCGAAACTTCGACTAATAATTTCCTTCACTATCCAACATAAGACGATCGATTACTTATGTCGGAGCAATATCGACACTGTCTGAACTGGCGCATCGATATATCGATTCGATGTGCAATACTTGCTGATGGAAAAGAATGAAACATTAAGATTATACTAATATCATACAAATAAAAACTGAGTGACTACTGTTAAATATACTGAAGTAGGTACTTTTGTATAAATTGTGTTCAATCATGTGTTTTCATCGATCTCATTAATTTCACAATAAATTATTTAAGTTACATTAAATAAAATCGAAACTGTTTAATGAACATAAGAAGCAAACCAGTAACAATAATTTACTTCTAGATCTCATAGAATAATTATTATAGTATGTTAATTTTTCACATAAGTTCTCAAAGAATTAATCGCTATCACAGAAAACATCATGTTCATCAATCATCATCCTATTCTTACTATATGATATAAATGTGAAGGATTGTTCGGACTTTTGTTAATCTTTCATACAGAACTTACAGAACGGATGTATTTATTATCCTGGAAAATGCAGGCAAAACCGCGTGCACAGCGCTAGTGTACTTCTAAAGCAATTACATACATCGTACGCATCCATGGTCTCATTCGATCAAAACAAAACTGACTCGTAATCTGAAAATTAATCAGAAATATCTCTATAGTTACATGTTAACAGTGCATAACACACAGGTATACAATGTGGTTACATCATGTTTATCTCAATTGACAAATAAGTATCTAGTTAAGTCGGTACACTTTCAAACTTTTCAAAGCGATTCTCTGAACACGATTTAATTGCTTTAACTATACAAAGTTGTCAACCTTTTGCTTTGCCCATCGCTGGCTTAACTAATCAACATTATTTTAATTTATTTAATATCTCATTATGTTTGTTAATTATAAATCTGCTAGTCCCTCCACACAAAGACGAGGGATCCTTTAAGATTAAAATTCTACTATTGTCCTGCTGTTAAAGTAGGCCTTAATCTATATATATATAAAATTGAAAAGAGACACACCACTGATTAAACAAAAAATCTCAGAAACTACCGAACCGATTATGATGAAATTTGGCAGGGAGATAGATTACGCTAAGGAGACGTCAGCTAAGAACGGATTTTTGGAAATTCATCCCCTAACTAGCAAAAATAGGGGTCCGAAGTCATTTTCATACAAACCAACTTCGTCAGTTTTAGAGTTATAAGTATGAATTTTTTTTATGTAAGTTTATAGTAATAAACAAAAATTAAGTTTAGCACATTTTTTTGGAAAATCATCCCTTAAAGGGTTAATTTAGAGGACAACAGTCAGTACTCAACTTCGTCATTTTTTAAGTTAAAAACATGAAAATTTACATATTAGCTCAAAATTAGAAACTAAATTTTGAAATATTACGTTTTTTTTGGAAAATCATCCCCTAAAGTGTTAATTAAGGCGGCGCAAGTTGGTATGGGAACTTCGTCAGTTTTGAAGTAAGAAGGGTGAAAATTTGTATTTAAGCCTATATTTAGACACAAAAAATAACTGCATCACGATTTTCTCGAAATTCATCCCCTAAAAATAGGGGTTGGTAGTCAATTACATACAAATCAACCTCACCAGTTTTCGAGGTATAAATATGAATTTTTATAAATATGAATAAGTTTATAGTAATAAACAAAAATTAAGTTTAACACATGTTTTTGGAAAATCATCCCTTAAAGGGTTAATTTAGAGGACAACAGTCAGTACTCAACTTCGTCATTTTTGAAGTTAAAAAAACATGAAAATTAACATATTAGCTCAAAAATAGAAACTAAATTTTGAAGTATTACGTTTTTTGGAAAGTCATCCCCTAAAGGGTTAATTAAGGCGGCGCAAGTTAGTATGGGAACTTCGTCAGTTTTGAAGTAAGAAGGGTGAAAATTTGTATTTAAGCCTATAGTTAGACACAAAAAATAACTGTATCACGGTTTTCTCGAAATTCATCCCCTAAAAATAGGGGTAGGTAGTCAATTACATACAAATCAAGCTTACCAGTTTTCGAGGTATAAATATGAATTTTTTTATGTAAGTTTATATTAATAAACAAAAATTAACTTTTTAACACATTTTTTTGGAAAATCATCCCTTAAAGGGTTAATTTAGAGGATGGAACTCAGTACGCACGTCATTTTTGAAGTTAACAACATGAAAATTTATATATTAATTTTGGAGTGGGAGGGGAGAGGGAAAGGAAGCAGAAAAGAGACCAAGACCGGAAGTGGGAGAGGGACAAGAAGCGGGAGAGGGATCGGGAGTGCGAGAGGGACAGGGAGCGGGAGAGGAACAGGAAGCGGGAGAGGGACCGGGAGTGGGAGAGGGAGAGGGATAGGAAACGGGAGAGGGTGAGGGACAGTGAGCGGGAGATGGACCGGGGACGGGACAGGCAACAGGAAAGGGAGAGGGATAGAGAGTTGGAGAGGGAGAGGGGCAGGAAGCGGGAGAGGGAGTGGGAGAGTAAGCGGGCGAGAGACCAGATGTAGGAGAGGGAGAGGGAAAGGGAACGGAAGAGGGACCGGGAATGGGACAGGCAGCGGAAAAGGGAGCGGGAGAGGGAGAGGGACAGGAAGCTGGAGCGGGACTATGAGTGGAAGAGGGAGAGAGAGAAAAAGAGGGAGAGGGATTAATATTGAAATTTTTAACCAATAACTTCAGTAACATGTTAACGCACCAAAAATTTGTTTTTAAAATTATTGTTTGTCTGTCTGTTTGTCTGTCTAGGCATCACATCAAAACCCTTGAACTGATTTTGACGGAAATTAGTTAAGTTGTTTCTTATACTTTTGGTTATATTTTAGAAAACTTTTCACCCAGAAAAATTAAAAGGTTTCCCTGGAAACAAGATGAAACTTTGAATGGATTATTTTTAAAATATCAACAATTTGTTTTAAATTTGCTTCAAACGTTTCTCCTTTAATTGATGGAATACACGTTTTCGAATTTTTCAAATTTTTCATGAAAAAGGAAAAAACAAATTAATGTGAATATTGTTTATTTTTCAAAACCCGCAGCCGGAGGAATGATTTGTGATTGTATCGTAGGTTTCACTTTATAAAGTCCTAAATTCTATATAAATTAACCTGTTATTAAATTTTGTTCGGTGAGGGGTACAAATATAATTTCTTAATAAGCATAACTTCCGCGTGCGAAGCTGCGGGCAACAGCTAGTTTAATATAAGCTTAACTCTTACTTGTGACTAACTCTAACTTGTAACTGTTATTTATTGTGTTGTTTAAAATGTTGATTGCACACACCAAAACAGAAATTTATTAATCGATAATCACAATACAACGGGCAGCCTTGTCGCTTACCTAAATCTATACATTGCTTTTATTTTAAGTAAATGAAACCCTTTGCGACTGACGTGGTAGTCCAGAATGTGAAATACTTATTTGAATTATCAAACTATTTCTGGTGTATTTATCAGTTCAATAAAGTTCATAATAATTACGAAATTATTTTATGGTATACTTTTTTGTTGTTCATCGGTTTATATATTTATCTGTGCTTTAATTAATGTTTCCTGATAATTTCTGAAAAGCTTTATCTAATTTATAAAAATCTCGTGTCATGGTATTTGTAGTCGTACTCCTTTGAAACGTCTCGACCGAGTTTTTTTTGTGTATATGTATTTTGTAGATATCAAAATAGGTCGTAAAATATATTTCATACCACTAGGTAATCACGGTAGCTAAGAGTGACTGAAACTTACTTTTATTTCAGTTGGATCACAGTTTAAGAATCTCGTTTAAACATTATTTTCTGGTATAGATGCTGGCTTTCCCGAAACGAATGACGGCGGATTATTAGTCATTTTTAAGTAGAGCAATAACTTAGTACGAAAATATTATTGTATTTGACCTTGAATCAAGCAGTAACATCGAATGGGAGATTCATTATAATAATTTACAAAGAGTAATTTAACTCCTCTCTCAGAGTTGTCAATTTAGCCCTTTCGGGACTAGATCTAGCCCTTTTTACGATTTTTCAGCCCTTCAAATAAAACAAGATAAATTCACGTTTTCCCGAACCTTTTCATGCAATCGATCGAAAAAACCAATTTAGGTAGTGAAAGATATCGAAATAATGACCATTATCATACTTGTAGAGCGTCTTAAGACCCTTTTTTTTCACGCTCACCTCTATTAATTAAACAATAGCCCCTATTTCCAATGTATTGGACGAATCTAGCCCTTTTTAAAACTCTGTTTAGCCCGAGAACTTGATACCGAGTTGGCAACTTGGCTCTCTATAAATCATCAAACAGAAAATAAGCAATCGGTACTTGATAGGTATATCATATAAATAGATGACCACTTACTGCAAGTTTGTACGATAGGATAATCGTGCACAATTTTGCCACCACCAGTACCAACGCTATCATGAAAATATTTCCTCATTCAACCATCAAACATCGAACTTTATCAGCTTTATTACAAATTCCTACTATAAAATGAGCAAATGTTGCTGAATTATTTCTTTCTATTTACCTACGAGTATAAGTCAGTTTATTGAGTTATAAAGAATTTAAAATAATTGTTCACCTTCTTTTCTGTTCTAAAATTCGTAGGAAAAACATATATAACTCTTTTTATTATTATTAAATTAACTAACCCACTAAGTACACGAGTCTCTCCGGAAACAACTACTAGAGTTTATATTTTTATACAGTCGGTACATACGTTCATTAAAATAAGTCTAAGTTATTTATATCCACTTACATGCTTACATGTCACATAAACAAAATAAATTATTGCCCCATTATGTTCGATTCGTAAGTTTTGAATTTCGCTCGCAGTCACGCACTCAAACCACTTGACAAATAAATGCAGTGTTTAGAATTCCTGCATGCTCTTTTAGTGTAGTTTATAGTTAAGTTTAATATTTAAAACTAGTTGACCCGATGGACGTTGTCTTCTTTTGTTTTATTCTTCTTCAGTATGTACATAATTAACTATTATGATCATAAATAACATCGAACCTATGACAACAATCCAAAAGCGCCAGTCACCTCATCTTATCACTATTTTATTAAAAGTCAATATATCAAGTCATTATTTGAAAAAACAGCAGAATAATCGGCGTCGAAATTTCAAAATGGGTCATTTGACCCTTGTCCGTCTTTCTAGTGTTAAATGAGTCATTTTTTTAGTTTTACGTACGAAAATACAACAAAACGACGAAACCCTAATAGTCGTGCGTCTGTTCGTCTTTTCCTCTGCCGCAGCCAATTTGCTGCGAAACTACTGAGGCTAGAATTTAAAAAGAAATAATAATACTTTACTTAAATATTACAGGTAAACTCATATGAAGTGTATGGTCTTAAAAGAAAAGGTAATTTATCCCTCGATCGTAGATGATCAACGTGCGGAAACAACTCCACTCGAGTTTAACTCAAACTTTTGCGGTTTTCTCGTTAGTTTGTTAGCGTGTATCTAAAATATTCTATGAGTCGAATCTGTCAAACTTAATTAGACTTATTTCATGTTATCCTAAGTAGATATACTCGTAATTTCAGATAATATTTTAGTTCTGGTTGCAATGCTCTTTTTTGTAATAAGCATGACGTCATACTAGACTCAGGCTTGGCTCCAGAAAAAGTAACTTTTTCACGATCAACAGCTCAGTCACTAATCTTTGCTTGCATTAATTTAAAATGGAGAGAATTACATGACCTTGTTAATATTGTCCAGCGTAGATTTTGCAACTCTCGATATTAGTCCAATATTCCGGTCAACTGCGTTCTGCGCTGATTGCTGATGCTCATTGTTCCTTGGCGTGTACGTCAGCTAGTTCTTCACGTTGAACTCAGTCTCTTCTGCATAACGAAATACTGGGACCAGAATTATCTCGCTCTTTAGTGACCTGGTCCCAGATCTGTCGATCTGCTTCGAACATTAGCTGGAACGTTTGCATAAGAGGCAAACAGAAAAACAAATGGCATTAGTGATCTGATATACCTATGTATGTACATAATTGTGAATGGTATGTTTCAAAATTAACGAACTTTCGAACAGAAATAAACAGGACTACGCAAGGAATGCCCTTAATATCTACTAAGTCATGTAAATATTTTCTAGAAGCCGCTTATGTAGGGAAAAAAAATATCATCGCTGCTTATATTGCCCAAAACTTAAAAACAAAAACAAGAAACAAGAAGAAAATCTTTCTTTGATTTACAAACTGTAAATATCTCTACTTTAAAAAATAGTCATCTCTTTAAGTGAGGGCTTTTTTTTTTCAACTGACTCAATTGTCTAATAAACAAGCACTAAGTTTTACCTGTGTCGCAGGTGGCATGGACAACACATATAACACATCACAATAGGACCTTGCACTCGAGTAAAAATATTTATGTGTCACATAAATATCTGCCCCGGCCGGGAATCGAACCCGGGATCCATCACTTCGCAGGCAAGGTCGCTAACACAGAACATCTCTGTGGTCGCTACCAACAAGGCTACAGAATTAGATGTTAGTGTACATAAACGCTGTCCAATGATAAATATTCATTAAATAATTTTAATGTTTTGTTTAATAGTCTGTATTGTTTGTATCTGTGTTTGTAACAAAATAACAAAATTACTACAGACATTTTGATTTCATCTACAACTCGTATGACCATCACAATCTATACACAAATCATACACGTTTTAAAAAAACATGTTCTTGTTTTTTTATATATATTTAAATATGTTTAAGTGGGCTTTACTTACGTTTTTCTTGGTTCTTGCACTTCTGAGATATAAACTCGACTCCAGACGACTAGTGTTGTAGAATAAAAGCACTGGGATATTTTCACTCATTTATTCTTTTGTGCTTAAATCGCCATTTCACAAAGGTGTCTCATTCAAGAGGAGAAGAAATGGCGAAAGAAACTCCTCTACACATCTTTTAAAATAAGGTATTTTACAATTAAATCTTGCTTAAACTATTTTTGACTTAAACTATTTCTACAATTTAGAATGATTACAAAACACCCGTATTACTCGTTTCCCAGTCTAAGAAAGAATGCCCTCCTGGGACCGACCAACATCAATCCCTTGTTCATTGTTCTTTCTCACAGTAATATTTCACCCGAAACCCGAAACCAGCCAACTAAGGTGTGTTGACTGATGCCGGCGCCATGGAGTTCGGCGAATTACAAAAATAATGGCGTCTTTGTTCCTAGTATTAATCAAATAGTTTATTGTTAATTCTAAACCCTAACACTACTTACCTAGAACTTTAAAGAAATAAATTTTCCACAATTATCATTCAATGCCGTTTTGTTTAATCTGAATCTAGGTACCTACTTATAAACAAATTTGGATTCAGACAATACAGTCATTATATTTTTACGAGGATAATTTCGGCGATCTTGGTATTAAAAAAGGCGGAATCAAATTCACAGGCTTCACACCATTCAATATCACTCCTCACTGATTAATAAATCCATGATTCTGTGATATTTTTTTTTACACTACGAGAAATCTACAAATTATCCGTCGAAATCGAGTGATATGAAAAATTCCGACAGTTGGTAACTTCTAATACCGACAGGTATCTGTCAAAGCGTTATTGAGACACAAGTTTTCATTTTTGTATAGACCAACATACTCTCCGGTATGAGTAGGCCCTCCGAAAGGTAGATCGATGACATCGGTAGATATCTTTTATCCACCGAAGGTTATTGAGACGCAAAAATTGACAGATATGACAGATAACATACTAATGTTTGCCCTATCTACAGTTTGTTGTACTGACAGTATATTATTGAGACCGGCCGTAAGTAGGTAAACACAGTATCCTGTTTATGCAGAAGCTGTAGACGTATACGAGTGATATTATCCTAAATCTGCGATGATACTAACGACATAAGTAGGGGCCACTGACGTAAGTAGATGTTATTCGTCTCTTATCCCAAATCCCTGATGTTCAATGTACATACATGACTGTGTGAGCAACTGTATTCGTGACTATCCAATCCACGCTACGCTGTAGCAACGTATGACACTTCTTTTAAAAATATCAATTGAAATTATTTTAAAGTAATGATCAATTAAAAAGATAATTATGACACTAATTTCAGAACATTTTTATAATAACAAGGACGTTATAAATAACTAATTATTACATTCATACCACTTTAATAGTATTAGATATATTATAGGTAGTCAAATTTTGGTGGTCAAATCGGATCAAATCAGTGAAATCGGTGGTCAAAAGGCCATGCTAATTTGGAAATGGTTTTACAATAGGCGCACTTATCTTTAACAATGTTAGAACTATTGTCTGTCCTCCTGTCAATAGGATAGAGATATTCTATACGATGAAATTATCGTCTTAGGGACTGAATAAATATCGTACCCCTCAGTGGAAAAAAGACATAAGATGAAAATTGCCATTTTACAGAGGAGCAAAAAAACTGTTAAAATACCTATCAGTAAGTAGTCAATGGAATTTACATAACAAATTCTTGCAAAAAACCGTCGAGATTAAAAATTGAGCATAATATGCAGCTTTTGTCCCTCTTCCTAATCATATTATGAACTAAAATTCAAAGTAACACAACTTATGCTTTTTTCCACGAGGGTGCGAATTTGGGACTTTTCCCTAAGCTTATGGTCACTATACCAACTGGGCTACATAATAATCAAATGTTTTTTATTTGAGTTTATTGTGGTCAAAATACAAATCAATTTAAAGAGCTGATTGTTGTTTGCAGGAGTTCGCTGAGACAGCAATGAATGAACTGCTTGGCTGGTACGGGTACGAGAGGCTGGAACTGAGGCGGTGGGCTGCCTCCCGAGCTCGGGATACCGGTAGTCCAGAGCAGCCCGGAGAACAGAAGAACAAAGGTAGGCATACAGAAGTAGTTAGGAAATAACTGACTGGTGTCCCTCAACTCAAGGCTCGATATTAGGTCCCTTTTTAGGGTTCCAAAGTCAATCTAATAATCACAATAGGAACCCTTATAGTTTCGTCATGACAGTCTGTCCGTATGTCAGTCCGTCCGTCTGTCCGAAGGAAAGCGCCGAAACCCTTAGAGCTAGAAAGCTGTAATTTGGCATGGATATATTATACATATTTATTAAAACACCATAAAACACATCGTAGAACAAAAAAATATATGTTATTAATTTACTGTATACTGTGGGGTATCGTTGAAAAGGTATTTCAAAAATATTATAGGTCTTCTAGTTTTAAAGCTAGTTGACGTAAGTATTTATTGATGCGCAGCCGGTTTTCGAGATTCCGCCCAATTTAGTGATACAGGTGATACAAAAGGATCTAGCAATGAGAGTAGATATTGTTTCATAGGATGTGCTGAGGAGTTTCTTTCTTCTGAAATGAAACCAAACTTTTCTGAGTGTAAGTTTGAGAATAAAATAAACTTGATTGTTTTCATGACAATGACCATTGAGGTCACTTTATATGATATACTCGTAATCCGACAAATCAAATACATAGTCTTTAGTGTCTATCTGCTTCTTTAATCAACGTTAATTCATCATTCATTTTTCAATTATTTGAGGGTTAGTTACTTATTTTGATATAACATGATATTTGGTCTGATCCACCCCTAGTATTAGCATAAAATATTCCGAGAACCATCCCCCTTCAACAATCAGCTGTTCTGAGAACCGTTGCATCGTTTTACACACTCGCCTTTTTTAAACGAAGTATAAAAAGCAGCTATCGGCCACTTGCGAGAACTCACAGATAATGATCTAAATTAACAATATTCTATGAAATGAGTTGAAACTGCGTTCGTAGAATAGGAATAAGTATCCATTTTCTATTATGATTAATATTATCTACCCTTGGCCAGGAAGATTTGTGTATGTGGTTGAATTAAATTTTTTGTTTTGTTAGAATATAAGTTTAGGTTTAAGTACTTATAACAAAATTGCAAGTAGTGATGTTGTTACTGCGTGAGGGCGTGAAGCTAGTGAGAAATAGCGATAAGCTCAACAGCTGTCATTTCGAAAAAAATTTGAAGAATTCCATGTAATTTTTTACCCGACTGCCAAGGAAGGGTTCGTTATAACCTTATAATATAAGATATTATCTTCCAAACCACTGGAATAATATTTAAAATATCGTTAGATTCGTCTTGATAACCCAAGTGTTCCAAGTAGTACCTATTAGTAGTAGTGACGTTAATAAAACAATTAATATGGGGCTGTGAGACTGTGAGATGTCATTCTTTGAGTTGAGGTATCAAAAAATAAAAATAAAGCGAATAATGTTAAATTAAATAAAATAGCTCTTCATAAGGTTTTCAAAAAAGTACTACGAGTATATATCGTGATCTGAGATCGTGATAGCTTTTTTGATAAGAGGCGGTTTTTTTTTTAATTTATACTACGAGTAGTCTATGTGTTTCGGTGAAATAATTATTTTAAGGAACTCTGATAGTTCATGTAATAGCATGATCACTTAGTTATGAGAAAAAGATACTAAACTATTTTGTCTCTGCCTATTTACACAGACTATTAGGGACAATGAACTAATAAACTAATTGTAAGTAGTATATTCGTTCACTGATTAGGAACACATAACATCATTAACAAATAGGTTTTAAAACAAACGGAGCCAGGTGCGTAATGGGCGGGTAACGTATCTAGAATCTAGATTAATTAGAGATCATTTGGTAGTATCATGTTTAGTGCGAGTACAATCGGTACAGGTACATTTTGTACGCTCACAGCAGTACATAATGTACTACAATGTACGTTATTTACAAATTTGATACCGCGATGCCGGTTTACCATTCCAACGGAATGTTCACGAATATGCCTTCTTGTATTGCGTTTTTGTGTGTGGTGTGTGTGCTGCTCGCCTCTGCGGTTTGCGATGATTAACAACGTGTATGGTTACCTTTATTTTACAATGTATCTGTTACCGGAAATCTGTATAATGCAGGTAGTTAGTCAATACAATCCCTAGGCAATGTGTATAATATCTGGGTTGTTCGGGCAATGTATCAACGAAAAAAAACTAAAAAGCGAAAAATAAAATAAACTATTAAGTATTATAAATTAAGATCCTAAATTAACAGTAAATAAATAATTTTGAGGCGGTGCCAAAACAGATGAAAAAACAAACGGTGAAATGATGTGCGCCGCGCTGCTGCTGCCGTGTGCACCGCATGCCGCTGCCCTCATTTTACCAATGATATTATATATTAAAAAGTTCATCTTTGCATTTTACGCTTTATGTAATTAATTTTGCTTCTTAGCTTATAATACTAACTTTAATGGTTTATTTTATTTTCCGCTTTTCAGTTTTTTTCATTGGTTTAATTTTTTGTTAAAAAGTAATTAATAATTTGTCATATGTTTCGGTATTACTTACGAAAACACTTCTGCATTAAGTTGAGTTCAAATTAATGTTATCAATAGGTAGTCGAGGTGAATGACTTACGTTTAGAAAATGAAAAATCCTACGGTCCCACGCACGAAGTAAACTTACAAGGTGCTATTCCTTACATTTTTTTTCGATTAATAATTGAAAGTATGAATATTATATTGATAAAAATATTATAATGAGTAAGTGTCAAATGTCCCGGACGGTAATAGCTGTTCGTTAGTGGCACAAGTTAATAAGGTAAATAACGAGATATCATTGTCCGCCGCCGTCGCCAGACTCGAGTTACATTCATATTTAGGGTTCCGAAGTAAAATCGAAACCCTTATAGTTTCGTCATGTCTATCCGACGTCCGCCCGTCTGTGCGAAGCAAAGCGCCGAGACGTGCTAGAAAGATGTAATTTGGCTTGGATATACATATTTATTAAAACTTCAAAATCGTAGAATAAAATATTGAAACACATTTTTAGGATACCTCCCCTACATAACAGGTAACGTGAAGGTGAATTTTATCGTTAAAAATAGGTTACGAATTATGATAAACTTACAAGGAAAACTATCACGGCTATGTTAGGTATAAGCATATTTAACTTACTTACCTGATATGCTTATAACACCAATCCCTGTAGTCTGTACTTCCAGTGTAATAATACCTACTTTAATTATTTTGCTTTCGCACTCATAACGCCATCTATTAGCGCAATAACAAAAACTTTATGTATACGAAAACTTCATATTAGTTCTGTTGTCCATGTCCTTAATAATGAACAAAATATTATCATAATGAGCAAAGTGTCAAATGTCCCGGACGATCGAATCGGGTCGTTAGTGGTACAAATGGTACAATATAAGTCCCATTATGAGATATTTTGCGGACCGGAGTCCACAGCCGGTGTAATGAGAGCGCGGCGGATCATGTTACTGGCTTTTGTTTAATTTTGGAGTAAGCTGCTCACGCAATTATACTTATAAGTCTTATAACAATTCATTTACTTGTACTGCGTGCTAACTAGAAACAACGACAACAAAATGCTCTTTGTTATTCCTACACCAAAATTAAGTACCTACCTATACCTATCTGGATCATTAAAGTATAATGTCACAGAACAGACATCTCGAACAAAATCGAACGAATCCATTGAAGATTGAAGCCACGTGGAGCCAATGCATTGGGACATACATGGTGTTCGAGGTGTCGGTTCTATACGCTAGTAATAATACATACTTCAATTATTTGGATACAGAGCACAGTTCAATAGGCTTACTACTTAATTAGCAATTAATTTAAATAGCATTATATAATTACTTAATTATTATAGCCAAATATATTGCAAATAAGATAGATCCGATAATTTGTTTTCTTCTCGGGTTTTCTTAACTTTTCTTTTCTCTCTCTTTCGTGTAACTGATGTCCATAATCTTAGACTTTCTATCTCCTTCTTCCAGACGAGTGTTCCTGGTGCAACAAGGGGATCACGAGCGAGGGCGGAGCCCTACAGCAGGCCGGGGCTTCGTTCTGCTCTGAACTGTGCTTCAGCCAGTCCAGACGCGCCAACTTCAAGAGGGCGAAAACTTGCGACTGGTGTCGCCATGTCAGGCACACTGTTGCTTACGTGGATTTCCAGGTAATTTATATTGTTTTATGAAAGTTGTCGTCAAATGCGATGACGAACCACCTGATGGTATGTTATCAGTCGTCCATGCACATCAGTAGATCAAAGGTATCATTCGCGCCTCACCGACAGAAAACGAAGCGACCTTTCCTTAAAAGACTGGTAATAATTATTTAGTGGTTCAGGTTTAAGTGTCATCCACCATTGCCAATATTTAATACCTTTCAACTTAAAACTCACTTCGTCATAAACAATTAGCAAATTACAAGTAAATGGGACCGAAAACAAAATATTTGTCATCACATAAAATTACACACAATCACACATTAATCACTTTTTCCCGGCTTGAGGAATCAAACCCGAAATTCTTTCGAGGGAGAGAGAGAGAGAGTCTTTAATTAGATTTGCTATGCTAACTTAGACAATGTGCCGTGTCTATACAGTTTAGCGTATCTTATTAATTCAGCTCCACGAACGAACTTCCACCCAATGTTGAAGTCTCCCCGATAATTATAATGAATATCAATACAGCTGAATAATCTTCAACATTATTCATTTCAGGATGGTGCCACACAGCTGCAATTCTGCTCAGACAAATGCCTCAACCAGTATAAAATGCATATCTTCTGCCGCGAGACGCAGGCGCACCTCGATCTCAACCCTCACCTGGTCAACGCCTCGTCTTCTTCCAACCTCATCACTCCCGATCTCTGGCTGAAGAATTGTAAGAGCAGATCAGCATCGCCGACTTCCGAACGCTCAGGATCTCCTAATCCTGACGCTAGCATCAAGCAAGCCAGCGAAAAGACGGATGCTCAGCTTAGTCACAACAGGAAATCGCCACTACCTCTAATAAAAATAGCACCCACAGCGAAGCTAATGAATCCTAAAGTTTCGACTGAAGACAGAACCCCGATTCATAAGTCGCCAGAAACCAAAAAAGAACTTAGGACTACCAAAATGAATTTACGAAAGCGTCGATCGTCCAAATGTTCCGCGACCGTCACTTCGCAATCGCTGAGGCAGCATGCCTCTACACCGAAGGCCCAAGACCTACGCATGTGCAGCCCTTCTATCGATGGTTCGTCTCCAGCATCTACAGTCGGGACAATGGGAAACAGTGCGATACATTCCCCTCCACATGCCATAAACCCACACCAGATGTCTGCTCCACCATTCCCAAATCCCATGTTTGGGATGCCTCCACCCGTCTTCATGGACGGGAACAATATGCCCGGCAATGAGCCCAGACATCCGATGTTTCCACCGGGATTAGGTTTCATGCCCCCTCGACTCGGTATGATGCACCAAGAGCGGCCCCGATTATTTCCTCCTTTGAATTTCCCTCAACCTTTGGGCCAACCTCCTCCCGTCACCGTGCTAGTGCCGTATCCGGTTATCCTGCCGATACCGCTTCCTATACCGGTACCGATACCCTTAACTTCGTTTCTTCAGGCGCATTGCGCAAGTAGGGTAAAAACCGAAGTCAATAACGATGACACCGAAGGACCTCTCGACTTCACAATTAATGGCAAAAATAAAAACGACGAAGCACCTCGAACTAGCACTGATCATTGTGAGACGGAACAATCTAACTCTGTCGAGACCCCTGATACGAGTAATAGAGTCGAGGACACTCACGAAGAAGTCACCGAGACCATAAATCCGGAGCAGACTTTGCCAAAATTCAAAATAACGAGGCTAGGAAACAAAATGGCTAAAATTGTAGCCAAAGTGAAGGAACCTCCAGAATCCACCAGGCCATTGAGGAAGCGTCGAAGACTCGTCGAAGTCACTCCCGACGATGATTCACTCATTCCCAAATCAAGGAAAATCGTGCAAGTTTAAACTCTTTACCTTTCAATAATATGATATTTATAAATACATATCACAAGAGCATGATAATCCGAACAGAGTTCAATATTCTTTCAATCAATTGCTAGTCTTAGATTTAAGTTTTACGATATTACCTAATTAAATATTATTATTACGCTAAATTAAAATTAAGGCATTAGTGCGCACTGTACATGTGATACTAGTAACATATACATTTATGATTCAATGTGAAATAAATCATACGATTAATATAACTCCCGTATTTTTATTGGAACCTAGCTTCATCAATATAAATAATGTTAAGAAATAAGAATGTAACTACATATGTAAATAAATCGAACAAGGTATGTAAGTAATATACTATTACGATGTAAAACACAGGTAAGCAACGACGAAAAATTCAAATTTGGCAGGCATTGCCTTTGATAAAGACAAGCATATGTACATGTAGATAATAATATGTATCCTGTGATTATACCTTGAAACAATAAAGGTGGGTGCACTAAGGAAACCCAAAATGCATGTGAACTCGGAGGCAGGCAGAACTTATTATAATAGTTTCTAATGTCATGAAGAGAGCGATTGTTCCGAGTTTGTATCTCTCTTAGAATAAAGAATAAACGTACCTCTAATATAATTCGGTGTGTGGAAAGTATCTACCCAATGATGACCTGTTACCATCAAACGGCGTTGCTCGTCTCACCGTTTGCCGGCTTAGTACATATAGTTAAAAGCTATTTGAAATTTTTTTTGCACAAATGAGTTAATGTTTGACCACAATTCCACCTGATGGTTAGTGGAGATGTGGTCCAAGGTGGTGAGCACATTAACTTAGTAAAATACTATTCACTCTTTTCTTGAAGACATCCACGTCATAGGCAGGCGGGAACACCGACGCAGGAAATTTATTCCAGTCCTTTTTCAGCATCTGAATAAAATAAAATAAATAAACGCTTAAGCACTCATACCCCCGCAATAGGTTTTTACCTGTGTCGCGGGTGGCATGGACGACACAACACACATAACACATCAACAACAATAACACCCATGACCCGAGTACAAATATTATATTTATCTGTCACATAAATATCTGCCCCGGTCGAGACTCGAACCCGGGACCCCTCACTTCGCAGGCAGGGTCGCTACCTACCAAGTAGGTTACAGGCCCTTCTAAATGAATGGACCGGAAATTCATAGGCTATAATTATCATGTACCTACCAAGTCTAAATGCAAAATCCACGGCGTGCGCTGCGGGAGAATATTAAATATATTAAATGAAAATGAATATATTAAATGATTTAAAATACTCCTTTTAGGAAAAAAGTGCCTTGCAATAATGAGCCACCAACATAGCCTAAATTTCTGGATCAAAACGTTCTTCATATTACGAAGCCAGAGTCTCCTTCAATGCAGGATATTATTATGATATGGTGACTAAACGGACATGATCAAAAAATATTGTATCTAATCCTCAGCAAACTGCAAAAGCTGACATCATCGACGAGTCGACGAATCCGTTGCCTAGTTGGTGGTGCCTACGAAGGGAGCCGTTCCGGGATCGATTCTCAGCTGAGGCAGATATTTGCGCCTCATTATCACGTGTCGCGATCATGGGAAATCTCCCTGCGTTTTCGCGCACATTCTGATTTTGAGAATTTATAATATTACGCAACCTCACTCAAGAATTAGTAACGGCAACATTCAGTCATATTGAAACTACCACCTTGCAAGCGTTATAAAGCAGCACTTGAACAAATATTTTGTCAACGGTGATTCATGTTAACGTAACGTGATGATTACATTTCTTTCGTTGCGAACGTAGTGTGGATTATCGTTGAATTGGTCTTCCAAAAATATTATGGGTCTTCTAAGACCATTTTTGGGTGTAGGGATTCGTTTGCGAAATATTTGGCTTTAAAGTGCTAAAGATTAGTCAAGTGCAGCTGCTGGCTGAACGGTTGGGGTTGGACAAGTGAAAAATTCCCATAAATAGGTTATAATTATGATGAATTTACAAGGAAAATTACCACGGCTTTGTTAGCATAAGTAGTTAATGAGTAATACTCGATAAACTTACTACCTACTTCATAATCCTACATTGCACGTGGCCTGACACGCACTTGCTCGGTTTTTGAAAATATTCCATACAAACTTTCATTTTGTATCCCAAACTTTTCCATTTTCTGGGATGGAAATGGAAAACTTTACTAAAATATGACCAGTGAACGAATATCCTACAGTATTAGTATTAGTTCATTGAATATGACCCAGAGTATAAGTAACAACTTTAAAATTTTTTCTTGAAAATCAGTTAGAATGGGTTTTGAAGTGCCACCTAATCTAAATTTAGAAAAAATATCAATGTATCAATTCAAAAAATAGCGCCATTTCAGTTATGTCATTATCATATTATTTTTATGTTTAAAAAAACAAGGTTTCATTCCATTTGCTTTAATATCTTGAGAAAAACATTGCTTAAATCATTGACAGAAAAATAAGTCATTGCTATGTATTTATTCAACAAGTCGTTTCTTACATCTACTAGCTTGGCCACATGCAGTTGACTTCATTCATAATACATTATTTGTACATTATCTTGAGATCCAATTATAAATTAACAGTTCTGTGCACCACATGGACTTAAGTCAGCAACAGATCAGTTGTAACACTTAAGCTGAACGCACATAATATGCATTTGGCGCGTACGGGGCGGATATACATATCGACGCTTGAAAGGAAAAATTGACTAAGCGACATTGAGCTAACTTTACAGGAGAGCAGTGTAACGTTGAAATTTTTAGAAAAAAAATCATACATTTTTAAAAATAAAATAAAATTCAACTTTAAACTGCTCTCCTGTAAAGTTAGCTCAATGTCGCTTAGTCAATGTTTCCTTTCAAGCGTCGATATTATGTGCGTTCACCATTATACTTCATTAGAACTTAATGCGCTAATGTGAAGGGCCCCTAATAGTCTCAAATTAATAGGCAATTAATACGTATATAATAATAAAAACATAATTATTATGGGATAACATTCAGTATAGGCAAATCTGGCATTATAAATAATTTTAAAAGGCAATTGTGAGGAATAAGAATACTCAACAGACCCATTTCTGTAAACAGTCAGAATTAGGCAGTATATACTTTTAAATGCTTACATTTTATGAAGTGAAACATAATTATCAATTTTCAATTCTGATTTGAACTAGGCTTCATTGTCCATAATATATAGCAATCTTTTTTTACTAGCAATAACTCAAACATAAATTTTATTCATGATTACCTAAAATAGCTACCAATTCAGCCTGTCAAAAAGAAATCAGTGCTGGAAATATCATGGGATTATTTTAGCATCAACTCTCTAACAATACATTGTACAATCTTCTAAAAGTATTAAGTATTATTGCTCTGATTATTATTGCTTGGCATTGTACAAATCCCACAGCGTGATTGCACCATCTAGGCCACCGGCTGCCATGATATTTGCATTCCAATACGAGACTTTCTCACTGGAATAAACCACATCTTGAATAGCTTGCCGATGCTCGGTAAGTACGGCCAATGGTCTCAGAGAAAACCATGAGAAAATACGAATATGCCCATCCCAACCTCCCGATGCAAACACCTTCCCGTCCAACCGAGACTGAACCTTGTTAATCCCTGGATTTTTTATAGTCACATCCATTTTATGGCTCAAGTTGAAGTCTTTTTTCCCTATATTAAATATCTGTATCACATTTGAAGCGTTCCCAATCATGCCTCGCTGTTGATCGATGTGGAAGTCCACTGACATGGGACATTCCTTCGTCTGTAATTTGCTGATGCATTGACTAGTATTGAGATCCCATAACAGCAGCCATCCTGCCTCGTAGCCCACAAGCAAGCAAGGTCTATCACAAGGAAACTCGATATACTTCATACACATCGGATCTCCGAGCTTGGGCAAACCATTCTCAGGTTGCAATGAACTAATTTTTTCACCAGAGAAGTTGTAGATAGTTATTTTGGAATCTTGATCAGGTACATAGAGTGTTTCGAGTTTTGTGTTGGCTTCGAAACGGCAGAAGCCAGGGTAGTCGGTGTCTATAACGCAATGCTCTTTATACCCCTTGTTAGTCAAGTTGAAAATTTTGTACTTTCCCCCTTTTTCTTGGGTTATGAGTTGGCAACTAGTATGAAGAAGATGAAGAATAGGTGCTTGACCGACTTGGATTTTTTGCTGGACTCGATTTGTCTGAAAATAAATTAAAAACAATTCATTAGGATAAGCCAATAAATACACCAATAGGATCAAGGATATAAATATATATAAGATAATATCTGTGTTATTCATCGCACTCCTTTTAAAACTGATACCAATGTAGTATAATGGCTTTATTTTGGCGCACAAGCAGACTGATTAGCTTTCTAGGTCACAAAATGGGGGTAGTAAACAAAGAAACACGCAGTTGAATTAGACGCCAAACTACGCAGTATGGTCACTTGTAACACAATTCTGAACAACGTTATGGACTGTAGTTGATACCCTCAGAATATTTTACCGCACCTGAAGGTTGTATGCATAAACATATCCATTTTTTGAGCCGGCTAGTAACCTCTCGAGACCGCCGGGTAGAAAGCTGAACGCCAACGAATACACGGGCGAATTGTCAACGTTTCGGATCGTATAAACGGGGTCGGGGGGTAGCAGTGCCATTTTTGGTCAAGCTTAAACCGAAAAAATTTGTCGGAATATAAAATAAAATAATAATAAAATTAATCAAGCCATCAGAAACTGAACCGCAACTACGCACAACACAAAACTGACAGCAAAACAAGAATGTTTTCTAAAGTTCCGCGCAATCAGTTGCGATCAGGTTAAGTTTTTTGTTCATAAAAAGGGACACGACAATAATTATTAATAAAAATAAAAAAAAATAAACATTTATTGCTCAAATATATCAAAGGTGATATAAAACACCATCTTAATTATTTTAATTACTAATACTACATTAATCGTACAATCATCGTACAGTGATCTTTGTTGTTTTACTCATCTGTAACTGGTAAAATTTCTATGTAATCTGTGGTTTTGTCATCTGTCAGTTAACTGTCAGTTGTCAGTTAAATCGAGTTTATCGTTCGGCAGTCGCGATTCCGTCAGATCAGAGACAAAGTCTTCAGACGTCCGTCAGTATGCGACAGTTCGCAGAATTTATTTGTGAAGCTTCTGCTTTGTACAATACGTGTATAGTGTTTTACAAATTCATGAAGTTTTGAATGAGAAATAATCGATAGTACCTAATAATGGGTGCCATATATAAATTAGGAATACTTATTTAATCGTCGAAAATACAAATGGCTGCGGAATCGCTTCTAAAAACTAGCAAGCATTCGAAGTATATATCGTATAGGAAAATTCTGTATCATAGGTTTTTCGTGGGGCTCCTGTTGTTTATAGTGATATCTCTAGTGTTTACTGTAGTGTTTAATGTTTTCGTGGGTGGCGCTCCTCGGACAGAGTTCCACGAGCCTGTGAACTTGGATGCAGTGGGTTTGCTGAGTGTTATCAAAAGTGATTCGCCCCTGTCGGAGCCGCGCGTTTCCAGTTGTACGTACTGGTACTGCTTTAACGTGTACAGGTGTGGAAAAGGAGGACACGATAAGATAACGATATACATATACCCGTTGAAGGAATATCGGACAGAAGATGGGCAGGTGGTGTCGAAAGTTTCTCGAGAGTTTTACGAGATTTTAGGCGCGATAAAGCGGAGTAGATATTACACGCCAGACCCTGAGGCTGCGTGCCTCCTGGTGCCCAGTATAGACACCCTGAACCAGCTGACCTTCTTAAATAAACATGTGTCTCAAGCCTTACAGTCCCTTGAACAGTGAGTTATGAGTTATTACCTTAACTTTCCGTTTTACTTTTTAAATTTTATTAAATTTGGTGTTTGTCTTGTATACAAATGTAATAGGATAGTTTTCATGTATAAAGTACTTTAAATGATTAATCAGTTCAATGGAATTCATTATATCAGTAGGTAATTAATTAAAATTATCTGTAGTTTATTTATATTATTACCTTTAGTCATTATTCTCAGATATCAAACTCACATAGTATTCATACTGTATTTTAGTGAGGTTAAATTAATATATAAATAATAATTTTAATATATTAATAATAATAATATATAAATACTTACATTGAAATAGGGAAATTATAAAATTATTTTGGTTTTTTCGTAACTATTAAATATTTATTATTTTTAAGTTACTAAGTTATATATTTTCATCTACAGTGTTTGAGTAAATAATCAAAATTGTTTTCTTTTACAAAATTTTTAAATTTTAAATAAAATTATTGTTTGTTAACAGCTGGAACAATGGTGAAAACCACCTTATTTTCAATATGGTGCCGGGTGATTCACCAAACTACAGCACAGTTGTCGACCTTAATACGAGCCGAGCTATCATCGCTGGGGCTGGTTTCGATACATGGACATTTCGTTATGGATTTGACATATCCTTCCCTCTGTACAGTCAGCTAGCAGAGACAATAGATAGCTCACAGCCTGATCAAAAGAAATACATGATTATATCTACACAATTTAATATACCTTCAGACTACTTAGCTGAATTGCAAAGTATAGCATCTTCAACAAATGACCTGCTTCTTCTTGATATTTGTAAGACTGAATCAAACAGAAGAGACTATACTAAAAGATGTGAGTACACTACGGGTAATGTGTTTGAATACCCTGATATTCTTAAGGAGGGTATGTTTTGTTTAGTGGTCCGCAGTGCAAGACTAGCACAAGCTGTGTTATTGGACATACTTGCCTCACAGTGCATTCCTATTATAATTGCTGACACAATAGTGATGCCGTTTAGTTCTCACATAGATTGGAATAAAATAGCTTTATTTCTACCGGAGCAGAATATAAGAAGCCTGTTGAAAATAGTACACTCAGTGAGCAAAGAACGAAAAGGAGAGCTATACTGGCAGCTGAGATGGGTATATGATAGATATTTTTCTAGTATAGAGAAGATCACATTGACTACATTGGAGATACTCAATGAAAAGGTGTTTCCTTTGGCGGCTAGGAGTTATGAAGAATGGAATATGCCTGAACATTTGGTGAGTCTTTAAATTCCTGTCCCACACACAAAAGTATTATTTACTGCAAATATTCAACCAACAGATTAGCAAGTTACTATACGTTTTAGTTATCTTTAGTTACTGATATAAAGTTTTTTTATTTATTTTAATACAACTCTAAGGCATGAATTTTAACATAATAGAAAAACCTCCCCTGGTAGCTGCTGCATCATTAAATTTCGAAGAAAATCGCGTGTGTCTGTTGGAAAAGACATAAACACGTGAGTCCTGACATTGTAAAATTAGAGGTGCGTGCGATTCGAACTCAAATGCCCTGTGTTGATGACTCACTAATTCTCGACCGCGACTGGCTACTGATATTAACTCGTTCGATAACTTACGATGGACAATCTTACACCTTCGCTTCGTATCCGATTACTAAAATAACTTTACGATAGCTTTCTGTCACACGTAACTATTATCTTATTAGACTATTTACTTACAATAACCCACTAAAGGCTTATCACCAGAGCGAAAATAATTACGAGAATGAATGAATGATTTGTTTGAGAACGATTGAGGGGGCCTACAGAGGGTCTATTGAGGGAGCGTACATCGCTCTATTCCAGGAGGGATTCGTGAAGGGGTCAGTGGCCTAAGTTCCATTGCCGCCCAAAGTTTGCAACGATAATTATCGGGACCGGTCGGGGGCGGTTTAACGTGCCCTTGGAAGCACGGATCCTCTTAAGAGATTTTGTTAGTAGAGGTAATCCAGCCAAGTACCGACTCGTTAGGTAACACCCCTCCTGCTTAAATCAGTTGCCAATCCGCCACAAGTAGATCCGCTACAAGTAGGATGGAGGTAATGCTCTCAGTGCAGGGTAGGCAGTTAATGAAGGAAATAACACTGATTCAGTAAAATTAATTTATTATAATAGCAATTATTAACAAAGAACAACACAGTTTTTGTAGACACATTTTTAGTATTTAAAAGGCAAATTAGATCATAATGTTATAATTGATTGATATATGATTTTTGACAAGCAAATATTAAGTCGGCTTCCAGGTGATCGGCCCTGCTAACAGATGCATTTTCGTAAACGAACTAACTGTCATGATTTTAAAAATTAGGAAAAAAATGCATCTGCCAGCCAAGGAATATTGAACGAGGTATTACACCTCCTTACGGCAAGATCAATTCTTTCCTTCTTACTTCTCCTTTCTTTCTTAGCCGGCAACACATTGGTGATACCTAAGGTATTGTTGATTGTCCATGGGCGACGGTGACCACCAACAGATAGCTCGTCTACCCGTTTCTCGGCTACTTACAAAAAATAACTTCATTTGTTTGATCACTTACGATCGACATTTATTATTAGCCGAACCCGCGACGTGTTATCGACGTTATTATATTATTATTTTTTAATACGTGTAGGTACTATCTACTACTTCACATTTAAAATATATATCAATAACCATTTTTATACATGACATAATAAATGTAATTATTTCAACTCTTAACACTCAATTAAATATGCTAAGTTGATCAAAGTTTCCGATTCTATTCTCAGCGGCGGTAAATGTGTGTATGTCAATATATGTTAATACAGACTAATGCGTGCCAACCCGTTGCGTACGTACATAAAATGTTTATTGAATTGTTTGTTCGTCACGGAATATCCTAGTGGTGATGTTTTTTTCGCAAATTCTTCGTGTATGCAATGTCGATGCGTCGCGAGTCGCGAACCTTTCGGTGAAAGCATTAGTATCGATTACTCGTTACGTAAATATGGTTTTATCACGCCAGATTACGATTGAGCATTTATTTATCTAAAGGCAAAAGGATACTTTTTAAAGTATCTAGAAATGTATGGGCGTTTAAGTATTGCGTAGTGAAGGCACCGCTGTAATTATAAGGGATCTTAGCTTTCACAAAGGCGCGATGACGGTTTTCTCAATGAACCATGTGATGATTAATTTGTACTACATATTATGTAAAGGTACGTTTATAGCCCGAGGGCTTATGTCGATCCTACGTGATCCAAGTTAAGCAACAGTGGTCACGGTAAGTAGTGCCCACCGTTGGATGGATGGCCGCTATTGGTAAAAATTTCTACCGTCGATCTCATTGTTATCTTAAGATAATAGGCGTTAACCCACGTCGGAGGACTTCGGGCGAAATGAAAACTTCCGATACTTGGGTTATCCTGTGGCCACGAACCCCTTCACCAATCCATACTGAAGCAGCGTGGTGTAGTATGCTGTACTGTAGGCCTCTTCAAAAGGAGGACCCGTGCTTAGTAGTGGGACGTAAATGTGTTGAAGCCGTAACGAGGTGTGTATAGAACTAGAATCGACTCAGTTCTGCTGGTGACCATTGTACTAATCAACTAAACGGTCAATAATCTTGTCGGTAAATAATATTGTTATTTAAGAACCTTCACACCTGCCAATCGGAGGGTATCTTTTGAATTATGGCTATAATCCATTATCCGTGTTCTCTAGAGAAAGTGTATTCACAATTTAAAGATTACCGAAGAGCACTCCATCATGCTTCAAAGCAGATTGGTTTAAGAGGGCTATCACAAAATCGAAGCGCTCAGGTTTAGGTAAATATGACAACTCGCGGCAAGGAACGCGCCCGTGTGCGTCTAATGAAGTACGCTTTACACACATACAAACCACTATGCGTCGAACGCCAGGAACAAATCAACTTGATACTTGCTTTGGAAATAAATTAAATTAAGTACCGTACTATTATTATAATTCGTGAAATATTGTTTGAGTCGATTAATGTTATCAGCTATCACTTATAACGGCTTTTTTACTATAATGTAAGGAAATGAATGCAATGTAATGTTGTTTCTACAGTTTGAATAATATTGATACAGTTTGGTTAGTAGTAGGTATAAAGGGCATGTGATGTGTTAAAAGGGGTAGTTCAGTTGGTAATTATATCATTAATCCACATTTAATAACTTCATCACTATGTATAAAACCCTTAAATGTGTATAGTTCGAGATAACGTATAAATGAATAGGTACAATTGGTTGATAAAAACAAAGACTGAATAAAAAGTATATTTTGTACCAAATTTTTCGCCATGTTTGTCAATTCAAAGTAATTGATTCATAAAAAAATTTAAATTTATAATTCGTCTTCCTTCTATGTCTAGATTTTCCTGAAACAGGAAAAACCAGGAATGTAGATAGTAAAAAAAAAGTCAAATATGCAAGCATGTTTCATTACAAGTTAACAAGAAAATACTCACCATATTATTTGTACTTGTATCAGATTGAGCCTGATCATCTATAGTTGAATAAAATATGGTTTCATTATCCTGTAAGAATCAAAGAAATTCATCAGTTATGCAATAGCTCTTAGATCATTTAAATTTAGTAAAAGTAATAAATATACTACATGATATCAAAACGTAATTTATCTGTTAAAAATTATAAGAAATAAATTATTATTATCACCATGTTATTTGTATTTCTGTCAGAATGCACTGTAGAAACTGTCGCTGTATCAAACGTCCTTTTACTAGCCTGAAAAAGCAAAATAGTCTGATAAACATTCCTATATACCTAATATCAGAATATCATAGGAATATGCTTATACATTAGAATCATATCATAACTAACAAAAAAATACTCACTTGTATCAAGAAGTGTTGATTGCGCTATATTCGTAGCGAATTTGGGGTATTGCGTGGCGCACAAGGTGCCAACAGCGAGCGATACATCCTTCCTTCGTAAGCGCTTGGCGCGGACTAAAGCTAAAGACCGCTCGTTCGGAGATTTATATTGATTTACAGGACTGCATACAAAAATTGTTTAAAAATATTATTTTAATTTTGAAAGGACTAATTTTTTTTTAAAGCAAGGTGACATAGTAACCTTAGTTATTAATTACTTTTTGTTTCAATTTGGATTATATTTTCATAGATAAAAAATACAATTTCAGACCAATAATTATCAGTAACTCTTTGATTTACAGAATTATTTTAGGTGCATTACTGTGTGAAACAAATTAAAGTGAATTAAGCATTCCAAATTAGAAGATACAATTGTACCATAGATATTTTTGTTGATGCTTAAATTATTATATCTTCGATATAACAAAGCATCTAAAGATGGTCAAAAGTAAAATTTTATGAAACATCATTTGCAAAAATAAGGTTTTTACTAATTTATGTAAATAAATTGAAACATTTATTTAAAGCACTCCAAAGAGAATTAATCAAACTTTCTCGTGCATGTATTTTTTTTTGTTTTGGTGATTTATCTAAACCATAATCACACTTCAAACACGAGTCAAAACGCTCAAATTTAAGAAAAAGTGTGATAGCCCTCTTAAGGATTAATCGAGAAGAATATCGAAAGTTCTTACCGCTAAAGGTTTCACTTGACTATCTGATAATAATAACAGGGTCGACTTTAGAATCTACAAAGACAAAAATATATTTGAGGTATGTATTTGAGTCAATTGTCGCTAAAATATAGTGATATTTTTATGACATAATATTTTATGACTCGTACATAAATTATGTGAAGTGACTTAGCCAATTTGAATGCGATTTGTAGTAAACTATTAAATCCGCTATAGGTGTAGGTAATATTAATATTTATTTTATTTACTTCGGTTCACTAATAAAAAAATAAATCACTAAATAGTTTTTAAAAATTAAATAAAATAAAAAATATAAAGGTGGACCAAAAAACTTTTTATTAAGTATTTGTCTATAAATCTTGATAGAAACTTTTTCGTAAGTAATGAGATTAATGCTAACGGGTCTCTACTGTAAACAATTTTATTGTTATCGATGCGGACACTAATTATACACTAGGGAATAATAAATGCAGCGATATCGTTAAATTTAAAATGATTCACCGCTGCACCGTTAGAAAGCGCCTCGCAGAACCTGAAGGGTTCATAGAACTTGACATATTGATTGATAGCTTCAATTCTGGGTCAGCCCAAGGGATACTTCGTATTCCGGAAAATGGAAGGGTTTCCGCAAAATCACGGATCAAACTTGCTATGATGATCCCTTGTGTTATGATCTCCTAAATGAGATTTGGATGGTTCGTTGCAAGTGATGAATATGTAATAGAACTTGCGAAATTGTTCCGCAAAATGATAGAATATTAGCCACGAATGATCGATTTGTAAGAACCAAGCCAGTCTTTTTAAATGTACTTGAAATTATTGTAGATACCTACGTACTATTGTTTTACCGTTTGGCAAATATGCAATACAATGCAACAAAACTAAGTTTTTGTAAAACAAACTATAGCTAAAACAACCTATCTTGGTTTTAAAATCATAAGAATGAAAATCGTTTGGCTACAACTCACAATAGGTGGCATAAAATATAACGTTCACCCCATCCAAAGAATAATTTAATTATCCCATCGAAAAAAAACATGTAAAATAGTGTGCCAAGGTTCAACAAAACTTTAAATAAATTTCCACTATTAAAGTAATCAAATCTCATGAAGAGTTACCATCTAAGTCTACCAGGAAGCGGAGACGACCGCTAACAGAAACTTTGGTCGAGTCGGTCTTTATTAAAGAAAACAAAGATGAAATGTTTCCTACAATTGGATGAAGGATCGGAAATTGGAAATCGCGTTTTAGCTTTGAAAATTTTACGAAAACGGTTCAACAATTTGTTTTCTTTGATCGTGCGGAATCATATCTACCTATAAAAGAGAACACAATACATATAACACCCGATTCACTGCTTTCTTGACACCTCATTAAGTCATTACAGAGCAATATGTAATCTTTACTATCCGTTTGCTCATAATTTTGACAAAGACAGCAGAGTGACTTGGCCCCTTTTTCGCTTGTCGAATACACTTAAGCCGTAGTTTTATATCTGTAATCTGTAACCGTCTTCAAATAGGACAGTGGCCCTTTTTGAGGTCGCTTAATAGGTGTCCATGGGCGGCCACTTAACACTACGATTGCTGCCGCGTTTGCTTTGAATATTCACTGCATATCAATAATGACGGCATAAAATTGCCTAAGTCATAAAATATAAACTATTATGTTGCTCCTTCTCTGTACTAAGTGTACTTTGTAGTTAAGCCTGAGGCAGTCTGAAAGGATTGATTCAAAATGTAAACTCATTTAATCAATAGGTATCAGTGATACACTTGTGAATTAAGAGCCATTTCGCGGTTAGTCGCGCGGAATGAAGAATTTGACGTCAAAAATTAGTATCATAAGAAAGATATTAATGCTGGCAAATGAACACATAAAATAGATCAATCTATTATAATTGATATTGATAATCTAATATTCGAAAATATTAATTAGTTTTTGCGTAACTGTCAATCTAGCATAACTATTTTTCAGCAAAAGGACGACAGAGTCAATTTCATACACTGATTTTCTTTATTAAATCTTGTTAAATTGAGTAAAAAAAAATGTCTAGAGAACACTCATATATTATATTTTGCATTTAATACAAGAGATATACGATTACTATCATATTCGTTTCCAAATTAATTCAATAACATTACCAATTTTCATGGTTTATGCCATGACTTTACCATCGATTTTTGTATTCAATAAAGCGTATTTCCCATCAAAAATTTATGTAGTAATAAAATATGGTCTTTGTCGAATATGACACGTAATTTTTTTTTATCTTAAGGCAAAAAATAATTAATTACAACGAATTTACTTTACCATATAAATAAACAAACTGGTGCGAATCAAATCAGTTAGGCTCGAGCCCTCTTGGAGGTCGGACCTATGTCAATTTTTGCTTTAGCCATCTAAGGAATAGATTTCGTAAAAGTAACGTAATTATATTGCCATTGAACAGTCTTGATCATGTGAGAATTTTTAGTTACAGTCAATTGTATTATTTTTAGGTTTCTATAATTTTCAGGGTTTTGTAGTCAAATCGGAATCATGTCTAGTCCGTTCGTTATTTCAACCGGCCGGCTAGCCCGTCCGGCCGTCCGTCCGTCTGTCCGTTCCGTATGATTTTTTCTTCGTCTACCCCTTAATGTGGGGTATCGTTGAAAAGGTCTTTCAAAAATATTATAGGTTTCAAAAGACCATTTTTCAATTCAGGGGTCCGTTTGCGTAATATTCTGCTTTAAACATCTTTGGTTTGAAGAAAACAATAGAAATTAAGTAACTATTTCTTTCCAATTTATGTAGTGTAAGTAGTAACGGAGAAAATCACGAACATACATATGTACAAAATATAACTATATCTATGCTAATCTATACTATTACTATTGTAATATTATAAAGCTGAAAAGTTTGTTTGTTTGTTTGATTGAACGCGCTAATCTTAGGAACTACTGGTTTGAATTGAAAAATTATTTTTGTATTGGATAGTTCATTTATCGAAGAAGGCTTTAGGCTATCGGATTTTTGGAAATTCAACCCCTATTGGGTTGGAAGTCACTGCTGTAATTTGAAATAAAACATTGTCCGTTTTTAGACATTAGTTACTGTTTACAGTATTTAGGTTTTTTGTTATATGTGTAAATTACATATTTACATAGAAAAAAAAAATTATAACTTGTCTAAACATACCCTTTATTTATACAACTTTTAGATCAATCTGTACTTTATAGGGTTCCGTACCCAAACGGTGTCAACGGGACCCTATTGCTAAGCCAAAATGTTGGAATGATAGAAACTCAGACATTAGTCAGCTATAGTCACTTATTATTAGTCAAAGATAATACAT
This sequence comes from Thymelicus lineola, assembly GCA_963932265.1. Lineage (NCBI taxonomy): Eukaryota > Metazoa > Arthropoda > Insecta > Lepidoptera > Hesperiidae > Thymelicus > Thymelicus lineola. The sequence continues at coordinate 2,331,227 of OZ010693.1, read as the reverse complement.
TCGTTGTTTGGAAACTCTCGTGCACCCAAGTTCCGTCAACTCCCCAAAACTCACGTATCTCAAATACACAACACCCTTTACCTTCTCTCTTCACCCTCTCATTTTTTCCCTTCACAACCCCTCGCCTCCCCCTATACCCCCCCCCCCTCAGTTCTTCACCCAAAAGTGGAATTTTGCGTCGGGATAATCTGGGAGGTATCCGGGCAAATACCGCACTCATCAGGTATATAGATTTCATCGGGATATAGATTTTTGGAAAACCGGAAATCCCGGATATCTCGGAGACGGTGCGTCCTAGACAAGTTTAGACGGAAATTTCGACCCCCTTTAGTAAAGCCCCAAACCTTATTGCTAAATCTTACTGAACCCACTTTAACCCCCCCCCCCCAAATTTTCCTAAAATACCATATATCTCCTAAACGGTACGTCCTAGACGATTTCCGACTGAATTTCCAGCCACCCTGTGGGACTCATACTTGCAACATTACCCAATCTTATTGGGCCCAACCTTAACCCCCCCCTCCCAAATTTTCCGAAAACTCCTTATATCTCCTAAACGGTGCGTCCTAGACGATTTCCGAAAGGATTGAATAAAAGTTGTAGCCCATAAAAAGATTGACATTTTATGTGCCATACATTTTTCTTGTAGAGCAAGTGGTTTGGGAGAAAAGTGCGAATTTCGTTTCTCATAATTTATTATACTAGACTATTGTCAATATTTTGTTTTGTAAACCAACAGAAAACAATAAAGAATTCGTTTTTAACATTCAAAGACCACTGTGAATAGTGTTCTGAATATCTTCTTTTTAAAGCTGTAATCATTTTTGTGTATGGATTGTATTTACCTTTATTTTTACGTTATCTTTTGTATCACGGTAATGATTAGGGTATCGAAAACCGGTCCTGTTTTAAATTACCGGGATTTTCGGTACTCGCCTATGCTGGAACCGGGATTCCCGGGATTTTCAGTTCTTTCGGGATTATTTTACCACGGCTTTCCCCGCGTGAAAATAGTTAGTATCGCGTCTCCTATTTTATCTCTCAGGAGCATTAAATAGGGAAAAACTGTTTTCTACCCAAATCCGCATAGTCGTTTGCCGTGATTGAGTAACCATCATACTATTATACCTTACATGCAAACATAAGTTTCGTATTAATTGTATGAAAGCAACACAATTGTATTGCACAATTCAGCACTGCTTGGACGAGAAAAAAGAGTTAAATCATCTTCATTTATATTAGAAAAATATCAATCTGAGTTGTGTAAATAATATTATATTAGTATAGCTGCTTCATGTAGCCGACGTTCTGAATATCTTCTTTTTAAAGCTGTAATCATTTTTGTGTATGGATTGTATAAATTACCTTTATTTTTACGTTATCTTTTGTATCACGACGCGACATATTTTTATTTCCCAAAAGTTCAGAAAATCCCGGTTCTTTTATTTTGTTTCCCGGTTCTTTTATTTTATTTCCTGGTCTTTTATTTTGTTTCCCGGTTCTTTTACTTTATTTCCCGGTTCTTTTGAAAAGTACCGTATTCCTTTGTAAATCCCGGGATTTTCGGTTCCGGGATTTCCCGGTTCTATACCCTCCGATTGATTTGAATTTAGGTATACCTATGTATTTCGACGCGCTGCGAATATCGCAGGCAAAATGAACGCATATTGCATTTTATAGATCACCTTGAAAAAACGTGATTTTTAATTTTTCACGTTGATTTGCCAAAATATTGATTTTTGCAATATGCATCTATTGACTTTTTATTGCAATATGCATCTATTGGACATCTTTATTGTGATGTACCTAAGTAGGTACCTAAAATGTATTATGTAAATAAGTTACCGATAATGGTACTACTACATTGTACTTTTAATTGTTATATAAACTTATATTGTCACAAACCAGATACATGTATGTGGTCACAAAGTGTATAATTAAAATTATATGTTCATAATTTTAAAATTTTTACGATTGAAAGTATCAAGGAGATTACTCGCACAGAACTGAGGTCAAGCGCGACGCGAGCCGGGCGAGGCAATATCACGTCTAGGAGCCGCTTCAAATACCTATAGTTTATCAACCGAGTTTTGCGAAATGGCTCTTAAGAGGGCTATCACAAAATCGAAGCGCTCAGGTTTAGGTAAATTTGACAACTCGCGGCAAGGAACGCGCCCGTGTGCGTCTAATGAAGTACGCTATACACACATACAAACCACTATGCGTCGAACGCCAGGAACAAATCAACTTGATACTTGCTTTGGAAATAAATTAAATTAAGTACCGTACTATTTTTATAATTCGTGGAATATTGTTTGAGTCGATTAATGTTATCAGCTATCACTTATTACGGCTTTTTTACTATAATGTAAGGAAATGAATGCAATGTAATGTTGTTTCTACAGTTTGAATAATGTTGATACAGTTTGGTTAGTAGTAGGTATAAAGGGCATGTGATGTGTTAAAAGGGGTAGTTCAGTTGGTAATTATATCATAAATCCACATTTAATAACTTCATCACTATGTATAAAACCCTTAAATGTGTATAGTTCGAGATAACGTATAAATGAATAGGTACAATTGGTTGATAAAAACAAAGACTGAATAAAAAGTATATTAACTTATAATTTATAAAAAAAAAAAAATATTTTGTACCAAATTTTTCGCCATGTTTGTCAATTCAAAGTAATTGATTCATAAAAAAATTTAAATTTATAATTCGTCTTCCTTCTATGTCTAGATTTTCCTGAAACAGGAAAAACCAGGAATGTAGATACTTAAAAAAAAGTCAAATATGCAAGCATGTTTCGTTACAAGTTAACAAGAAAATACTCACCATATTATTTGTACTTGTATCAGATTGAGCCTGATCATCTATAGTTGAATAAAATATGGTTTCATTATCCTGTAAGAATCAAAGAAATTCATCAGTTATGCAATAGCTCTTAGATCATTTAAATTTAGTAAAAGTAATAAATATACTACATGATATCAAAACGTAATTTATCTGTTAAAAATTATAAGAAACTAGCTGTTACCCGCAGCTTCGCATGCGAAAATTATGTTTTACATTATTTGTGCCTCTTTTATTCATAGAATTAAAGTATTCGTATTAAGCAATTTATATACTGAAACCCAAGATACAAACACAAAGGATTTCTTCGGGAGCAGGTTTTGAAAAATAAAAAATATTCACATTTTGTTTTTATGTCTTTTCCTGCAAAATTAAAAAAGATGGAAAATATGTATTCCATCAATTTTTAAGCAAGGAACGTTTGTTGCATTTGAAGCAAATCAGTTGATGTTTAAAAAACAAATTCTGTGTTCATACTTACATCCTGTATCCCAGGGAAACCTATAATTTTTTAGGGATGAAAAGTTTTCTAAAGTACGGTACAAAGTATAAGTAGCAACTTTACCAATTTTCATAAAAATCCGTTCACGAAACTCGTAAGATGCCTGGACAGACATACAGATAGACAGACAATAATTTAAAAAAATATACCTATTATTTTTGTGCTCTAATAACATGTTATTGAAGACCCCCCAGATCGAAATTTTGAAAAAATATTAAATGTACAGAAAATTTGCCCCTTGAGTTATTATGATTATTTATTGTAACCACTGTACCTCTTACAGAAAAAAATAAAACAACGGTGAAGTTTTATTGAAGAACTGATATTTAAGAATTTATGTTTTGAAACCTATACTACAATCCCAAAGGATTCTTCCGGTGGGTTTTAAAAATAAAGAATTTTGATATTCATTTGTTTTTTCTTCTGTTTAATTCAAAATTATGAAAAACTGGAAAATATGTCCTCCATATTGTTGCAAATTTGAAGCATTTTGAAAATATTCCATACAAACTTTCATCCTATTTTCCACTGTAAATCTTCAATATTCCGGGATGAAACGTTTTCTAAACTATGACCCAGAGTATAAGTAGCAACTTTACCAATTTTCATCGAAATCCGTCCAAGGGTTTTGGTGTGATGCCTGGACAGACAAAAAGACAGACAGACAGACGTACAACAATTCTAAAAAAATATTTGTGTGCACGTTTTTAAGACACCTCTAATTAAAATTTTGAAAAAAATATTCAATCCTACAGAAAATTTGCCCCTTGAGTTTTATTATAGTTATTAAGATTTATTATTTTAGAAAACTACTGAAACGTTTTTCAGTGTATCCGTTACAAAGTAACAAACAAATAAACCAAAAATCAAAACTTTCATACCAATTCACTTCATATTTCGTTATTTATGGATTATTCAATATTAATTCCTCTCCCTCTTTCTATCCGTCTCCCTCTCCCTTTCCCTCACCCGGTCCCTCTCCCGCTTTCTGTCCTGCTTCCACTCCCGCTCCCGGTCCCTCTACCGCTTCCTGTCCCGCTCCTGGTCCTTCTCCCTATCCCGCTCCCTGTCCCGCTCCTTCTCCCGGTCCTTCTCCTGCATCCTGTCCCCTTCCCTCTCCCGCTGCCTATACCTCTCCCGCTTCCGGTCCATCTCTCGCTTTCTGTTTCTCTCCCTCTCGCACTCCCTCTCTCTCCCTCTCTCGCTCCCGGTCCCTCTCCTTCTTCCTGCCCCTCTCCCCTCCTCCTTCCATTCGTAAATCCCCCTACATTAAATTTTTGTTTCTTACTATAAGCTTACATATTAATTTTCACATTTCTGAGTTCAAAAAATGATGTAGTTTCTTAAATATTTACAACCCCTTAGTTTTACCCCATACGCTGATGAATTTCGATGAAACCGTGATACAGTTATTTTTTGTCTTCCTATAAGCTTACATGTATATAAATTTTCACCCTTTTAACTTTAAAACTGACGAAGTTTCCATACTAACTTGCGCCGCCTTAATTAACCCTTTAAGGGATGATTTTACAAAAAAAAAACCGTAATATTTCCAAATTTTGTTTGTAAACTGGAGCTAATATAATATAAATTTTCATGTTTTTAACTTCGAAAATGACGAAGTTGCGTACTCAGTTCCATTAGCTAAATTAACCCTTTAAGGGATGATTTAAAAAAAAATATGTATTAAAGTTAACTTTTATTCATAACTACAAACTTACATAAAAATTTTCATATTTATAACTCTAAAAAAACTGGCGAAGTTGATTTGTATGTAGTTGACTACCAACCCCTATTTTTAGGGGATTAATTTCGAGAAACCAGTGATACATTTATTTTTGTGTCTAATTAATAAGCTTATACATAAAATTTCACCCTTCTTACTTCAAAACTGACGAAGTTCCCATACTAACTTGCGCCACCTTAATTACCCTTCAGGGGATGATTTTCCAAAAAAACGTAATATTTCAATATTTAGTTTCTAATTTTGAGCTAATATGAAAATTTTCATGTTTTTAACTTCAAAAATGACGAAGTTGCATACTGAGTTCAATCCGCTAAATTAACCCTTTAAGGGATGATTTTCCAAAAAATGTGTTAAAGTTAACTTTTGTTTACAACTATGAACTTCCATAAAAATTTTCATCTTTATAACTCTAACACTGACGAAGTTGGTTTGTATGAAAGTGATTTCCAACCGCTATTTTCACCCCTTAGGGGATGAATTTCCAAAAATCCGATGGCCTATGTTACTCAGGAATAATGAAGCATTCTAATGGTGAAAGAATTTTTGAAATCGGTTTAGTAGTTTTTGAGTTTATTCGTTGCAAACATACAAAAATACAAAAATACAAAGGTTTCCTCTTTATAATATTAGTATAGACGAGAAACCGCCCTCGCTTTGCTTCGGTTCTCTTTATTTTTTACACCTTGGGTTACATTATTGGAGTTTTATTAAGGATCCCTAATTTTTTTAATTTAATATGGCCTATGTTACTCGGGGATAGTGTAGCTTTCCAACAGTGTAAGAATTTTTCAAATCGGTTCAGTAGTTTCGGAGCCTATTCAATGCAAACAATCAAATCTTTCCTCTTTATAATTAGTATAGATAAGTTATTATTATCACCATGTTATTTGTATTTCTGTCAGAATGCACTGTAGAAACTGTCGCTGTATCAAACGTCCTTTTACTAGCCTGAAAAAGCAAAATAGTCCGATAAACATTCCTATATACCTAATATCAGAATATCATAGGAATATGCTTATACATTAGAATCATATCATAACTAACAAAAAAATACTCACTTGTATCAAGAAGTGTTGATTGCGCTATATTCGTAGCGAATTTGGGGTATTGCGTGGCGCACAAGGTGCCAACAGCGAGCGATACATCCTTCCTTCGTAAGCGCTTGGCGCGGACTAAAGCTAAAGACCGCTCGTTCGGAGATTTATATTGATTTACAGGACTGCATACAAAAATTGTTTAAAAATATTATTTTAATTTTGAAAGGACTAACTTTTTTTTTAAAGCAAGGTGACATAGTAACCTTAGTTATTAATTACTTTTTGTTTCAATTTGGATTATATTTTCATAGATAAAAAATACAATTTCAGACCAATAATTATCAGTAACTCTTTGATTTACAGAATTATTTTAGGTGCATTACTGTGTGAAACAAATTAAAGTGAATTAAGCATTCCAAATTAGAAGATACAATTGTACCATAGATATTTTTGTTGATGCTTAAATTATTATATCTTCGATATAACAAAGCATCTAAAGATGGTCAAAAGTAAAATTTTATGAAACATCATTTGCAAAAATAAGGTTTTTACTAATTTATGTAAATAAATTGAAACATTTATTTAAAGCACTCCAAAGAGAATTAATCAAACTTTCTCGTGCATGTATTTTTTTTTGTTTTGGTGATTTATCTAAACCATAATCACACTTCAAACACGAGTCAAAACGCTCAAATTTAAGAAAAAGTGTGATAGCCCTCTTAAGGCGCTTTATTATGGAGGAAAAGAAATGGCGAAAGTACTCGTAACTCTTTTTGTTTCAATAATAAGTATCTAAGTAATTATAAAGATGCGCGTCTGATTAGCTGTTTATTCTAATTAGATGAATCAATCAAGATACAGCTAGGTACCTGTCGGTATAGCTTAGAAGACATTATGGGATCTTTACTTTATCTTTACTATATTCCACGGTTATGCAGCTGTATAGGTATATTATATTATATGTAACGCTATAATTGGCTTTTCTTGAGTGTGCCCACAAATATTTTACGATAAAATGTTTACGCCTGCTTTTATCGATACATTTTTTGATATTTTGCGCCGTGATGGAAGACGATCACGCATCGATGAGCGATATAAATATGATTATTTATCGGGACTAGTAATAAAAGTGTGTCGAGATCGAGTCCTTATAAATATTTTTTGGAAATTTTAATGTACGTAAGTTTGTTATCATTATAGAGGAGGAGAGAGAGAGAGGAGAGCATAAGCATAAAGGGCCATTTATTTTATCTTAGATTCCTTTTAGGGCACTAGACACAAGTTATTATGTATTTCGTATATGTAAAACTTCGTCAGTTTTTGTGTAACTTGCAATATTTTTCTAATTTATAGAGCAACAAAAAGTGACACACAAAACAGTGAAACATTTAAAAATTTGATTTCGGGAGAAAGGCATACGTTTTCCCATGCAAAGCAAGGGCGGGTTGCTAGTGCTACTTTATAGGACGTTCAACCTTTACATTACACATGAGATTAGATCTCTGACTGATTAGCTAAAAATAAATGCTTTTGCGCGCCTGCGCACTTCTCGCGCGTAACACGACAAAAACAAAGACTTATGTACACACAAAACGTCACAAGCATCCAAAACACAAGAACAATTTATTTGTCTATCACTTAAGCCCGTATTAATAAACCGATCTTAAGATCTCTACCATCTCAAGATTCGCTTTGAGATGCCGAGAGGCCAAATCGGAAAAATGATATTTCTACTTCTAGATCTGACCCGGGATCGGTTATTATTACGAGCCTTAAATATCTGAGGTAGAATTTATGGGCTCCTGATTATGATGATAAATTTTTGCATTGGCTGAGAATCGAACCCAAGATTTACCGCTTTGTAAAAATAATCACTACTAAAATGTTTTAGCTGATTCAAGATAAGGCATTTGAGAGCAGATGGTAAACCGTCGTCCACAGTCGTCCATAACACCAAAACCATCACCGACACGTTGCAAGCCACAAGAACACTGTTTAAACGGTTGTATCAACAAGCAATATTATGGGAATACGTAAAATTTCGCATCCTTAGTGGAAAAAAGCATAAGTCGTGTTACTTTGAATTTTAGTTATTAATATGACTGGAAAGAGGGATAAAAGCTGCTTATTATGCAAAAAAAAAATCTGATTTTTATCATTAATCTTGACGGTTTTGTGCAAGAAATCGTAATGTAAATTCCTTTGACTACTTACTGATATTTTAAGTTTTGCTCTCTTGTAAAACTGCAATTTTCATCTTAAATGCCTTTTTCCACTGAGGGTACAATTTCATTATTGGTCTAGGCTAGCTATCTAGTCAGGCAGGTCAAGAGCCTTAATTGTCTGTATGTCTGTCGATTGCGGCTCTGACGTGTATTAATTATCCTGTCAATAAGATCTCCCTGTTGTCCACTACACGGCCGCTTCTTGATTAGACGACACAACGACTCAGCTGTATAGTTCAAGAAGTACTGCCACTTGTACTAATGTAATGTTTTAAACATAACAATTAACACTATATTTACTGAGGTGTGTAATAGTTAGTATAATAACATATAATATGGCTTGAAATAACGTTTACATGGTATAATTTTAATATGCTATAAAATCAAATAACCTAATTTCATGTGATCTTATGTTATATTTTATATAATGTTATACTGAATTCATTTGCTCTAGTTATATTTAGTATAACGTTCAATTCATATAATTTTTATATAGCATTATAATATAATGCTCTTTTTATGTATGTAACGTTCATTTGATTTAATTTTCATTTAATCTAATTTTCATATAATTAATGTAATCTTCAAAAGTCACACACCATTAAAAAGTCTATAACATAATTATGATAAACACCATGAGGCATGATTCCATGATTCTAGCTTTGCCGACTAGCCTCATCCACTGCAACGAGCGTTAAAACCACCTGCTCCTCTTCTCGCGGGCCGCCTCGCCCCCCCCCCCCGCGCCTACGCGGGCTTACAATTTACATTACACTCTAGGGGTAGGGCAGACAAGACTACGTGGAGTCGGTTTTGCAGCGATTCGTTTCTGTCACTAACGTTAACATTTGGCCAAACGACAATTATTTGGAATTTTCCAAAAATATACAAAACAAAGTAGATTTCCAAATTATATGTTATATCGATTTTGAATATTATAGTACTTCATATTATACTAATTGTATAATACATAGTTCAAATATGCGTTTTATAAAATGTCCATTGGACCATGTAAAATTAGAAAGTATAAAATTATATCAATAAATCATTATATCATTTGATCGTTATACTAAAAAAAAGTAGGTATATCAAGTGGTGATCGTTAGTACAAGCTTATGTTATTCTATCAACTGTTGCGCAAACCATTTACTGGTGTTGCAGTAACTTTAGTTTAAAGTTAAAGCTCCTCCATATAAAGTTATAACTAAACTGAAAAATTAAACATAAATTAATTCACTCTCAAAAAAAGTAACATTACGTCTGGTTTTTTCACCCGGTTGTGATACTTTATTCCAATTACTTTATTTTAATTATTACTTAATTCTGTGATTAAAATATATCTACTGGTAATTAATTTATTTTTTACGTTTTGAGTTCGTGTATTTCTAAAAAGTTTGATTTTATTTTAACTTGCTCTGCCTACTGATCATAATCAGGCAATATAATATTTGTTGACACGATTCAAGATGATATTTACGAATCCTGTCTTTATAAATTTTAATTATAATATTTATGTACTGTAACTATATTGGCTTCGCCGTAACTATCTCTCTTACCCTTTTTAATAATAAATAAACGCTACATGATCATAGCCCCACACTACTCCATGTGTCGTCCTCGTGGGTGCCATGGACGACACTCATAGACAAGGACACACACATCCAGACCGAGAACAGAAAATCAAACTCGTCATATTTCCACCTCGCTGGGAATCGAACTGAGGAACTTTGAACGGCAGTCCGGAATGGTAACCATTACGCCACGCGGGTCCTCAAATATTTAATATCGACGACGGTCGATATACTTCACTAACCACTCGTTTAGCGGCAGGGGTTTTTGCATATTGCTTTTTATTTGCCTGGTACTTTGTCAGTGTCCGTCTTTGGGCAGCAGTGACCTCTCACTATAAACTAACTCATCCCACGTCCTTGACATAAAACCCTCAGCTATCATAAACCGTCCCTTGATCAAGGTAACTTACCTTATCTGCAGCAAATGATATTAAATCGTTTAAATATAGCGACGAAGCCGTACGGGGTGGAATATAAAAGTACTGGCTATAAACGCGCCCTGCCCTTCACAGTTACAACAGCTTTATTAGGGCTGCTACTCAGAGTTTATCCTCTAAGCAAAATTCGAACCAAAATTGTTTATTGGTCCAGGTATTTATTATTATTATAGGTATGTATTTTTATATAAATATAAAGAGGAAAGTTTTGATGTTTTGTTTGTTTGTAATGGATAAACTCAAAAACTACTGGACTGATTTTAATAATTATTTCACCGATAGGTTGTTTCTGAGTAAAACGGGCTTTATTTTATTAAAAAATAGGGTTCTTTACGAAAACCGACGCAAAGCGAGGGCAGTTATTAGTAGCTAATAAACGGGCAAACAAGCCATCTGGTCAATACTGCGCATGGTCATCATTAACGATACGAGTAAATGCATCACCCGCATTACCGATGCGTTGATGAGCAAAAATACGTAGAAGACTTGTTATTATTTAAAATGTAGATCATTTTAACTTTTTCTACTGTTTCAAAAAGTACTAATGTGTACTAATTTTCTAATGTTAAGAAATTACTTAAAATTTTATTTAAAGTTTTTATTAAATTAAACCTGTTATATCAAAGATGCTTTTATTGAGCTCTTTACGAAACACATTGCTATAGAAGTGAGAGTTTTCGCTGATTGGTTGAAGACGAGCGCGCGATCGTAAACGTGGAATTAATTTTTATGTTCATAGCGGAAAAAATGCTTAATATTCTTGTTATATATATTATTATTCATGCTGATAACGTCCATTGAATATAAAATATTTAATAATTATAAAAACATATTATTATATCTTTTTAATATATGTGAATGAATAAAATACATGTTACCGATGCGCAATTTACGTCACATTCAAAGAATACACTGATCTGTATTATCAAACGTTTAAAAAAAAACTTTAAAAAATATTATTATATATCAATATTCTATGGAAATTTTATGATAGGTGATAACCCTAACTCCGCCGCAACTTGAAGGAGGAATCCCCAATTAGGGCTGACGTCCTTACGTCTGGCAGGATCCACTGAATCTCCTTGAGAAATGTTTTTGTAGTGAGCCAATACAGTGTGTCTCAAAGAGATTTAAGGCCAAGTATGTCACGATAGCGGACGCGCGTTGAGAACCACTGGCGTGGAATACGACTTGTAATTTGAATATCGAATATTTTATTCTTCGTATCTATTGTAAGATTTAAGTGTGGTTTAAGTGCTCATTTATTCATAGGTTGTATTATGTTTTATGGGTTATGTCTTAAGTGGTTATACTCGTATAAATGGAGAAGACGTTGTTAACTTTTATATGTCTAATTTGTAAAGAAGTTATGAATTATTTGTGAATAAAAACATAATAATAATGTGCGCATGTGTATGATATGCTAATCTTAATAAGAGTGTCTACTGCTTGTATTTTCTGATTACATAATAGGTACAGTCGGCAAAAGAATTAGGTATGCAGGATATGATTCTAAAACCTTCTGTAATTATTGATATTACAGATTGTTTGTGTTATTATTAATGCGCTTTACCACCAATGACTACATCACCACTTACCATCAGGTGGGATTGTAGTCAAGCATTAACTTATAAGATATATAAAAAAAATATCAATGTTACGTGATACCTGTATTACGTAAGGTATGATTAAACATTGATAATGACGTAAACAATATATAACATTACAGAGGGTTTTTCGAACCTTTTACATCATATTATTATCATAAATATTCAACGGTAGATACTCATTTGGCTGAACAGAATCAGAAAAATTGGTATGCTCTCCAAGTTCTCTAAAACAAAATTCCAATTTCGCCACGTCTCATGTGATTTACCCGATCATTCCTTTTAAATCTAGGGATGGGTCCAAAGATTTGGCAAGTTGAGCGAAAGAATAAAGAACAATTTTCTACCTTATACTAGCGTTATAATAACGTCTTTTGTTTTTCAAACATAGTTTTACATCAATAAAAGCGTGGAGCTCCTAGATTTAAAGCATTTGGCTTCTCAAAATATTCTCGGGCTAACATACGGACGGTCACGTTCCGGATGATGGCTAAAATCCTTCATACGTCGAAATTTTGGGCAAAGAATTGCCAACTTGAAGAGTTGGGATGAGATATAAATCCTAGGATTATTCCAGCAACAATATGGCTGACACAAATAGGTGCCCTCGTAAAAGACATGATGCCTTTATGAAAATATCTTTCGTGTTTCGTTTATTAAGTTCTTTTATTGTGAAATAAGAAAACGTAAATCTTTTCTGGGCACAATCCGTTTGGAGATATGCAGCAACAAGTCCCAGAGAATGATGTTGTTATTAAAATATTGTTGGTAAATCTAGGTCACAAGTGAGGTTTGGAATCTCGACGCAATATGCAGATCGAGAGCAAATATTCCAATGTAGTCCTGAATCAACATTCTCTAATATATTTGCCCAAAAATGTTCACATGAGAATTAGTTACACGTAATTACTGGGAATTCTCAGTTCAGTTAGTCATTGACAAAGTTAGCCAATGTTTGGGACGGTTGGAAATTGGGCGGTAATTTTGGAAGAACACGTTTTGGGACTTTTGGGTATCATAATTGACTCCATTCAATTTTCTCTGCATGTCCCCAAACAACTAAGATCGTGGTGCACGTTGCTGAAGACGCAGTGCTTTCTTCGTCATTACTCTTAGCAGTTCGATAGACACCGTACCATTTCGTGTAATTACAACCTTACTCCTGCATGACCATACGAATGTTCATGCGAAGATGATATTATAATATGATTTTACGCGTAGGTTTTAAAATTTAAAATGAGTCGTAATTATCGTTTAATCGTTAATGCATTTCGAGCATTTAATTTAATGGGTTCTGGCCGGAAAATTGAAAAACATCGTTCAGGTATGATTTATGCTGGAGTGGCCACTTACCATCATGTTTAAAAACCGGTGCTTGTATGAAGTCTGTTTTTTAAGGCGACTCCGACTTGTACCCCCTTTGCATACAATTTTACGATACTAGGATTTTCTATTAACCTATGGTCCTATTGTTTAAGGTTGTTGAGATACATATCGACGCTTGAAAGGCAAAATTGACTAAGCGACATTGAGCTTACTTTACAGGAGAGCAGTTTAAAGTTGAATTTTTAGAAAAGTTATTGTATATGCCACAATATAGATGTTAAAATAAGGATTCCAAAACAGTAAGAATAACGTTGAAAGGAAGATTACAAAAAAAATATATTATTTTTTTCTAAAAATTCCAACTTTAATCTGCTCTCCTGTAAAGTTAGCTCAATGTCACTTAGTCAATATTTCCTTTCAAGCGTGGATATGTATTTTGACAAGTTTTGGTTGCATTTTTGGAAAGCCAGTTCAAAAAGCAAGTATACTGGAAGACTACAGTAGAGTATGCTGTAATTCCTATTGAGCCAGTATCAAACCAACTGTACTGACCACTTATACATTTCTCTAATTATATATTTCTCCAACAGTACGGTCCAGTGAATCCTCTGTTTTTGCCGGTGACGGCGCCAAAGTCACCGGGCTTCACGGCGGTCATCCTGACGTACGACCGGGTGGAGAGTCTCTTCACCTTAGTGAGGAAGCTGGTCCGGACGCCAAGTCTCGCAAAGATCCTCGTCATATGGAACAACCAGAAGAAACAGCCTCCACCATGTAAGTTGCTCAATTTATTGCACACTTCAAGGCATTCGGGCAATGAGAACCAGTTCTTTCTTTCTTTTTTTTTCTCGCTCTCTTCAGCTCAGCCTTTGGTATTGCTGATGTCCATGGACGCCGACAGCCACTTACCGTCAGGTGGATTTTTCCAAAAAAAAATGGATTTTAGGCGCCGGCCACACAGAAAAGACGCAAGACACGGACCCGTCGCAGTCGCGGCGCCCGTTTAATCTACTTTCATACAAAATGTATGCAGCCGTCGCGACGTAAAACATACAGAAAAGACGGGACGCCGACACAACGCTTTCTCGTCGGCGCCCTATTGGAAAACATACAGAAAGGACAGGACGCGGGCTTGCTTAGGCGCCAGCGGGGGAGCGGAAAGGACGCGGAGAGCAGGTCTCTTAAAACGTAGTGATTAAGTACTCTGTGGCCGGGAAAAGCCCAGTGTGCACCGACCGTCACGCCCGTTCCTTGTCTTTTCTATATGTTTTAACGGCGCCCTGTCTGCGACGGGTCCGAGGCGTCCGAGTCCCGTCTTCGTCTTACGTCTTTTCTGTGTGGCCCGCGCCTTAGGTTCTTCAGATGAGACGTGTTAGAGATAGAATTCGTGTGGTTCATGCAAATTGGTAAAAATTACGTGATCCAATATTTCTAGCAAGACTCTATATCCAAGGGTCCCCTGAGACTTTCCTATATCTACTTATTAGAATATATTTATAGAGAGACCCGAGAGACCCGTGTTAGTGCTTACGAGTTGAAATTGCAAGGATCACAAAACAGCACTGGCTTTAAACTCAATGGCTTCTTTATTTACAAATAAACCACATTTTCACACGAAACGTTCTATCTACAAAGCACAACTTTCAAGATTTGTATTTTAGAGCAAAATATATTTAACTTAGCTTCTATAAAAGGCAACAATGATTCCTTATCAACTGGTGATCCGTCTACATTATTGATGTATGATGGATTAAGATCCATAATAGAACAAAATATGATACGATTTGAAATTCTAAAGAAGCGATAAGGAAATGAGAATTTGCGCTCACATTTTCAGCTAAAGTCTAAACATTTCGGTTCTTTTATAGCGTTTCCCAATTTGGGAATGCCAGATGTTCACGCTTTACCTAAATGTTTGTCGGGTGCGGTCCGGACGGAATTTCACAAATCTGGCCTTTGTTTAACTTTTTGTCACGTGTTTTTAATGCACGTGGCATGCATTCAGTTCTTGTGCCAAATGTGTTTTTCGAGTATTTCGTGCTGAGTGAACGTGAATACGTATTTGTATAAACACGATTTGTGTGACTTGTATTATGAGTTTACTAATTAATGTCGCGTTTAAATGTAATAATGCATTTGTGGAATTTAAGTTGAAGCTTATTGTTATTCTTCGATTATTAGGTTCTTAGATTGTCGTTTCGTTTATTGCTTGGCTTGTGTCGCCCTCAAAATGAGCGTCTGATCGACAGTTCCTGATTGTTGAACTGATCGACTGATCAAATTTTTTGGAAAGCTTGTCTGTCTTGAAGGATAAAGAAGGAAGGTCTCGTTACGCCATCTGTCACACTCACAGTGATTTCTTATAATAGGTAGATTATATTATCTGTATTTCATTATAAAGGTGCCTTATATCTTTTGTTACATCGTTGAGTATTTCAGTATTCCTTTCAGTATTTTATGATCCTAATATATATTCATGTCACGAATATCCCGATAGAAGTAATAAACTATGAGAATTCATTTCTCATTCCCACAGCAATTCCCTTATTATCGTAGCGTAATGTAGGCCTCAGATAACGAATATCACGCCCTACTGTATATCAGAACCGGTAACTATTACTTAAATGAGAGGAACCGTATTTATCCTGGGTCGTGGATTACCTAGTCGAACTATCTAATATATAAAATTCTCGTGTCACAGTTTTCGTTGCCATACTCCTCCGAAACGGCTTGACCGATTTTGATGAAATTTTTTGTGCTTATCCGGTATCTATGCGAATCGGCCAACATCTATTTTTCATCCCCCTAAATGTTAGGGTTGTACCCCTAAATTTTTTATTTTGTTTTTTAGACAAAATTTTTAATTTCTATTTTTTTATGATACAACATACAAAAATACATACAATCCTCAATTTTCACCCTTCTACGATCAACCCTTATTTTTTAATAGCCATTTTAGTAATTTAATCAATTGTTAGGCGATACAAAGTTCGCTGGGTCAGCTAGTAGTCTAATAAAATCTGACTATAGTCCACGCTGGCTAAATGCCTACAGTTTGAACTAATTTCTACTTTTCATGAAATTATGCAGATAAAAACTGCATAATGGTTTTGGACATGAAGGTTTGAACACGAAATTCCTTTGTCGAAGCAAATGATATATTATTTTTAATGAGCTCATAACTTTTCAGACTTAAAAGGCAATTTCTAAGTCTTTTAAAACACACATTATTTACAAATATAAAATAATATAACTTGAGATAATAACAAAAGTTGTATGTATGAAATTTGAAGAATTTAGAACCTTTTTAGAAATCGCTTGATAAAATTAAAAAATACAATGAAAAGAATTTTTTAGGACGCAATTTTGTTGACAACAATAGATACTTATGCTCCTCCATATACCAAATAAGACTCTTGACCCGTTTATGCGAAGAAACGCGGCCGACCTTCAATTGAATAGTTAAACCGAATAGATTTATAAATATATTATAGAAAAAGGCATTCTATATTCATTGAGCTATTCAGTGGCCGAAGCGAGGATTTTTTATTGAATCGAACACGGAAATTGTATTAACACGTATATAGAGGCTCTATAAAAGTTTAATGTCTTACAATCGGTACAATCCCTCAATTAGATTCAATTATGAAGTCATGTTACTGCTTGTGTTTTGGTTTCGGTGTTGTTATGGACTCTTATGGTCTGTTTAAAACACTACACCCTTGTACATACTTGTTTATATTGTATACAAACGCATGCTTTTGCATACAAACGCATGGATACTTGCGAATAATTACAGAATGTGCTCCTCATATTGCGAGAGAAGATTCGTGCCCCGCAGTGGGATAGGTTGTCATGATGATGATTATGAATGCCCATCGATGGCAACTGTGGCTTATATATCAATAAACAGTATATTTATCAATATACAGTTGCCATTTCTGCGCTCCTTTTCATAAGGAATACTCAGGGGACATTCCGTTCTAAAACTACAGGCATAGAATACCTTTATATTTGTAAACCATAGCATTAATTGCAATTGGGGTGAAAAAGGCTTTCATTCATACAGGAAACCACGCCGTGTTTCAATGGATTGGAAGGATGATGAATCGCAAATTAAATAAATGAATGAACTACAAACGAAACATGTACAATGAATGGTTGATTTTAGAAGGAGGGTAGTTGCTAAGCCAGGCTTTATTCTCACAATAGTAACTGCCGCACATGCGCTAAATACTTCTTTCTTTCTTAATTCACTCTTTCTTTTTCTCTTTTGGTCGGCAACGCATCAGTGATTCCTTTTATTTCGCTGATGTCCATGTGCCACGATAACTACCTACCATCTGATGGATCATCAGATCGTTTGCCGCCTATATCCATAAAAAACCCCTCTTTGAGTTTCATCAGGATTTATCTGACTTCTTCCGAGTTCTTCCTACTAATCCTAGTTAGTCACAGATGGCTGCGCGGGGATGGTCGTTAACACAAAAAACTGTTACGCAGCCCAACCTCCATTAGGTATCCGTCAGATCGTTTGTCGGCTATAGACATAAAGCTGTAGCGGATATGACATCGCGTTAATGACGAAACCTTAGTACAGGAAAGGAAAGTAATAAAGTAAGTCTTAACGAGAGCCACTCCTCCTGCCATACAACCGTACCAAAACGTTATGTTACGAACGTAACCATTTTAGGCGCACTGTTTTATATTACTTATGTTAAATTGACTAATTATATGTTTTTTAGATTCCGTATATCTGGAACTTAAATGATCAATTGTAAGTTTGAATATCCAGACTGAAAAACATAATTTTGGTACATGTAAACTTCCTTACAAACTAAATACATAATTCTGTGTCGCAGTGTAATAACTAAACTATACTAACTTACTACGTAATTTTAATTTGAAAGAATTCTAGTTGATACTCGTATTCTAATTTTAAATAAGAGTTTAGTAATTCTTATTTATCAAGATAAATATTTATTAAGAATAGCGTGCAAGTTGCTACACAATTATGTATTAGCAAATATTATTATTTGTAGCTCTAGTGATTTAGCTAATAATACATTATAATACAAACGAAGATCGTTAAAATCCCATTTAGTTAATACGAGCATTTAATTAAATAGTCGAAGATTTCAATTGTCAATTGAAAGCTGCACATGTAGGTATGGTCAATTATAATTAAACTAAATATTGCGCGATTTATCAAGTTATACCGAGATATCATTGGTGACCACATTCCTCGACTGATTACATCATCTTACTAAAACTACTGAAAGGGTATATTGAACAACTGTTTCATGAAAATGATCATACCGCGTACTGAGTCTGGGTCAAATGGGACTAAGTGTCAGTTGTCCGTATTGTGACAATATGAGAATAGTGGGATAGGTCAGACTATGTTACTCCAAAATGAGGTTTTTAATTCGACTGTACTTTGGGTGTTAATAAGCGGCGATGCTAACAAAACATGATCGAGTTTAAAGAATGTACCAGCTCGCAAGCCCTCAGTCGGAACACGACGTTTCGTTTGGCGGGTGCGAATTTTGGTTATAGTCAAGTGTCCCCCCCTGCTGGCTAAACGGTTGGAGTTGGACAAGTGAAAAAATTCTCAAGAATATGTGATAAAACAAGGAAAACTATCACGGCTATGTTAGCCTAAGTAGTTAATGAGTAATATTGATAAACTTTCTACTTCGGAATCTACATTGCGCGTGGCCTGGCAAGTGCGTTGCCCGGTTTTATTAAGAAAATTATTCCCGTCCTTTACAAAATGCCAAAATCACATTGGTTGTAGCTAGGAGCAAAAATTCAATCTGAAGCAATAATGCCATCTGTGGGTCTTTCCCAGTCAGGTCAGGATTGAATTGAAACAAATTGAATTGTGGAATGCAAATTGAAAGTAATAGTCGTTCTGATGGTTGTTCTTTTGTTTGTCCGGTGTTTTGAATGTAGCTTTTGTTTTTGTTCGACTGGCGTACAGTGTCCCATCGTTTCGTCTATTAATCATTGACTGCTCGCAGGGCAATTTAAATATCACGGTTCAGGTCGAGTAATTCTGTCAAAAATATTTGAATAAATTCTCAATTCAAATTAATATGATGTCAAAAAAAGAGGCTTCAAGAATAAAATAACGTTCCGATAGATTCTTGCCATCTTTTTACACTCTCTCCTGACATTAAAGTCTATAATGAGAATGTTTTAGCATTAAGTCCGCCTTTTGTTCCTATACATATTGTAAGGTACAAAAAAGATTAAATAAAATAAATAAAGTTGGTGATATTAAAACTATTCTGACTTTTTTAAATTCTTCTAAAAGTTCACGTTGTTCTTTATCGCGACGGAAGTGACTAGCGATGCTGATTTTTTTTTTATAACCATCGAGCTGACTATCCACCTGATCACGTGCCACCAAAACCAAAGGCATCACCGATGTGTGACGGCCATGAAAAGAGGAAGAGACAAAGAAAGAACTGCTTGAATTATGAGAATCTGTACGACCAAGCTGTAGGGATGCATTACTTGTAAAGCTACAAAAATACGCCGTAGGCAACCTCTCTAAGAACAGTATACTTAAGAGTAATTGGGTACTGTTACAAATGTTACAATATCAAACAATGTAAAGCTAATTGAAGCTCCGAAATTCTTACATGAAAAAACGCTCGACTTCCCAACGTATAAAAGAAAATATCGTAGCAGACAAAAATTATCAGGGCAATTGCTCGGATGGAGCGCTAAACACTGAATGGAACTTATTTTATTACAGAAGCTACCTAACACGGTAACTAAATAATTATATGATCCTAATGTAATGTTATTTTTTTTTATTTACTGTCTTTCGTTTCTCATAAATTAACTTCGGTCTCAAGTATGAAGAGTGGAGTTTTTTATACGTATGAATTGCATGAAGAAACCTGCACACGGGGTATAATGGACTGTACTGTGAGACACTTCTCACAGTGCGGTCCGGTCCAGTGTGACCCCAGATGGAATAGCACCCTTGATGATATGGGATCTTATGGTTGATTATAAATCTCAACAAAAACACAAATGTGAAATCAGAGCCAAGTTCAAAAAAAAATTAAGATCTAAATAAGTGCCAAGTTCTGTGTAGGGAATCCTAAAACTTTAGTCACAAGAACATGTAATTCAAGCTCTAGTGTACCTACTTCCTGTTTGCCGGTACTGTACTAATACTTTTCTGAAATCTGGTTTATAGTAGCTAACTAATGAAAACTTGCCAAGTCAATTGTAGAGCTTGAATTACATTTTCTTGTGACTAAAATTTTAGGATTCCCTACACAGAACTTGGCACCCATTTAGATCTCAATTCTTTGTTTTGAACTTGGCTCTCATTTCACATTTATGTTTTTCTTGTGATATCATTGCTTTTTGTCTAGACATTATAAGTATTTATTGATTATTATGCCTATAGTTATTTGTAAAATTACACAGTGGACCCGCTAATTTACTACTTTCACTAATTATAATCAATAATTTTCAGTTTTTAGATTTTTTCCTTTACATAAAGCTCATAGTCTACCTTGATACCAAATATCAAGTTTCTAGGTCATCTGGAAGTAGGTTAAGTTTTTGATCCTATGTCAGTGAGTCAGTCACCAAAATGCTGGTTTTTAAACGTTAATATATCAATAACCGTTTAAGCTACATTTATGAAAATTTTAATTCTAAATCAGCTTTAATAAATGTGTCATATTTCATGTATGTAGGTTTAATAGGTCTCGAGTTGTGAAGGGGTCAAATGTAGCTCGAAATGGTTCGGGTAACGGCGCTGTGTTACCCAGTTTCTTTTTCTGAACTTTGGCTGGACACGCTACCGCGTGTCTAGATTGTATGTACCAAACTTAAGTTTTACATATCCTTCTTTCATAAATATCTCTCTGTTTACATATTAATATCTCCCAATTAAAATAACGTCAAACGCACGGCTCTCGCATATAAGAGCTCAGTTTTTTAAACTACAACCATTTTCCACCGAACTGCTTTTCGAATCGTATAATGACTTGCCGGTGTAAAATCCGGAACATTTGGTTAATTAACCGTCAGTCGGTTGCGGTTGCCCCCACATATCCATGAAACCGCAGGACTAGGGTTATAACTTATACTAGTTATACACTCTGTTTACGTTTATATATGCTATTGTATAAAGGGGTGTTTGTATATTTAAAATATTTAAAAAAATACGATCACTCATCACCGTAAAATTGTAATTAGAAATTTTTGTTTGGTGTCGTCTGTAAACTTTAATTTAAGAGTACATTATTTTTCTGTCTGGTGGAAGAGACTGTTACTCCCGTAAGTAACATTCCTCCCCCTAACCCTTAATGCCTTGCTATATGGCCTATTATTGTAAAATTGCGTAAATTAAATAAACTCTAATAAACCTCTCGTACAAGAATAGATACAGCCACGGTGAACTTTCATTGTAATAGAGAAGTTTACCAAGTTTCATTAGTGTGAGCGTACTTATTAAGTCTGATGATATTTTTCTTGCAAGGGTCGCAATTCGTCCTCGGGCACGGACGAAATCCCCTAATAGAAATAGTTCGTATGATCTCCCTGGTGATTTATTGTAATTACAAGTAACGTATACTTGTGGCAGAGGTCTTGTTATTTTATGTACGAGCATTACATTTTTTTTTGTTTTTGTTTACCTCTACAAATGAAAAATAATATGTTTCGGATCGTTTAAGTACAACTTTTAAAAGAAAAAATCTAGCCTACACACTTCAATGCAAACGTCCACTACAGACAGAGACTATAGATGCTGTTTTTGAGTATTTTAGTTAAAGAACAGCAATCTTTTTTCTACTTTCCTGCGGGAACATACATTTTGCGGAAAGCAGTTTCCAAAACCTTATTTATCTGTCTTCTGTCTGTATACAATATAAAAGGAAAAATTGATTGACTAATGTATCAACGCACAGGCCAAACCCTTAGAGCTAGAAACTTAAAATTTCGCATAATTATTTCTCTTATGATGTAGGCATCCACTAACGAAGAATTTTTCAAAATTCATCGCCGAAGGGAGTGAAATAGGGGATAAAATATGATAAGCATAATTTCCGCGTGCGAAGCTGCTGGCAACAGCTAGTCTCTTAATATTAATGTAATAAATAATATAACTATGACGGTTTCAACTTTATCTGCAAAGCAGTTTTTATTTGACACCATTTCAGACCGAAAATTTATTCTTCAGGATAGATTTTGCTGTAATATTGAATTGTAAAACTGATAAACATCGTGTTTCGAGATTAAATTTAATATGTACTCAAATAGTATGAAATGATGTTACAGTAGCTTTATAAGTTGTCTGAAGCGGTAGCTTTATAAAAATAAATCTCAACTTAGTCATCACTCATAGTACATGGGAGTGGCCCCATCAGTAAAAGTATGAAAAATTACGATTTCTTGCTGATTGCCCTTGTCATTGTGATTCGAGGTTGAGGTTAGGGAGGGAAACGAGAAATGAATTACGAAGTTGACCAAAACTTACTGAAATCTTAGAAAGAAACACACACACACACACACACACACACACACACACACACACACACACACACACACACACACACACACACACACACACACACACACACACACAAACACACAAATGTTAAATTTAGTTTTTTTTTTCAATTGCACTTAAACTACAAGTCCCGGTTTCGATCCCCGGCTGGGACGTTTTATATCTAATCTAAATTGTAATATTATGTATAAAGAGGAAAGTTTTTTTGTTTGTATTGAATAAACTTGAGTTCAAAAAATCTTTCAAAAAAAGCTACATTATTTCAGAATGGCATAGTCTACATTTGATTCACTTTGGACCTCCTGCTTACCTCCCAAATCGAAATTTTGAAAAAATATTCCAATTATAGAAAATTTTCCCTTTGAGTTTTATTATAGTATTGATTCATATAATAATATGATAGGCTCAGAATACACAACAATAATATGTATTTTCTTTTATAATCCTTATTAACGTAAATAATATCCGTAAGAGGCTGAATTTGGTACCTTGAGTGTGCGGAACTACGGAACCCTGGGGACACGAATCCCACGCGCACTTGAAAAGCTAAAAGCCAATTTTTGCGGTTGTTTTTAAAGTGTTATCAGTATTTCCCTGAACTCGCTTTAGTTAATCAACACGAAGCCACCCGTAGGGACCGATTTTATGTAACGAACATGACTCGATAGAATTAGCATAGTGGCCTACGTTCGGTTGAAGTACCGTAGTTCTGCGATGTATAAATCGTCACCGAGCACGCATGTCATGACGTCAGAGGTCACGTGGTTTGAGGGGTCTAGTCTAGACGGGTCATTTCATTCTGGAGTTTTAATAAATGTACATCCATGCCAAACAGCTTTCTAGCCATAGATGTAATTTAATTACATCATTGTTTCTAGCCTAAGGGTCTCGGCGCTTTGCTTCAGACAGACAGACGGACGGACGGACAGACATGATGAAACTATATATACCTTTTTAGGGTTCCGAAGTAAATTTTAATTGTATTTTTTTATTAAAGTTACAAAACCTCAAAATTCCGTTACTTATCAATCGACTTGGATTTTTTATTTTTATTAAAAGGGATAGATGTATTATTTATATCAAAATTCAAATCTGATTATGGGGTCCATGAGGAATTGAGGGAACAATTTAAAAAAATATTAAAAAAACAAAAAACCCGACTGCGTAAAATAAACTAAAAAGAAACAAACAAGCCCAGTAGTTTAGAATGATGTTAAAAGTAATTCTAAACAACTGCACCATAGAAGGATTAACAGTCGGGACTCGGGACCTATTCTTCAGGCATTTGCCTGACTGCGCGACGCAAAGGAGGGTAATATGTTTATCAGTCTATGTATGTATGTGTTTCTATGTGGGGTTGTAGAGACCAAAGGGGTTGACTAATTTTGATGATTCTCACGTCAATCGATTCATCTTAACCTTGCGAGTATCACTAAAGACATGACAATAACTAAAATTCGCCACCAGTATATTTTATTATAGATTATTGTCACCTAGCAGACTATCAAGTTGTCATGACCGAAGCGAAACATTTACGTCTTAAACGATCCCATGAAAAAGTTGTAGGAATTGTGGGCTTATCCAAAATTTACATATACGAAATAAGCGACGAGGTTCTTACGGGTAGGTTTTTCTTTTACAAGGGTCACAAGGGATTATGCTCACGTTTTTAAATCCGCTGACAAAGTGTTTTTGTGAGGGCGTCCTCTGTGACTCTTAGCGTATTACCAGATGATGTGCGTTATCGATACAAACGCAAGTGAAACGCACTTCGAGAGTGCATAAGCAACGGGGAAAGGAATATGACTTAGTTTGTTATGGTTACCTAGAGTTTGATGTTTAGAAATTTTTGTTTGAAAGAAAAGCTGTCTCTAATTAAATTTCTTTCTTAATAATATGCAGTACCTTTGTGAAAATTGCCTTATCATTGTTGTTATTATAAAATTTCCTTCGTGTACAAAAATAAATAAATAAAAAATACCGAGTGCTGTCTCAAATGATGGCGGTTTTTCAATTGTTTGTAGCTATACAACGCGCTTTAACAATGACCGATGCATCGTTTCCAATATTACCATATATTATGTGCGCATTTATAACAATAACACGAAGATCGTCTACAAAGCACCTTGCCGATTGCATTGCGTTTGCTGATTGCGACTGTGTTCCAGGCGCGTTGTGTGAATAGTCCCTTACTTCCCACCTAGTGACCCGTCTCTTAGTCCTCTGCATAACGACCTAAAATGCCTATTTCTCTCACTTTTAATTACAGCGAACTAACGTGTACGAAACTCATTACTTTCACTGCGAATTGCGACTCAGTCTGTCGCTTTGAAAGCGATATTATCTATTACTCCGCATGAACAAGTGTGATCTAGATGTTTCTTATAATATATCATTTTTCTCTTAATTAAATGCTTGACTACGATAAAGTCTGTGAAGTGAATTGTAACGTGTAAGTTAGAAACACCGACGTGGCGTATTTCAGTCCTTCATGGTATGGTCTAATCAAAATATTACTTAGACAATTGTTCAACATTAATTTCCGACCAGTACATTTCCGAGGGTCGGGTTGGGCATCTTAGTCCCCATCAATCCTTATTACTGAGCAACGGAATACGCTCCTATCACCTTCTCGGTAATCTTGGTTGAAAAACAGCTGTGTCTACGTCTAGTAACAGGACTTGGAAGGTTTGACAAATGGACTCACGAGAATCAATTTCTATCAGTTACTGACTGTAAGAGATCATGACGTGCTGTCGCTTTAGTTTTGCGTTTCAATGAGCAAATTACATACGTGAGATTAATTCTGTAGAATACATTTTGCACAGTGTGCAGTGTGCAGAGTTGTATGAATTGATTCCTCCATCCCCATTCGACCAGCTATCGACCTGAAGTATCCGAGCATCCATCCCTTCGTGTTGAACATCTGCTACATCATGAGTTTTTCCTTGTCATTCTACATGCGTATTGTGAAGGAGTGGAATAGCTTGCCTGTTCCTCCAACAGTTCTATCCGAGGTTTGTCACAGATGTTCATGGGTGACTGCATGCTCATTTGCTATCTTCATTACATTAAAAAAAAGGACTACTAAGGATCAAATCCTTTACTGACGGCTTAATGTGCCCTCTAAAATAAAGTATTTATTAACTAAAGTTCATAAAAATCACACAGGGTCGAAGAATGGTAGAGAGGAATCCGCAAGAAATTCCGTCCAAGAATCAGGATTACAATTCCGAGGCACTGTTTACTGTAGTTGTTCTAAATCAGAGACTAGGCATTGGTAAATATAGTGCAGGGACCTTTGGGACGCGGTATTTGGTCGAAGGTAATTGAGCAGAATAAATAAATTCAAGAATAGCGTACTTTAGTACGTAGTAGGTACATAAATTGAAAAGATGGACAAAACGACAAGTACAGAAACTGGAAAAAGAAAATATTTTTATTCAAATCAGTGAACGAATAGTATATTAGTTCATTGATTAAATCATTTTTCATTTTCATTTCAGTTCATTGATTCAAATGGGTATTAACAATGAACTAATACTAAAGTTTTAAACTGTAAAATGTTCTACAAGTTTCAAAAGATTTTATTGTAGTTAATTTATAGATAATCCAATTAATTTTGTTGAAGACTTATTAGTTTCATTCATTTTAAGCAAGATTTATTTCATTACTTATGTAAAGAAACTTAAAATTCGAGCTCGGCTGTTAAACATGAAAGATAAAGTTTAGCGCTTGATATAAAGATGGAAAGCCAAAATGTTTTCTGTAATTCAGTATCATTGAAGCCGCGATTTTGTATTCAGTATTTTTGTTTGCCAGTCGGATCGTGCCGCAAAAATTACTGAACGGATTTCGGCGGTATTGCTGATCGAATCCATTCAATCATATTAAAATAGGGAAACGAAGTCTGTTGGAAACCAGAGTCACAGAGTCGGTTATCACTTATCTCTGCATCGCAACAGTATAAAACACTACTCTTGCAAATCCAGTATCAAGATCCAGTCTCTATAAAAGCTGATGACATTCATAATCATGTTTACACAGCAGTAATTTATTCAACAATTCTATAATTTCTGTCTCGTAAACTTTCTCTCCTGGTTTTTCTTACAATATATAGGTTATTAAACGGGTCATCGATTTGTGTGATAGCTACTTGTTCCACAGATCTTCAACTGAAGACTCTTGAACCGCGCTGCTACACTGGTTTACTGCAAATTAATGACAATCTCATTAAACCAAGCATAAGGTTCATTTCAGAAGCACTTCCAAGACTTAACGACTAAAAGCAATTGGAATTGACATCTTAAGTGGTGTTAATATCTGTGAAGTGTGAAGTTAAAGGCACCTTTCCTCAATACGTCCAATGAATCGTTTTGAATTGAAGTTATGAAAAGTCACAAGTATGCGATGAAAAGTCACTTTAGTGTTTCGTGATTATGTTGAATCTCTGGACTCTATTAAAAACAGGGATGTTAAGGAGCTCCGTAGCCGTAA
Organism: Thymelicus lineola; assembly: GCA_963932265.1. Lineage (NCBI taxonomy): Eukaryota > Metazoa > Arthropoda > Insecta > Lepidoptera > Hesperiidae > Thymelicus > Thymelicus lineola. Next base: position 2,303,871 of record OZ010693.1, on the reverse strand, counting down.
CCGAAACTATCGGATATCCGTAACAAAAATCTATCCGTAACCGGTATACAAATTTGGGATAATTTCGGAAAGAGGTGGAGTGTAGATAAGAAAGACATGTTATGACAAGTTTTTGGTTTTGCTTGGTCGAGCCCATGGGATATGTCAAGCCGTACGATACGACACACAAGCCGCACACCCGTGCACCTGCATTGTTTGTTTCACTTGTTTATTCTTTTCTTTTTACCTTTTTTGTATTTTACTGTTAAAATATCTGTATCCGAACTTATGCGAAACGAACGGATAATTCGAAATAATTTCATATCCGTAGCCGTATCCGAAACCGGAATAATATTATTCTGTAATCCGTAACATCCCTGATACCTGAATAGCTGATGTATAGAACTCTAAAATCTTAGAAAAGTCTCATTTTGACATAGAACTTGTAAAGACAAATAGGTAGGTACGCGGTGAAATTTACCAGATGCAAATTTACCAGAATTTTCTAGGAAAACTAAATTACTTCAAGAGCTACTTTTAATAGGTAGGAGCGAAATAATCCCAGCGGATTTTAAAGAAGGAATGTATTTTCTCGAGAATCTCCTGCAAAGAAATCTATATCCGCTTGTTTATCCCAGGGATTATAGTTCTAGTGCCGGGAAGATTTGCAGAGGAAAAAAATTGAGTGCTAAATATCCTGCGCTTAATAAGATGTTCCTGTGAAGAAAAATGCTAAAGTTTAGCGTTTTGTTTCGGGATTAGCATTGCCTGTCTGACGACAGATTCTGTGAGATAGCTCAGCTAGCAGAAAGTGGAGAAATATGTTTAAATAAAATTAGTTCCTCTGGACGTTTATGTTACGACGCGTTTTATTTGTTTGTGTGCGTGTATGTATTTCCAAGGATAATAATATTATAATATTATACTATACTTTTATAATTATACTAGTAGGTAGATAGATACCAGGCATGTTCACTACGCTAAAAAAAAATCTGGTGAGACACATCAGTGTTTTGTGTTAAATTTTTGTATGGAATAATGAATCTTTAGTGGTCTCAAACCACCTTCGTATTATTGCGTTTCAAATGAAACCATTTTGAGGCATATCGGTAGGATTGTTTCAGAGTCTGTAAAGGACATCCGTACAAATTTTTTTTTTGTATTTTATATATTTTATAGATAGATAATATTATGAATACTAATCAATTATTTTAAATAACGATAAATCCTGAAATAAATTCTTTTATAAATAGCTATTAACGTTCATTACATAAATATATGTACTCACTATCGCTTATGTAAATATCGCGTGTGTTAGTTAAAATGACTATATTAATTACATATTTTAACTAAAACCGATAAGATAATGCATAATTCCATTTTATAACTTTATACACAATGAGCGATATTTATTTATTTATTAGTTTTCTTTCTTTTGGGATAATATTAGTATCATATAAAAAGGATAATTACTAGTGTAATTGCCATACTTGTCATCTCCGAATTGAGACCAATCAAGCAAGTCGAAGGATATCTTTAAGTCTGACACGAATTTTTAGCCCTGGTCAATCGGTTTGCTTTGAATAAAAGTTTTCAAATGGAAAATACCTTTTAATGGCTTCCACGGGATTTTATGTTTTGTAAACCTGTATGCATTACTCTTTGAATGTATTTGTGTTAGGTCAGCAAAACAGTTATCAATGTTAAACCATATTATAAGTAGCATATAAGATAGATAATAACATACACGTTTTGTAATACTGCCCTCCTTATGATAAACAACGTATCTGCATTTCAGCAAGTTCCGAGATAAACGCGCCTAAAGTTTTTTTTCTTATTTTTGTTGTCACGACTACACTAATTGAGATATTTTCAAAATTGTTAAAATTAATTGTTACTATATGTGTGTATTTTATGACTCATTACATTTTTCTGTTTTCTAAATGTTTTCTGAGTTAATAGAACCCAAAAAGTGTTAATTTTTAAGCAGTTGCGTTGCTTATACCTAGGAAAATTATTCAGTTACGTTAATTATCACTAGGAAAGTGCTCTTACGATGTTTATGCCTTGTATTTCTTTCATATAGTTTAACGAAATCCTATAAATAATAATCGCATTGGCTCCTTGTGCCATTAATTAATCAAATTAATGAAATGTACGTAAGTATATTCGTTCATTGCGTCAAATAGACGAGATTTTTGGTATAACTTACCTATTTAATTTCAAAGTTAATAATATATAAAAACTAATATAACTCTAAACGTAATGGACAATACGTTGTTCTTCATAAGGAAGAGAATGAAAATTTTGCACATACGTTGTTTATGCTTACCTTTATTTTTATTTCTATAATACATACGAAAAAATAGATAATAGATCTAGATAGATCTAATTTCGCTGATTACGAATATGCTAATAACTCGTTTTCGCCAAAAATGTCAGATACGTTGTTTATCATAACGAGGGCAGAATACTCGTCCGAGAAATGGGGCGTTTCAGAAATGATAACACAGTGGGTGTTTAAATAATTTTAGTCAAACTAATTAACACACGTTTTACATTCGGTTGCAAATTTAATACGCGATAAACTGATACACACGACTCTGAACAGATTATTATGTGATTCGAATAAGATAACCAATCGCTAATGGAACGCGGTGAAATTGGATTAACAGCGCGGTACGGTATTTAGGATAACCAACAATAATTCACACGTTGCGTTCTGCTCAGCTCGTAGGTTGTCCAAAAAGTAACGACTTTCTACTCTAGGCGTCTGCTCAATAGCTCTCCTCGATTATCCCGAATATCCCGCTACCGCGTGTACCTACTCCAAAATGGCACTAGACAATTTGCATAGTGATGCCATCTTCAACATCCGAATACACCCAAGCTTGGCCCGGTTTGACGTTCCATTTTATGATCTCCGACATAATAAACATTACGAACCGTTTAAATTTTTGTATGCCCTGCATGCATCACTTGCTGACTGCACCTAGGTACATATTCCCTAACGTGTGAAATACCTTAGATTTTCTAGTAAAATAAGTACTTTAAAATGTGGCAAAATACTTTTGTAAGCTGAATTTTCTATCGTTAAAACGAATCCCGATGGTTTTGCGCGTGAAGAAAGAAAACGAGCAGCCAAGCTACCTGATAGTAAGTGGTACGTTGCCATGTACATCAGTAACACCACAGGCATCGCTGAAATATTGCTGGCAAAAGAGAAGCGGGGACCCTCATTCGTGGCTCTCCACCAGGGTGAATTCTACCATCACGTATGTGTACCGTCAGGATTCTTGTCGACTCCACATAGATACATTGTGGATAGGACGAATCCAAGAAACCTTCAGGGGGTATCTGACGCCAAAGCCTCATTCGTTACACATGGGTGTTTTATTTGAGTCTGTTTTTATGCCATAAATATAAAGCCTATGACAATGGTATTTTTATTGCACGTCAATTTTGCTGCTTATACCATTTCGGAAAACAAAATATAAAAAGAAAATAAAAGACCTTTCTCTACACGTTAAGTTGCGTTTTCTTTGGCTGGCTTAATTTGATTGATGTTGGTTGTAAATAAAGTTTACTATTGTGGAAGATGGGATTTGAAGTGACATTTTGTAAGCGCCCAGAGACCGTTGTAAGACTGGGTTTAAGGGCTTTGTCTCGTCGCCAACTACCGAAATTTGCCGAAATTGTAAAGCCTAGAGCCTTCAACGTCGAAAGTACTGACAGACTAAAATTACATCTTATGCTGATGAGCAAATCGAGAACATTTTAAACATTATCTTGAGTAACAATGCTGGGCTTAGGTTTCCTTTCATAATGGGTTGTCTGCTGATCTCTAACTTGGGTGACATGAGTTCGAATCTAATACGCGACATAAAATTATTATATACACACAACTGTAGCCACAGCCAGCCATGCTATGGGCGATTTGACGGACTTCAGACACCGTAAGAACATTTTCTGGAAGATGTTCCTTCATTGAAGCAAATGATACTGAGATTTCTTCTATATCTAATTCGCATTTATTAAGATAATTTGGAGTCGCGTGTAAGATTCGAGCTCATGTCGACCAAGTTAGAGATCAGCGTTCAGGTCATATTTAGTTTGCATTAACATTGTTAAGGGAATTATTGCACATGGTTTGATGGACTGATTTTTCAGTCCGTCAAGTTTTCAGTTAACATATGAAACAGTTATATAAATGTGAAAGTAATCATTCACGACCCTTGAGATGCAATGTCTTTTGTTCGCGTGACAATCGCCCAGTGTGTACACGGCCTACGTTATAGAAAATGATTCAGTCTTGAACTAAATCCCCAAGACATCGCTAGAGTTCGGTAATGCTGATTCAAGATGACCGCGTAATGCCTCCGGGCTTTCGATGTAGGTAAGTGGAGCAGATTCTTAGATTTTATGAGTATTAATATTGAATCAGAGACGCAGGTGGAACGTCTTATAGTTATTGGTTATTGATATGATATTAAATCTACTGAAGTTAATAATACACAATTTCAGATAATAAATATCACAAGTTTTGTGATATTTGAGATTTTTTAAACGACTTCAAAGAAGGTATTCAATTCGACTGTATTTTTTTATGTTTGTTACCTCAGAACTTTCGACTGGGTGATCCGAGTTTGATGATTCTTTTTTTAATCAAAAGATGCTGCTTGTCATGTGGTCCCACTTTTTGAGCGAAATCTGAAGATTAGTTTTTGAGTTATTCCTAATTTTGAAGTCTGGTATATTTTGTCAAGAATTATGATCTCTGAAATAGTCGAAACTATGTTGTAAGGACTAGCGTCTTCTCCTATGTATGAAAACTGTTGTTCAGATCTACTGTGATGCATCTACAAAAACAACTAACGTTTGTGTGCGCGTATATGTTTGCTTCTTATCAAAAGATACGAGTATAATCTGTATGAAATAAATACTTTCTTTTCGTCAGGTGCGTCGCATCCTTGATTATAGTCTATTTACATAATATTATAAAAAAATACAAGACTAAATCTATATACGCACCTATTAAAGATTTCCTCCATATTAAAGCGATGCTTCCAATGAACACTACTCAAACTTAAAATTATGAGAATTTCGTTTTTTATGTAGGTAAATCGCTTCAGTATTTTATAAGTAACTTCTTTATTTCTCGTGATATTTAAAAAAATGGGGTGCTTAATACTTATAAAATACTGAAGCGATGTACGTCAAAAACTAAATATTCATAATTTTAAGTTAGAGTAGTGTTCCTTGGAAGCATCGATGTGCTTAACTTTTTTAACGATACCAAAACTTTTTCCATATTTTTGTCTGTCTGTTACGACGTAAAAGTATTTTATATGCGCATTAAAAATATCTTTCATTACAACTTTGCTACACTACTTCGGTAGCAGAAAATACTGTGAGGAAACTTAGGTACTTGCGACTACGCAATGCTCTCAATTTGCGATCACTAACCAACACTGGAACAGTGTGGTGAACTTATGTATTACGCAAATAACGTTATAATCCAAGATTGTTCAATAACTTAATTAGTACTCCTATAACTCCATACAATATCTTTTTTAAGACGTAGACTTCATTAGTCCTTTCAAATTATTAGATGTTTCGCCGCTGCACGGTTGCTATCGAAACTGACCATAGGGTTTTAGGTAGACATTAACTTATTTTAATAAAAAACAATCTATATGTTATCCTGTGGATGTCATACAGACTCAGACAGAATCATCACATATAGAAAATTATTCTCATTGAAAGTAATATTAACGTACAATTTCAGAAGGAAACCGTATTTAAGATTTAGTTGTTATACATAAACGCTTACACACTCATACCCTCACAGTAGGTTTTTACCTGTGTCGCGGGTGGCATGGACGACACATATAACACATCACAATAACACTCATGACCCGAGTACAAATATTTATCTGTCACATAAATATTTGCCCCGGCCGGGAATCGAACCCGGGACCCCTCGCTTCGCAGGCAGGGTTGCACCAAGTCATAAAAGTATAACAAACTGAATCAAGCATATAGAAAGTGCTAGTATGGGAGGTTTTATGATATTATCATTTCAAAGCGTATGTTACTAGGCAACCAGAAGTGATAGAAGAACAAAACATTAATCCCTTACTTTCACCCCAACCGTGTTACAGGATCTGAATAATCTATACTACTAATATTATAAAGCTGAAGAGTTTGTTTGGTTGAACGCGCTAATCTCAGGAACTACTGGTTCCAATTGAAAAATTCTTTGTGTTTGATAGTCCATTTATCGAGGAAGGCTATATGCAGTATAACATCATATTTTAGTAGTTAGTTTTTTCCACAAATTAACGCGGGTGAAACCGGGAGGCACAGCTAGTGGGTTATAATTATAAACAGTCATTTAGCTCTTTAATCGGTATGTTAACGTGGATTAACCTCAGATATCATGATACATTCATAAATTAACAATAGCCCGACAACAGATAGATAGCAAGTTAAACTATCCAGATAGCGATGATTAATATAGTTTCTCAAACACACTTCATTGTTTATCATCTCATTGTACTGAGAGTGAAAATTTTCAGCATTACAATTAAATTCGACCTTGTTTGGTTTGTAATAAGGTTTCATTTCAGCTGCGTATATCATTGTTCTAATGAGCTAGCAGCATCAATTCTAATTTCAGCAAACATTTTGATTTCGTTTGCGGTTTATTTAAATATTTTTCACGCTGGCGTTCCAGAATGGAAGAATAATTGTGGATATTATTCTTTGTGCAGTTCATAAGCGCCTGAATTATTTTTTTACAAAGATACAGTTGTTATTCCAAGACTTTTCAGAGTTGTTTCTCTATTTATTGTGGTATAACTACTGGCTATAGAGGCTACAGGACTACTCGGCGGTCAGAATTCAACCGTAATTCAATTTCTCAAAGGTTTACTTCACATTGACACCATAAACGTGTCGTTTATAGGGTTCCGAAGTAAAATCGGAACCATTAAAGTTTCGTCATGTCCGTCCGTCCCTCTGACCGTTCGTCCGTCCGTCTGTCCGTCCATCCGTCCGTCCGTCCGTCCGTCCATCTGTCTGTCCGTCCGTCCGTGCGTCCTTCCGTCTGTCTGTCTGTCTGTCCGTCCGTCTGTCCAAAGCAATGCGCCGAGACCCTTAGTGCTTAAAAGCTGTTAATAGCCTGGATATACCTACAAATTTCTTAAAACTCCAGAATCGTAGTAGAATAAAATACTGGAAAACATTTTTTTTCAGGGTGCAGTTAACCAGGGTACAAGGAACAGTCGCGTATCCTATAGTGTGGGGTATTGTTGAAAAGTTCTTCCAAAAATATTATGGGTCTTCTAAGATCATTTTTGGTATTAGGAGTTCGTTTGCGAAATATTTGACTTTAAAGTGATAATTTTGGTTTGTGTCCCTGCTGGCTTCACGGTTGTAGTTGGACAAGTGAAAAAAAATTTCAAAAATAGGTTATAATATGATGAATTTACAAGGAAAACTATCACGGCTATGTTACCATAAGTAGTTAAAGAGTAATAGTCGATTAACTTACTACTTCGTAACTCTACATTGCACGTGGCCTAACGCACACTTGCCCGGTTTTTTCGTTAATACTCGTAAATGTATTTGTAACACAATATAACTTGTATATAATTTAGCATTTTCCACTACTTCTGTGTGTAAACTTTAACTAAGTATATCAGATATCAGACTCCTACGTGCATGAATTTTCCTTTAAAACGGGTACAAAGCTTTTCTTCACGTATTTATACAAGGAATCTGTCTAACAATTTCTAGAACGTTCGTGTTAACGTTGTTATGATACAATTCTTGTTTAAGAATAACACCACCGTGGGAATTTATAATTGGATTGTCTTCAAATTGATTCAATAACAACATCTATCTAGTTAGAGTTTGTTATTCTTATTATAACTTGGTAGCAAAGCACAATCTGATATTCTAATTTGTTGTGAAACTAATAATTGGATTAACTTAGCTTATCATCCATAAGCCCACTGTTGGTCTCATCTCGCAATGTAACTGTTCGTTTACACATACATCCATCACTGACCCTTCGGTTTTATATTTAAGATACATTAAAATAAACGCTACGCACTCACATCCATATACAAACGCTAGGATTCCCTGTGTTGTGAATGCCATGGACAACACACAAAGACAAGGACGCATACGCTCAGACCGAGAACCGTGGGCTTAGTGCGAGTTTTACATGACATAACGGGCTCGCTAACGTAAATGCGAGTCAGCTATGCTATTGGCTACCGATGCATTTCTTTTAAATTCTTTTCACTGCCGCCAAATCGGTAGCCAATAGCATAGCCGACTCGCATTTACGTAGCGAGCCCGTTATGTCACGTAAAACTCGCACTAAGCCCACAGAAATTCATATTCATCATTAAAATTTCCATCTCGTTGGAAATCTAACCATTGGCACTACGATCTGTCATGATAACCTTTGCGCCTTATGGGTCGTCAACGTTATAGATATGTATGCAGAATTCGAATTCAAGTCACTCTGAATGCGACGTACTATCATCCAAACCACTGAACTACAATCTGTTTGTAGCACCAAGGAGGTTTTGGGAAATTGGTTCGGTCAAGTTTCTTGGAAGTACGTGACATTTGTTGAATCTGTAACCTAGTTTGGTGATAGTAGCTAGCTTAGTACCTACGTAGACTTATGTCTCAAGTTAATTCCTAAAACTATCGCGCTGGGTCGCCCGACACAGAAAGAAGATGTTTAGTATTAATCGTGAAACCTAATTAACTTAGTTTTCGTTTTATACCGGAGTGGGCTATCTGTTACCTTGGGGTTGCAATGAAAATCAGCCCAGGTAGTTTCTTAAACTTGCTCTTTGTATTGATTAACATTTTAACAACACTACACAGGCATTCGTATTGTTCATGTTTGTATTTTGCAAAATGTAAATGCAAAATGCTCACGATTCGTAATTTATAATACCGATATTTCGACTCAGTCGTGACAGTCTTACCGTAACTAAGATCCGTGTAATGCGCTATGATAAAAGTTTAATAGCATATCGACGCTTGAAAGGAAAAATTGACTTTACAGGAGAGCAGTGTGAAGTTGGAATTATTAGAAAAAGTCATATATTTTTTTTGTAATCCTCCTACCGACGTTATTCTTACTGTTTTGGAATCTTTATTTTATCATCTATATTATGGTATATACAACAACTTTTCTAAAAATTCAACTTTTAACTGCTCTCCTGGAAAGTTAGCTAGATAGTATAGTCCTCTATAGTTAGTTAGTTAGATGTATTTGAATATAATTTTGGTGTACAATAAAGAGGATTTTGTTGTTGTTGTTGTTGTTGTTAGCTCAATGACCCTTAGACAATTTTTCCTTTTAAGCGTCGATATGTTTGTTTTTTGTTTCATAATAAGTCATTAAACATTGTTAACTCGTGAAACAATTATAAATACACATTTTAAACAATATTGTACACTGTAATAATCTAACATTTAAAAAAAAAAATAACCGACTTCAAATGAAGTACATTGTACTTTTGACATGGATACCGTAGTCAGATCTCGTTCAAATTTATGTGGGACCACACGACATGCACCAGCTTTCCATTAAAAAAAGAATCATCCAAATCGGTTCACCCAGTCCAGAGAACGGAGGTAACAAACATAAAAAAAAACAAAAAAAAAATACAGTCGAATTGAGAACCTCCTCCTTTTTTTGAAGTCGGTTAATAACGAGGTCACGTGATCAATACGTATAGTGACATCATTGTCCGTATTTGTCATGTAAAATAAACAAGAGTGCATCGTGATAATTGCCTTTGATCAGTCGATTAAAATATGATAGTAGGCAGAAAGTTTATTGCAACTCATGTGTGCTTGAGTCAGCCGCTAAACGAGTCGTCGTGTTCCCACTGGGGGGGTTGGGAGCCAGTTCTTTCTTTCTCTTCTTTCTTGGTATGCCTTTGGTGTTACTTATGTCGTCAGCCCGTTTGACGGCTAGTTACATAAAAAGACGAAAACAGTGTGAAAGATACACCTTTATATCTTTGGTCCAATGTGTAGTGTAGTGTTCCGTTAGAACAGTAATTCTGTATATTCACTGATTCGATGTAATAAGACTAGAAAACGCAGTTACACCAAAGTGTTATGATTACTTAATACTTTATGATTATTTATCGGCTCGCTACAAACACCACGTCTACACTCCGCGCCCGACAGTTCGTAACCGTGTCATTGTGCGCTGCCCGCGTAGTGCTTGGCCGAGACGACCGAAAAGCGACATCTGTCACTAGATTGCAAACTACAAAATGTTATCGATATACACATCAATGTTATCGATATACTACATCCCTTCCTTATTTTAATTTTTAATTTATTGTAGTAATTTCTAATACTATATTTCTCGCACGCAGTTGAGGTGAGTAAAAATCAGTAAACATATAAATTTTCCTTAAATCAACTTTGTTATAGCTTCTATATAATTTTAATTTAATTTACATTAGTATATATATCTTAACATAACATGTGTTCGAATCATTTTAGTTTAACCTTATTATAGCTTCCATATCATTTTAGTTTCATTAAAATTAATATGTTTGTTCAAATTTGTTACTCTTAAATTCCTAGACTATTCTTTGCTATCTTATAAAACTGTAGTTAGTTTTCTGTTTCTTTTTCCGATTCGCTTGAGGTATCAACATTAACAGAGGTAGGAGCAACATCATTTGAATCATTTGCTATTACTGGCCACTGACCCTCTATCTTTTTTAAGTGAATTATATTACGTCGTATTTGCTGACCAGTCTCGTCGTTTCTAAGCTATATGTCTCCATCTTTAACTGATTCTACCGTATGTGTGACCGGCTGAAAGTTAAGGCTAAGCTTGTTCGTCTTATTAAGACTCTATGTAGACCTTATCTCTTATGTTAAGATCGCTATCTACTGCTCTTCTTTTCCTGTCCGCATACTCTTTTCCTTTTTCCTTGCTTTCTTTGTCCTTATCTCTAATTTCTAAATCGTCTGATCTGAAGGTCAGGTCCTGGATCATTGGCAGTTTGTCACGAAATTGTCTCCGGAAGAAGAGTTCTGCGGGTGTTTCCCCGTGACTGTGTGTGGTGTACTATTGTACATCACTAATGGCCGGTTTCTGAAGTCTCCAGTTAAACAATCAACAGCTATTGAATCAATAAAGTTAAACTTAAGTTATATATTCGATAACTGTCACTGGGTTTCTGAGCACGCGAGGAGCCCTTTTTTGGGGAACTATGAATCCGATAACGAGTATCTAAAACTGCTACTAGATGGCTCTCTTCAAAAGATAATAAAAAGATAAGTTTCAAATAGATATTATCATTTTATTTTGTCGTTTTGACTAATTGTATTTGTTTTTTTGGTAGTACGAGTAAATATGTAGTAACATCTTGTTTAATTAAAAAATATTGTAATTTGGTATTTATTTGCGTCTGTCCATCATAGTCAAATATGAACAATACAATTTAAAAACGTCAATTTAACGTTTATTTTGGTTACCATAGTATTTGCGAATAACACCTCTGTCATTCATTGTGAATCTAGAAAAAATTGCATTATTGGAAATATTGAAAATTTAAACTTGCAAATAATTGTATTTTATTTTCAATAATCTGAGGTCCTTAAGGCTGTATCCATATACCTACGGCACACACAAATGACCTCAAAATTGTTGTAACTTGTAATTTGTCATATTCTGTCCACGAAATGTTAAAATGAAACGTCAAATAAAGTTATGGAACCGGTAAACGGCCACCCATGGTTAGATAAGTCAATCCTAGCTTAAACGGAGCTTATCAATTATCGCAGTGCCCAGAAACGCTTCCTCGGAAGTTATCGACCCGATAGCGTTATTGAACAGATTGACTTCACCACAGGTGTGTAAGGGACCGTGTTGTAAATTCTTATATCCCTTTCGTTTCAAAAAGCTTTGAACTCGTCACTGGTAAATTGTTTACCATTATCAGCGGTGAGTGATACGGGATTCCCCAGTCGGATGAAAATATCTTTTAAATGGTGAATTATTTCAGAGCTGGTAATAGATCTGCATATTTTCACCTTGTATCTCGTATAGTAATCCACAACAACCAGTATGTTGTCATTGATAGGCAACAGTCCCATGAGGTCAATAGCGACATCCACCCAGGGTTCTGTAGGTAATTCTCGCCTCTTTAATGGGTTTGGAGGGTTGGGAGTGGAGACCAGAGTACATCCTTACAACATAGTATTTAGCAAACAGTATCATAGTAGCAAATAATATCACAGACGTTAATCACCGAAAAGTGTCGTTGCTATCACCATATCGAGCGATAGCAACTCATGCCACATCGAGTGACGATAACCATGCCACCTTCATCGAGTGACTTGCATACTACTTACTACTCATCAAAACAATTTACACTTGCTGTCAAAATTTTAAGAAATTCTTAGTGTTATCCCGTCTCTCATAAAGTTACTCAAAAATAGTTCAACTAATCACTAACGTAACTAATCAGTAAAGGAATTATTATCTTTGAATGACCCTTTTCACTAACAAAAGCACTATTTTTTTGCTCACTTCGTTCACCACACACTGTGGCCTTTGTTACCAGAAATCATCAAGTATTCAACTAAAGTAACCATCAAATTATGTCAAACAGTGAAATCACGTAATATCAGCACAAACTTGACAATGAATAGTTCTGTTCACTAAAGGCACGAAAATAATCAATACAGATCACCTTTTGTATCATGTCGTCATCCAATGACCGATGATGCTCATCGTAAACCACGTACAAGGAGCCGCGATGCGTTCCCTTCAGTTTTAATAAAATTAAATGCAGGTAGTTGACGCCAAACTTCGTTATCTCGCATTGGTGTAATTTCTCGTCACCGTTTAGATATTCACAGGTTGTATGTCCATACAACTGTCATTGTCACTAAATCCCAACTCTAAACACTGTCAGGTATTTTGACAGTTCAAGACGACGGCACCACTTACACTGGAAGCCAAGATATTACACAAAAACATCATCGGATTCTCCGATCCTGTTAAGAACAATGAAATAAAAATATGCCATACCGAATCGCTGTCTTAATTTCCTTACGTTTATAACTTAAAACCTGTTGACATTATGACAATCCTCTTTATCCGAATCCTTATTTTACATGCTCGCCGTGCAGTGTTTGTAATCATATCTATGATGTTATATACAAGATATGCCAAGATGGCGCTGAAATTATGTCAGTCGAATTTAGACAAGTGTAGCGATTTCAATTCAGACAGTCGATAGCTGCCTCTGAGTGAGGCCGTCTAGCTGTCTTTTTCACTATTATGGTTTTAGTAGTGCCATCCCTTTTACATAATTTACCAATGTAATAGTGATTGATGTAGTGAAACAAAAGATAAACGTGTGTGTGTTGTAGCTCGGTCGGAATGTTTTTTTTTGTTGATTTGTAAGGGCATAACGCATCCATAGTTTAATATCATTGAATCATATCAAGGTAGCCATCTGAAAAATCTGAAATGCGGATTCTTGCGATCCAAGTGAAAACTCCGTTCCACCGTTCACTTCCACCATAATTGTTTCTAGACTGAATATCGACATCTTGCGTGAGGCGAGTATCTGAGGGTAGGTTCACATACTTTCTTTGTAAAATTCCACGGTTCTCATTTACTTGCGTTTACTGTCGTTTCGTTTCTCATTGAAACCAATTACTTTCAAATATCATCCGAACCACCGTCATTCTTCATTTATTTTCCAACATGTCTGGGCGAAATTTTCTCACCATGTGGGTAATGCCACTTATGATGTGGTAGAAGAACGTGTTCGGTGGTTGGTGGTTCGGGGAATAATAACAACAGTGAGTGGGCGTTTACATCACTTTAGTCAGAAACTCATTTTAACACAGGTTTTACACTAGTTATAATGAAAAACGCGATTAGGACTGATTGTCTTCAATTATCCGAGTATCAATTAACAAATATGGCCCGACGGCCCAGTGACCTCTAACCCTTACAGTCACCCCATGCCTCGCACAATGGTCGGATTCCGTTACTGGTCAATCCACTATCTATGTCTACTTAAAAGTATCTACGTTCCACTCCAAGCGTCCGCTCAGCTCGAGGGCTGTTTCCGAAGTAACCGTTCGTCGCTGGCAAGTCAATAGCTTTCCTCGTTTCTCCCGCCACCGCGTTCAAATGACAGTAGAGTAGACAATTTGCATAGTGTTGCCATCCTCACAATCCGAATACACCCAAGCCTGGCTCGTCCATTTTATGATCTCCGACATGTATAATATATACATTCCTAAGTGTATATTTATACAATATACTTAATCATCTTTAATTGAATGCGTACCACCATTCATACTCGTAATTAAATACATATTCAATTAAAATTTACAATTTAATTCAAAATACCATCATCCTTCCTTCTTCGCAATTTAATGCAGCTCTCACCATCATTGATTTAGATCATCGCAATTTAATGCAAAACCGCAATTTAATGCACCTCGCAATTTAATGCATTTCGCAATTTAATGCACCTCGCAATTTAATGCACCTCGCAATTTAATGCACCTCGCAATTTAATGCACCTCGCAATTTAATGCACCTCGCAATTTAATGCACCTCGCAATTTAATGCACCTCGCAATTTAATGCACCTCGCAATTTAATGCACCTCGCAATTTAATGCACCTCGCAATTTAATGCATTTCGCAATTCAATGCATCTCGCAATTTAATACACTTCACCATCAGTTACCATCATGATCGCAATTTAATGCATCTCACCATCATTTGACATGATGATTCGATCACTCATCCATCTTTAATGCCGGCTCTCCACGCTTGGTGTTTGCCGCAAACACCAAACAGCAAGCAAACATCGATCACAACGTTTGGACCACGGAATACAGAGACAAGAGGTTTGGACACAACGCAAACTGTTTGCCGAACATCCTTTAATTTGTAAAGAAAAACCGACAACGCTGCAACTACGCCATCGCGCCGATCACTGGCAAACACAAACTACAACAGGCAAAAAGAAACAAACACCTATCCACATGTTCGTGTTTGTTGTTTGCTGTTTGCCTTTGTTTGCCAAGCGTGTGGACTCGGCATAATATAAGCATAATTTGTTTTTCTTAGGGTATTTCAAGAAAACTATAACTTATAATTTCTACTAAGCGGTAATAAAACTTAACATTCTTCTAAGGACTCCAGTGTCATCAAAATTGCTACATAAATTTGAATTTCAAATAATCAAGATGATAAGTAAATAAAATAATAGTTTTAAGTATAAAAGTTATAGAATTCCTTGGTAGCACAATATCCATAGTATAATATCCATAAAACCTGCATGAGGTTTGTCTTGGAAACGTCAGTATTTCCCGGGCTTTAAACAAATTTTATTTTAATAATTTTACTTTACATCGTATATAGGACACGCTCGTAGACATTAAGTTGTCTTGCAAGATATACACTATATTATTCAAAAATAAAATCCGGTACTGATTTTATATTAAATATTCAATGATCATAACAAAACGAACGACTTACGATTATTTGATCGTATCTAGTTTACAAAATAGACATAATATCTGCACGCATTCCAACGCATCCTTCTTTTTTTTTTACGTAATAAAGTAAGATTAAATTATTAGTACTTACCGACATTGTTTTTCACTCTCGTCGCCAAAATATGTAGTGTTCCGTTAGAACAGTAATTCTGTATATTCACTGATTCGATGTAATAAGACTAGAAAACGCAGTTACACCAAAGTGTTATGATTACTTAATACTTTATGATTATTTATCGGCTCGCTACAAACACCACGTCTACACTCCGCGCCCGACAGTTCGTAACCGTGTCATTGTGCGCTGCCCGCGTAGTGCTTGGCCGAGACGACCGAAAAGCGACATCTGTCACTAGATTGCAAACTACAAAATGTTATCGATATACACATCAATGTTATCGATATACTACATGTAGATAATTTCTCTCTTTCGGTTTCTTCTCTCTTTCTTAGCCGGCAATTCATCAGTAATGCCTTTAGTATCGCTGATGTCCATGGACCACAGCCATTTACGAATTAGGGTCGCCCTGAAAACTAGCGGTCGTGGCTTGCTGCGGCCAGTGCTGAGTGTGGCCCTATTTCGTCAAGTTTTTACTGCTGCAAAAATATCTATTATAAGTATTATGTAAGAATATTGCCTGTTTGTATTGCAGTGCTAACTTGAAGAAATAAAATTTTATTCTATTCTATTCTATTCTATTTACCATCAGATGGATCGTCAGCTCGTTTATCGGTTATTTTCATAAAAGAAAAAGATTTCGCCAACTGTATCCTTAATGTTATCTTCGTTCCACCAGCGTCCGAGTGGCCGGTGATCAACAAGCCGCTGAAGGTGATCCGGACCAGCGCCAACAAGTTGTCCAACAGGTTCTACCCGTATGACGAGATCGAGACCGAGTGCCAGCTCACCATCGATGATGACATCGTGATGCTCACGCCGGATGAACTGGAGTTTGGGTGAGTCTGAGTTTTTAATCTTTTTTAGTCTCCGGCGCAAAAAGAGGTGATAAGTTTGACGTGCCAATGTGTCAGTGGCATCGTAGCTCTTAAATGAATAGACCGATTATGATGCGGTTTTTTTTGTTTGAAAGCTGACGTGATTGATATGGTTCTTAGCTATGTGTAGGGTAAATAAATCTGTCGGGGATTTTTGAAGTTTTAAAATTTATAGTTATCGTACGTGGTGGAATACGCTTTATGTTCCGGAAAATCGTTTTTTCCACGAGAAATGAAAACTTAATATAGGTTTTTTGTGAGTTTATCTGTGTATTACGTATGTATTGTTTGGAGATCTAACCGACCAAATGGATAAAGCAGGGCAAAAATATAATTTTTCAAATCCATACGAAACAATTGTGTTATTTGCTTATAAAGAGTGCTATAAAGAGTCTCGAAATAAAGCGAGTGCGGATTTATTTTTATTCTTCCTAAAGTTTTTGAGAGCCAGTCCGGAAGCTTATGTATTATTTTTTGCTGGCCAGCATATAATACAGCAATACATCTGTGATGTCGTGGTGATGTCCCTAGATTTACGGATTTACTTCCGTGACGTTGATAAGTGATAACAATGATTTGCTGCATGTTCTCTTTAAGCTAGTGGGGAAAAGTTTCGAGATTCAGCCTAATTGTCTCGAGTTTTTACTCGCTAGCTAGATAGATGAAGTTAAATTAAGGAAACTCTTGAAAAGCAAATAGGGCAACACTCTTTAATCTGTAATAATGTAAGGTGGGGCAAAATATGACACGTGTTATATGACGTTTCGCAACCTCAGTGGAAAAAAGCATAAAGGTCGTAGCTCATCTACATGACACCGCTCCCACCCAACCAAAGTATGAGAATTCAAAATAGACTTAAAATCGTGCTCTGTAGGTGCACTTTACAGTAACAACAAAAATTAGCAGCCCGCGCGCGGAAAGTTAGCTTACCGCAACCTTGCCACTCAATAGTTGTATCTACAGAGCACGATTTAAAGTTTATATTCGAATTCTCATACTTTGGTTGGGTGGGAGCGGTGTCGTTTAGATGAGCTACGACCTTAAGTCGTGTTACTTTGAATTTTCGTTATTAATATGATTGGAAAGAGGGACAAAAAAGCTGCATATGCTCAATTTTTTTTTAAAGGACCACGCACAAAATGTTCTAAAATGGGAGTACCGTGGATTTTTCTCAAACTTAGGATTTAGGCTCTCTGAACGATGCTGATCAAAAGTTCTTATGGGCCCAACTTCATTTAAAGCGATATAAAGGGCCCAGTGGGCTTCGAAATTATGATGTTAAGCCCTATTCTATGTCCCACTGTCTTAGAGAATAAAAGCGACACATAAATATGAGAATGTATATATATATTCTGTGTATATATATATACATATATATGTATATATACATGTATACTCATATATACATATGACACACACACATATACTCATGTATATATTATACATTGATAAGGTCTGGTCAGAACATTCATGTCTTGACTTAGGTGGCATAAAGTGCCGGTGTTCTTAAAATGTGTGTGTGTGTGTGTATGTGTGTGTCCTAAGTCAAGACATGAATGATCTGACCAGCCAAGGTTAGAGCCCGGCCATATCCAGCCACCTAAGGAAGAGGCCTATTAGCTGCATTATTCAGGCTATCAAGAAGTCGAGTTGGATACTTGAGGTTTTTTCGATGTTGAGCATACCCAAGGTACTAAACCAAATAATACTGAAAACATGTGCGCGACATCCAAGGGTTCTTGCCCCAGATTTACTGGTGCAATAATAACCTTGAATTGGCTCATCTTTATTATTCTCTTTATTTGGTATATATACTACCCACAGTTGATGTTTGGCCGCATTCCGAAACCTCGAGTAGACTCTCACCCTTATCAATATATATATGTATATACGTACATATACATGTATATGTATATATATACTCATATATATATACAGAATATATATATATATATATATTCTCTTATTTATGTGTCGCTTTTTTTTCTCTAAGACGGGAGATAGAATAGGGCTTAACATCATATCTTCGAAGCCCACTGGGCCCTTTATATCGCTTTAAATGAAGTTGGGCCCATAAGAACTTTGATCAGCATCGTTCAGAGAGCCTAAATCCTAAGTTTGAGGAAAATCCACGGTACTCCCATTTTAGAACATTTTGTGCGTGGTCTTTATCATTAATTTGACGGTTTTGTGAAAGAAATCCTAATGTTAATTCCTTTGACTACTTACTAATATTTTAACAGTTTTTTGCTTTCCTGTAACATTGCAATTTTCATTTTATGCCTTTTATCTTCTGAAGGCACTGCCGTAAAGGAGAACCCCAATTTTCGGCCTCGAACCATATGTAATCTGTGCTAGAACATCGGACTAGACAAGAGTAAACTATATACCAAAAAAATCGTCTTATTTATAAGATAAACATATTTAAATCTTAGCTTCAGCTGCTCTTGCCAAATGAACTAAATAATGCAAAAAGTTTTCACAGTATTTACCTCATTACATACGATTTTATAATCGATTGAATCGATTGATATTGATCGATTGATGGAACATAATAATATATTTTATGTATTATTTATTGATTATAATTATAATATTAATTTATTTTTTACATATTTTCGTATTCCATATAAATCAAAACTATGTAATATAATTATAATTACCATTTAATCGTTACGCTAATTTTATTAAATTACATTTCGAATATTTTGACATCGATTAATCGATTGACAACAAAGATGAAGTAATCCCTAATAATGTCATTTTGGTAACCATAGTATTTATAAATAACACCACTGTATTGTCATATTTCTCATCGATCTTTCATCTTTCTACGCGTGTTTTGTATATTTTTACTATCAAATATTTTCAGCGTATTTGGAGTCCTATTTACTATTGAAACTCATCGACACGCACACAGTGATTTTAATTTTCTATTGTATTCGCTTTCTTACTTGTGTTTTGGTGAATGTGTTTCGCAGTTTCGCTACAATTTCTTGCCTGTTTTGTGACTGACAAAGGTTCAGAATAAGTCCTGAACCCTGGATAACGTACCCTATACATCTTTAGAAGATCAGGAGGTTGCTGTGGCCATACTTACAATGAGTATATTATGGTATCTTGATTGGGCAAGGTACTAACGAAATATAACGCCTCCTGCACAACTACACGAAATATTAATATATTATAATGATAACTAATAAAATCTCTTGAAATACGCAATAGCTTTTATTATACAACCTTTTTATGACATTCGTTTTGGGTGAAAACCATTGAAGTAGTAGATATTATAATAGACACCCGCCAACGTAAGTGTAACATACATATTATTAAATAGCACTGTGACACGAGTATGACATAATCATAACCTATAATTAAGGTGATTCATTCTAGGATTTCCTTAGTTGGCCATTGCTGACAGCCGTGAAAATTGGAGAAATTAAACCTTTTGCAATGATCTAATTGACAGCCAATTTCCAGTCTTGTCTACTTAGGCCTGAGTTTCTATGGAAACTGGGGTTCTCCTTTTGCAGTAGTATTTGTATTTGTCTCATCTGTCATATTTTGGCCCGACTTACCCCACTTCAGATATGTTGTACTATCTGTTTTTTTATGTTTATTATAATTTGACATGTATTCACATTTATCCGACGCAGTAGAGTTTTGTTATATAATATTTCCGTAAAAATGCTTAAATTCTTAAGTGATGTTTGCGTTTGTGTCACTTGTTTTATTCCAAGCTATACCCTAACTACTATGCATTCGTCTATAGCATATTTCGTCCCTCATTTATGACATTATCTGACAGTGAAATAGCGAGCGATGCTTTTGATTTATGACTTTTGAAGGGAAACCCGTCTTGTAAGACGGATTTATTTGCCTATTAGCAAACCACTGAAATGGATGGGTAGGTTAATGTAGACCCATAGAGCTTCCATGTATATCATGACTGATTATAGGATTAATTTTGTATTTGTTCCATCATTGTGAACTGATAAATGTTTTTTTACTTACACCAAGTGCTTTAATTTTGAAGGTACGTTTTTTAAGGTTACTAGTAGACAGATATTGTGTAAAGTCAATATTGCTTAAACCGATGACTTTTGTCTAAACGTAAAACTCCTACGTTTTATAGATTTTCCAAACTGAATAAAACTTCCACGGACTTGTTACGTTTCTTTTGCGTTAAATAAGAAACTTTTCTGCGTCCATTAGCAATCTGTGGATACGAACAATCGCGTACAAAGATGAATTTAATTCTTAAGTTCTGGTTTAGTTTGCGCCATTCAAAAGTGTATCGAAGCTGTTGCAGGGAAGGTCGTTATTCCTTTAGCAGGATTAAATACAGTGATGGGAGAAAAAAATTATCCTGGCAGGGAACCAATTGAACATGTTGGCAAAGACAGTAATCAAGTTAGTTACTCCAAGTGCCCTAACGGTTTAACGCTGCTTTAATGGGGTAAACGGAACCCCAGTGAAACATATTCATCATAAATTAGTTTCCTCCATTTTCTTTTGGAATGTTCTAAACTTACTGCCAACTGGGCAGAAAGCGATCTAAATTTTTAGTAGAAGAAAATTATGGTACTGCAGTGTATTTGGTAGTTTATTTTGATTGTCAAGTGGTAATGGAATAGAGATTTGATGGTAATTGGACATAGTTGTCCTTATTGGACTTGGTTTTCGAAAGTATTTTTTAATCTTAGATCTTTGAAAATACCTAAACCAAGACTTGAGAGTTGATGGAGTGCTTTTTATATAGTCATTAGAAATAAAGGCAATAGTGCCAATACAGCTTTGGTAGAAAACTTACACGCTTATGTAAACCTATTAAATCGCTATTGTAGTTCATTGATCTGTTACGAATTTCACAAAAGGCAGTTTAAATCTAGTTACCAAGAATTCTGAGGAACTTGACAAAATTATGCATTTGTATTGGTAGGAAGTGTTTGGTAATGTACCGCAATTATTTCCAAGTTTTAGCCCACAATTCTAACTAAAATCAAACAATTTATATTCCCAAAAAAGTCTCGCTGTAACATCGAAATTATCCATGAAAGTATACTTATACCTTATATCGAAGTGTTCCTAGAATGCTGATTCATACCATCCAATGGTAATCCTTGGTAAGGTAACGTTCTTGCTTGATCCCTTTCGAATCACGTACACCATTGAGTCGGGATAGATTCGAGGCAATAACAATTGATCCGTAGCAGTAAATTATTGGAAAGTTTTCCACCATCGGTAAAATCGAATGTTCAATATAAGATTAATTATTTTAATCTATATATAGGTATAAAACATACAAATATTTGTATGGATTATCCTTTATAGACTTTGAAACCATCCAACCGATATGCCTCAATAGGTTTCATTTGAAAGGCAATAATGCAAAGATGGGTTGAGACCACTAAAATAGTCCATTAGGCACATTTATCTTTTTAGCGTAGTAGCATAAGTAGGGTATCCACTGCTCGTTTATTAATTACTAGGAAATCGTCCTCGCTTCGCTTCGGGAAAAATAGTAAAAGATATATATTTATAATATAGCCTATGTCACCCGGGGATAGTGTATATTCCCAACAGTGAAAGAATTTTTTACATCGGTTCGGTAGTTTCGGAGCCTATTCAATGCAAACAATCAAATTTTTCCTCTTTATAATATTAGTATAGATAATCTAATTATCAATCTTCCCTATAAACGGCACCACAGTGTATAACGCTGACAAAAGCTCTCCGGGGATTTTTACTCCCAGCTTCAAGAGGCTTTCAAGATTGAAACTTATAACGCGAACGTTTCTTAAAGTTTCGTGTGGATGAGTAAAATGTGTCGGAAACTTTAAATTAAACTAGAATATCCACAGTGTTGATGTGATTACATTGTGTGTGGTTTCATGCTTCAGTTAGCTAGTGAACTGCAAACACTGAATTGTGACATTGAAGTATTATTACTAGCGTATAGAACCGACACCGCGAACACTATGTGCTAATGCATTGGCGCCACGTGGCTTCAATCTTCAATGGATTCGTTCCATTTTGAAAGGAGAACTGGGGCTTAATTTTGAAAATGGAACCTCCCGGGCGGGACACACATTTTGTTCGAGATGTCTTCTATGACATTATACTTCAATGAATTGTGATGAGGTTTTGGGCCTGCTCGGATATCTACGTTTAATGAATGATGGTAATAATGAACGCTTTGAAATTGCCTGTGTAGAAACAGTTATCTGTCAAGTAAACGTTTGACGCAGCTGGGAAACAATCAGGGACGACTCACTTAGAAGTATCACTACCAAGCTGCGACTTCGTCATTACTTAACGAATGCACCATCTCTTAACAAAATGTTTTTGTTATGGAGAAGAAGTGGGATTATAATTGTGGTTATTAATGGTGGTATATAATATAATAGTTAAGTTTCATAGCTACTTCATAGCAACTTTTTTAAAGAATAACTAGCACAAAAATTGCGTTTGAAAAGCACATGGAAGCTACTATTTTATAGGACTTAGACAGCAGTGCTTACACGGCAATGCGTCGGTATTCGGTACAAACCCTAGTGTAGTGAATGGTCAGAAAGATTATCATTATAACAATTAAAAAATGCTCGTAATTTTGTGGAGTGTATAATTTTTTCAATAGGTTATCCGCGGCACTAGTAATTTGTTTGTGACCTAATTATAGTCATGTTTAAAGTTAATAACAAATGTCCGCAGGTCGCAAAGTCACTTCATGTTACTGACATATTAATTGATCACTTCCACAAATACAACGGATTTGTACTTCTTATTACTTACATAATTATTATAAAGTACATAATGTTTTTATAATATAAATGAATAATTATGTAAACCACGGAATACAGGGACTTAAACAGACAATGAAACTTGAATCCCAAACGAAACATTAGGCGGACGACAAACGATCCGTTTTTCAGGTTTTTTATCAATCGAAGTTAAATCCAAATAGTTAAATTCAAGTCAACATCAAATTCAAGCAAATAGTTAAGTGTTAACTAAGTAGGCTTTGTTGAGGTCCCGGTAACAAAATATGTTTTTTCATTGTTTAACAAGTTCTACAAATTATTTTTCACTCATTTACATTAATCATAACTTGGCGCGAGATCGTCAAAAGTTACTGATAATTTTATTCTATATTCTAGTGATTCTATTTATATCTGTCATATTTTTGGAAGCAGTACCTCACTAGTGCTCAATTCGTTTAGACTTTAGATAAAATAACTGTCCGATGTTTTCGAGATCCAGCGAATTAATGCCGGATCGTATATGTATGCCTTTATCCAACAATGAATGATAAATCATAACACAAACACCGGTAAAATTATCTATTGTTTAATGCAAACATTTTTTTTTAATTTGAATATAATGTAATGTTCTGTAATTACCATAAAACGGATATTGTATGCTGTCTGTTGTATTGTGCAAACAAATTGTACTGATAATAAAGATTTATGATTTTATACTTGATCATCGTAGTTTTGCACATTTTACTTTGATGCGGGTAATTATGATATGTATTTTGCACGCTGGTAATTCACACATCATGGATTGTGGTCTGTCTAGTCATAATCAGTTGACAAAAGTAACTCGAAAACCAGATCTTTCTTTCTTCCCTCTTCTTTATTTGTTTATATTATTATATGTCGGCAACATATACAGTGTGACTGGTAAAAGACTTTAGATACTCAAGGACATGATAGTACATGGTCTTAGCTAATGATTAAAAAAAATCAAAATTAAAATTATTCTTATAGTCCGTAAATTTACTTTAATCAAATTAATCTCAAAATACTCCGGAAGCGTGGACATCGTGTACAAACGTTCAAAACGCTTCGTGTAACGACGCCGTGCCGCCCGCCGCGCCGCCCCGCGCAGTGCCGCGATCAGCTGGTGGGTGGGTCAGTGAACTTTGGTAAGGGGTATTTACGGCGACTAAATTGGTGTATTTACAATGATTGAAGTTTTACGTACGTTTTACTCACCTCCTCGAGTGATGCAGAGTTCAGCATGTTTGCACAAATTGTCCTTTACGCGGTTTAGTACAAGAGGATCACTTCGAACTTTATCAAAAGCAGTCACTATTCTTAATTTTAATTCATCTCTGTTCGAATACTCCGTAGCATACACAACACTTTTAACCTCGCTCCACAAATAGGAATCCATCGGTGTGAGGTCCGGGAAGCGCGCCGGCCACGGCACAGGTCCTCCTCGCCCTATCCACCGATCACCGAAGTACCACCGATCACGTAAGGCGTAGGTATCTTGCGATTAGGAAATGCTTCGCGATATAGCCGAATGACACCACTCACACTATCATTGGCACGAGCATATGCACGAACCATCTCCCAGTATTATTTATTCGTAAATGACATTTTTGTTACTTTGTTAATTAATTAATGTTATGATCTTAGACCTGATCAGCGCGTGCGCGTAAACAGAACTAACGTAGTGAGTAGGTTTGGCGTAGATTTTGGTAGGCGGAGTCGGCGGCGCGGCGGCAACGTCGCTCAAAGAGACCGAAAGCCGCCGCGGTGTGTTTGAGCGCGCCGACTTCACGTGTTTCACCGCGTTTTTGATGTAATAAAATGTTATTTATTAATCGCGTGAGTTGAATTCGCGTGTGCTCCGAGTGTCCACAATTTTTGTTTTTGATGGATAATTAGGTCAAATTTTAAGCACCCTTTTTAATTACATATTTGGATTGAGAATCGTGTACTGAGTATTCCCTATCAATATCACAAGTGTCTTACCAGTCACCCTGTATAATCAATAATAAACATAAACCAAAACTTAACTACAGTTATATTTCAAGGGAAATGGAATAAAGTCGTGGTAAATCTTTACTCTTGACTTGAAGATTCCCACATGATTGAACGAGTTCACTAATACAGGCAATTTATTCCAGTCCTTTGCGGTATGCATACTAAAAGATGAAGCAAAGTGCGTCGTCCGTACAGAAGAGATGTTAAGGACGGATGGATGCTCGCCGTGCTTCGAGACTTTCAGTCGGAAAATAAGGATGGGTTTAAGTTGTGCAATTCCTCGCGCTATATCCTCGCTGGCTCAGAATAGTGTACCACGTCAGGAATCGTTGGATTCAACTCAAGGATGGATGGAGTATCTTAACCGCTCGTCTGACGCTTGTTGACATAAAAACACTCCCGCATGGAGTGCGTCTACATCTTTGTGTCAAAGCATGTTTGACTGAACGTCTAGTCTATTCACTCTTGGTCTC